>KN716152.1:953000-983695 GCA_000816705.1 Dictyocaulus viviparus | reverse complement strand
AGTCCCGCCTGAGGTTCCGAGTTTTGCGGCCATCTCAGCACAACTATGATCTGAAAATAGTTTCTCCTATGAATACTGTAAATACCTCGGCTTTATTCGGGGACGTAATGTATCGAAATTCCAAATTGAGACTCAGCTCTTAGTTTAACTTATTTCTTAAATTTATCTTTTTCAATAGTTTACATGAGGTTTTTCTAATTTCAATGGCTGAAGCTACCCAAACAATTATTTATGCTTCATTTTGAAAATATAACCTTCGTGATTTCAGAATTGCAACGCTCTACACTTTTCAGTAATACTCTTGCATATTCAAATTAATTCTTCTGGATATGTAAAAATGATGTCATTGTGACTCAACATGGTTGTGTGAGCGTTGAAAAGTTCACATAGAAAACGTGGCAGTGATCAATCTTTGTTTTTAACTATACAAGTTCACTAAATCTTTTTCTATGCACTTTTATTTTAACAGCTTTTGTTTAGAACGTATTTTTTCAGAGAATCATACATAATTTCATATATATACTTATGGGGGCATAACGTAGTGACAGGAGTTGCCGCAGTGTTAAATGAATGATTTAGGACGGATCTAAGAAAGATCAAGCTTTTCATTCCTCAGGAATCGTGGGAACGGTACCAAAACAATCTGAACAAACAGGCAGATCCAATTTGATAGGCCAAAATACTCATGTTTTGGGCCAGGTTAGGTCGCTGCGACGCAACGGGCAACAAAAATTGGTCGAGATCAAAACTTATAATTTTACATATCTTGCAAGTATTTTTTTATTTCGAGTAAATATAGATTGAAGTGTAGAACAGTCATGTTTCGTCAAGTCGTTTTAGATATGTGATTCCTTAATTTTTATATCCGAGTTTCTTCTTTTTCTCAAATTTGTATTATATTAGAAACCGGCTGTGTATTACTTTTTCAGAAGGTGGTAGCAAACATTAACGCTGTTTTTATTGTTTTTTTCACCAAACTTCGTATTGATAAGATGTGTTTGATCGAATTATCTATGTTAATTAACTATCTATTTAAAAAAAAAACTTCAATCAAGGCGGTTTATGATAGTAGTGAAGTTTGTCTTCTGTATTTTGGAATTAACAATTATTGATTTGATGCCAAAGAGTTATAAATATAAATTAATGTATCCTGAATTATGACTACTGAATTAGTTTGGTATAGGAAGTTAGCTTCTAGAAGTCAATTTATTTAGTGGCTTTTGACAATCACGCTGTGCACATCTAGACACATCCTTTTTTTCGTAATTGTGTAGAGTTTGGTTGGAGCGCATTCTTGATTGCACATTCAGCGAGAAACGATTTGTAGCGTTCAATTTTTTCGAATTAATTAACTTCCTTTAGTGTCTCACAAAATTAAATATAGTTAATGGGATTAAGCACAACAAATCAATTCTACTGGATTTTTTCGAGCACTAAATATCGTTGTGAAGGAATGTGAATGTAGTCGAATGTCAGATTCGTCTAGTGACTTACGATAACAATATGTCGTCGTTTTCAATGTTCTTCATTTTTCTGCACTTCCAATTAATCGTTTCGAACATCCAAAAACTATGAAGACGTTGCCCTCAAGGTATCATCGCATGCGTCCTAAACTTTGTATTTAAGATAAACTATGAGGTAATCTAATCTTTAGTTATGCATCCCTTTAATTTTAAATTAAATTATTCGATAAAGATCTAGTTAGCAATCAAAACACTCTGGTGGCAGCTGTGGAATTTTAAAGCGTTAAAAGTTTTTGTGATATTTTTTCTTCTTTAGATCGAACAGAAACCAATGTTAGTCTAAGACGTACAAAATTAATCTGTCTCTCTCTCCATCTCTTCGTTCTAATAGCTATTGCTCATATCATGTAGATATTAAGAGATCAAATTGCTAAAAAATTCTTTCTTACTGAAAAATAAGTAATTTTATGCTAGTGAGCCATTAAATTTCCTATCTCCGCTAGCAAGTACTGTCGTGATGTTTCTAGAAACACATGTATCAAGGTAGCGAGTTCAGACATATAATTCCGTAGTATAATAGTACTTGTGATTGAGTGAGAGTTAGTGAGTGATTATATTAGATTCGATTGATTAGCCTAGTGAGATCGCATGAGAATTACGATTGCATCCGGATACCATTTTGCGGTTATCTCCAATGTGCATACTTTTGCATGACTCTAATTCACCATTTACGATACCAATATTTAATTGATAAATTGGAAACAAACCGATAACAAACAGTGTCGTGATTTTTGAAGATTTGATATGTGTTATATGGCGGCTTCTCACAGTTGAAAAGGGGTTTGTTTACTTTTGTAAAACAATGTTATGGTGCATTCGGTCTTCTTTACCGTTAGGAAATAGGAGAGGATAAGAATGCGGAACTGCAGAGATTAACCGATTTGTATTTAGATTTCCTGAGATAACTATACTTCTCCTTCCCATTCATTTCAATTTATCTGTAATCCAAATTAAAAATAGCAGCAGTATTTGGTCTGGAAAACAATTTAAAGTAGCAGTTATGTTAAATTTCGTCCATCGCTAGTTCTTCGTCCTTATTTGAAAAGCTCAAGTGCCGTTATAGTTATCCTCAAAGTCATCATAATGGTTTTTGCTTAGTCAGCTCTTTGGGTAATGGCATAGGTAATGCCGGCGATAACAAGGAATTTGTCGAACGTTTTATGACGAGGTGAGTTTATAAACTATATTATATATGTCTCTGTCATTAAAACAAGGCTTTTGATCTAATAAAAGACAGCACTAATGACACATGGACCTCACACCAAGCTTTAATTTTGCCAAGACTCAGTGATAAGTTTTATTTGGTTCGTAGCACATATCGAGTCTACCCATGACTGACTGACTGACTATCTGCAGGGTTTGCATGATCACTTCTATCTGAGACAACTTGATTTGCTATTGAGACACTGACTTATGATTTTGATACGGCTTATGTTATTATCTACCTGATTTTTCTTTCATTTCCAAGGTGGATAACCAGCTAAAGAAATAACGTAAGTTTTCTATGATGAATTCTTCGAAAATTAAAGCTTCATCGAATGGCAGGTGTCTTGTTTCTTTTTGTGTTTACTCGATTTTTAAAATTGATTGAACCAAAACGAACCATTTAAAATTAGAAAAGTGGCGAATTTTGAAATGCGGGAAGAAGTTAGGTATTTCATAAGTTTTCTTGCTTCAATTAATTGTGTGATTCTTAGGTGACTTGCGGTATTCAAATGGACATATTCTTTTTTTATTGTAAATGTATGTAAAAATGTATAGATTATAATTATAAGTTAAGAGATACGGTGTGTATCTATGTCCTACGTTTTTGAGTAGGTGTTTGCAAAACTTATGATCTGAGGCGGTGTTCGACACCCCGCGTCTTGCAGATTTCCAGTCTGATATGCTACCGATTGCACTACCAAGGACCTTGTTATTTGTTGTTTAAATATATGTGTCTGTAATTTGTAAAGAGCATTATTTTACAGACTATGACTTATTTTTCTACATTAGTTATGTGTGTTTATGTGAAACGCTCTGCTCTTTTTGCACCAGCTACATATGCTCATCACAAACATACAGTACGCATGTGCTAATAAGAAATTCTTCTCGGGAAAAATATCAAATTATTCTCAGATTGTGTGTTTTGACAAAAGAATTTCGATAATACTTCTAAGTGGCATCCAGTAAATTATCTTTCCTAATAGTTTTATTGTGTAACATCAAAATCTTTATATGTGAAACTTATTGAGGATTTCATAAATTCACTTCACAATTATTAAGAACGCGAGCTTTATCGTATCTTCTATAGGTTTGTATATAAGTTCCGAGATGATACGCCTCATTTTGAGATCACAATATACGAATTTAAATTGAGTGTAACATTATAGGTTCAGTGAAGTAGTTTTTTTATAATACAAGTAGGAACAGCGTTACGAAGGACTGTTGATTGATCATAGATCATGTGTGGTAAAAATGACTTCGAAATTGTATGAAATATTTCGAACGACGGATACTACGGCTTTGATCTGTCGGATTGTGGTGTTAGCATAACATGATGAGAAGTTTTTAGTTTATCAGCTAAATTAAAGTTTGTGTCAGAAACCAAATTTATAAGTTGTTGTGAATTTTGTAGTGTCAATGCAACTGTAGCAGCGGTACGCGGGCTTAAATACTCTGCAGGTAGGTTCGATTCCGACCCTAGGCTAACTGGACCTGGCGGTCAGCGGTTTGGCACCAGAATAGTTTTGCTGTATAAGTAGCACTGAGTTGGCGGTTGGCAGGCTGGTTCTCGTCCAAACATCAAAACATTAAGGAATACGTGACTCATCCATGCAAGGAGCTAGACGCCGATTATTATTTATCCTTATCCTTTATTTGTTTTACCAGCGCAAGTTAATCTACATTCAACTTTGGTCATGTAGCAAAGTTGATTTTTATTGCTAATATATACGAAATATTTGATAACACCTAGTATTCATTTACTTTTTTGAGTTTATGTCAATGACGGATGTCTTATTGCTTCTTGAGGTTATATCTTAATTTGATTTTAACTTTTAAGCATCCCAAGTCTTTATATCCACATTTGGTGGATTGGAATCTCGACATGATGAGAAGCGCTTAATCAATAATTGTCGGTCACCACAAGTCATCGTATAGATCAAATTTACATTCACTTATCTTCGCAATTCATGATGAAGTTTACATAGCACTTAAAGCGATGTGTCAATTTTTACTAGAGCGATAACCGCATTTTTACTATCACAATTGTGGCTAGACGGGTATCCCTCTTTATCTTCGCTGGTAAATTTACTATCGATTTATCGATGGTAGGCTTTGATAAACTTCAGTGAGAAATCGAAATGGCGACCATTTGTGCTTCTTTGCAGTAGCATCGTTCCCTGTATCTCTTTTTAAAAAGTTAAGACTTAAAATGGCTATATTTAAAAATTATTGTTCTCAATATCACAGGGAATTTCAAGGCATAATGACGCAATCGTGTTATTTCTCCAACGGAACACTTTTATGACTTCAAGGCTTCTCAAATTATTTATGCTATGAATATAATTCTACTGTTTATGAATAATTATGATCAAATAGTTAACTCCTATCTAGACTCATCTATTAGTATGACTGTATGACTTGAAGTGTTTTCTTATTGAATATGGATACGCACATAATTAATGATAGACTCATCCAGGTTTTTTTCCAGTGTTTCTCAATCTAGGCAACTTTGGCGCGTCGTATAATGTTTTAATGCTATTATCAGTGATTTCAATTGTGCGATGACATTTAATATGTTAAATAGAGGTGGTTTAGTTTTTTATTGAATTATACAATTATCGAACACTCACTTTTTTCTTTTCAACTTCAACGAATAGCAGATTTTTAGCACATCTGGATTTTGTGATTTCTTAGAAAAATATTAGATAAACAATTCACCATGCACTGCCTGATCTGCTGATGTTAAGCTCTCAATTCATCCTCTTTATTAGTGAAATTCAATTCAAAATACTCCGAACCTCAAGTATTTTAATTAAATTGGCTAATTTTCATGAATAGGTGGTATTCTCAAGAAATTCTTTATGGTACTTTTTTGGTAATTTTTGCTCTTGAGTTGTGGTGATGGTAGAAACGTCTTTTATGTAGGCTTTTTTCTAATCAGAAAAAAAAACAGCGCCGTTTGTCATAGTTTTTCTTTTATGGCCAGCGAGTCAAACGTAACGCGGCGGCAGACCACAAAACACTGTTGCCAAAGCGTACAGTGCAAACCTGATGAAAACATTTGAGGAAAAAAAATGTTTTTCTTGCCAGACAAAATTTGTTTGTTAGTATTTGAGAAGACGTATTCTACTGTTTAAGTTTTCATTTAGCTCCTACGTAATCAACAAAATGTATTGTATCTATAGTTTGTTTCTTTCCCATTTGTTTAATCGTTTCTTCATGCCTTCAGAAATAAATAATGTATTTTCATATAAATTATTAACACCTTTTTTATATATTCAGTCAGAGGAGGGCGCCATTGAAAAAAAAAAAGATAATCTGATGCTTCCAATCTTAAGTTGTATAACAAGATTTTTAAATTCGATTATATTTATCAAAAGTTGAAATATTTTAAATATTAAATAGATGGTTCGACAAATTTACTTCAGTTATTCTGAATTATAGTCTACAAATTAATGAAAATCACTGAAGGAATGATAGGAAAAAGACCAGACGTGAGTATGAGTATAGAATCAGAATGAGTATGTAATGCAAGTACTCAAGGTATATCTCAGGTGTAATACTTGAGGTTATCATCAATTATTATTGAAGAGAGTACTAATAGTATTGCTCGAGCTGTATAGTGAACAGGTTAAAAAAGCTATTCTTTTTCGTTTCGATCGATATATACAGTAACCGCGTCGGTTTTGTTCTGACATTCTCCTCTCACAATGAATCAGCCTCGCGAGTCGCGCGGCACCGATCCGAGAGCATTGTAGCCATGTGTCCAGCTAGACAGCCAGCTTGTCAGAATGTCATTTCCCTTGTGAAGAATGAATAGACGGCGTTAGTTGTAATGGGAAAGGTGTGCTGTGTTAAATTTATCAATAAAAGGAAAGAGTCTGGGTTATAAAGGAAAATCGAGTACTTTTACAGAATGAGAGCGAAAGTGATTATCACAAAGTGAAAACGGAACACTATAGCTACAGAGATGGTTTGACATTGAAGAATTCGGTTCTGAGATGCTAAAGCGCATTTACTTAGAAAGCTTTCCAAGAAAAAGCCATCAAATACTACTTCTCATTAGAAATGAGTATTCTTCGCCATTTGTACGTAGAACTTGCATAAATGAAATAAAATATGAATAAATAAATAATGAATATCAGTAAATAAAGTATTACAAAGGAAAAAACACCTGTAAGCAGTGGTGGCTCGTTAAATCCATTACTTTATAAAGTTTGTTGATTGCTTAAGTGTGTAGGTCATTATTGTATTTTCGCAGCTTATAATTTTTCATTAATTATGTCTAGAGAAAATAGTTGTATGTATAAATTGAATACATAAATAAGCTTTCTATAGTTCGTACATTTTTTTATAAGATCCATAATCATGATAACTATGATTATTTTATGTCGTTTTGTCGTAAATATTGAATTATGAACAGTTCTTGAAATTTCCTTATGATGGGTTTTATTCTCTACTTTATGAGATTTTGTTGATGTATGAGATATTTTTCCCCAGTTCAAGTTGTTTTTTTTATATAAGATATGGGATTACAAACTTATTCGCAGGTCCTCATAGCTTTGTGGATTCGCGGAATTATACAGGAAGTGGAATAAAATGCTTTTAATACTCTTTTTCTCAGAAATTATCACCACCATTTGAAGGCGTTCGCTCATAAATCGATACTCATCTTCCGTTTTTGTTTCTTATCAAATAGCTTACTAGACATGATAGGCTGTTGACTAATTCTCCTTAGTTTTATATTGTGTAGTAGATATATAAAAATAGTAAACTCATTTGATAATTTATAATAGTTGAGAGCTATGTTTGCCGGACTTTTAAGTAGGTCATCTTAATGAACTAAACGATACATATTCTGTCGGCATCCATATACACCATATCTGTGTCGAATTATAACGCTGGTAATCCTCTTGAGTTCTTGGTTATACACACTATTCTCGAATGCAAACTATACGGTGTGGGAGGAGCTTTTTTGGCATACTGTAATGCGTCTGAAGCGCCGAAACGCGCGATCAATCCATTGGTGATTGTTATCGTCGATATTAAACGTGCATCGTTAAAAGCTAGAATTTTGAAGATTCCCATCCGTCTGTCGTGAACGCTGTCAAATTGCTGCCCAATCATTGACTCGAGTCATTGGCTTCGCGTCACTGGCTCAGTCACCACTGAAGGCTGACTCGAATCCCTTAATCATCTTCACTTACTCATGTTTGCCAACGGCCCAGCCGATCAGCAGCAGTTCTATCAAACCCCACCAGCCCCTCCCCAACAGCAGCAGCCTATAACACAGCAACATCAGAGTGTTATTGTACGTCAACCAGAGCTACCCGATGAACAGGATGAGTCTGGTTATTCGACTGCGACGACCTCATACTACGGCCTGGCCCATTCATCAGTGGTACCGAATACATACCATGCTCCGTATAATATGAATATGTCAATTCCTTTTCTCTTCAGTGACTGGAATCAGCTGGGAATGGTGCGACTCAGTAACTGTTTTATCTTTTTATTTATGAAAAACCTCTTTATCATTTTTTGCTTTGTAGTTATATTTGTTGCAAAGGGTGGAGTGAAGTTTGCATAAATTGATAGGGAAGAACACTTACAATCCACTCTCGTCGCAGTGTTTGATTCTGCGTGAAAAAATTACAGTTTAAATTCTAATAATACTTTTCTATTTCTTCTTACTAAAACTCTTACTTCTTACTCATTCCATAAAAGCTCGTCCAATTCCAATCATTATTATACTACTTTTTTTCATTTAATTTCCCATAAAAAATTATTCGCTTGCACTTAAAATGCAACATACTCTAGCGCTTTTCTTACATATTTCCGATTCTACCTCTAAACGATTAAAGTATTGTTTTTTAGATTATCGTTTTATTCAAATTAGTGGTCCTCGATTGTTCCTCATACTAGTTTGAAAAGTGGCAAATCTAAGCTTCATACATAGAATAATGATTGATAAGCTAGACTATTAAAGGCGAAATTTCATTTTGCCGTTGGAATTTTGATCATGATCTACATATTAGCATACTGTATAGAGATCAAAGGTCATATGAAGATCATTCAGACGACAGTGTTTTTTGTGTAGTAGTGGACTTCTTATATATTTGTCAAATTGATTTTCCGTTCAGAACTACCATAATAGGAGGCGAACGAGTATACAATCTTGAATCTATCTATTTTTATTCTCTATATTGATATTTTTAACATTCTTGATGTTCTTTAATAGTTCTTTTTTTAGCAAACTTTTTTGTAGTCTATGAACATTTAATAGTTGAAGATTGGTCGAAATAGCTGAAAACCTATTTGATAAATCTAGAAATCATTTATTCCGGTCATCACAAATGAGTTATTTATCTCACTCAAACAAATATTATGGTAATAATTTTTGATAAGAAATAATGTATGAAGGTAGAGGATGGTGCGCTATGTTTTATCCACAATAGATTTTACTACCATTTTTTACTACACACTAGATAAATTTGAAATGATCAAAATTTTTCGGTTTGATATTTTTCTCAGATTGTCCTAATTTTAGGTAATTAAATTGGAGTCTTATTATTATAGCTATTCATTATTCAACTTATTCCACAGTGTCTATTAACCTTTCGAAATTGATTTCTTCGTTTTTCTAAAACTTTGCTGAAGATCTTTAAATTTTTCGATTTTCCCTCTGTTTTTAAAATGGGAGTTCTTTGTGACTGCACCGGCAATTTTCTTATTCTTAACATACCAGCTTCTCAGCTAAATGCCTTTGTGAATGTAAATAAAAAAGTTGTTTGTTCTTAAATTCAGTAATTAATGCTGAAAAACGCATAATTTGTCAATTTATTATTCTAGTATGTATAATAATATACAGCTAATTTTTTTAAACCATACGATCGTGTTTACCTTTTTCAAGTTTTTTTTAAATGAAGGCTATAAAAGGTAGAACATTTTTGTAATGCCCCCATTTTCTTAATGTTTGGGTAATTTTAAAGAATGTCTTTTATTGAACTCAAATGGCATTTACACAAGGAACCTCAGGAAATGATTTTCTCTCAGGATTTCCTAATAGATAGAATGTATTGAACATCTTGTCTATCTTCCTGGTCGAAAGTATACACAGATCTACAATAGATTTTCTCTCAACATAGGCATTTATCTCCGATACTGGAGATAAATAACAAACACATGAAACTTAGTTAAACGAAGGCAGGAGAGAAGAGGGATGGAAGAAGTGGGGATTATTGTGTACTTTCCATTTCCGTCACCTATATAATTTATATTGTTTGCCTGTGTGGTGAAATAAGCAATCGTTACAGAATTTTATGATGATCCCTTATTTTCTACACTGCACTTGCCCTTTATCGTATTTGTCTAATGAATGAGATATACTACAATTTTTCCTTTAGCCGCTATTAGTTTTGTTTCTTGATTTACTGGAAGTGCTTTGTCCAATTGAATCGTCGATAACTTGACTACGAATTCCGAAATTATTGAGGTATTACAGTATGAACGAATGCAGCAAATACTGTTATCTTAACCGAAATCTGAGGTATTACTGTAATGCGCGAGTGTAGGTTTCTTTTATAGCACAGTTTTGAGTGACGCAATTTGTCTACTTTATAATGATTTTGAAAATAATGGTAATCAATGATTTGTGCGAATTTTTATCTATGAATAGTCCGTCTTTTGGTGATTTTCTTCAAAGGAGGAATTTTCTGGGTTATACGCTATTTCTTGATTGTTTGAAGCGTATTTTTTCTATTTATTTGGTATTTAAGATTGATTTTCTAATTTCAATAGTATTTTTGAAGAGAGAGAGAGAGACGCTTCCTTCTATACTGGTATTCTTCTAATGGACTGAACTATGGATGTTTATGTAGTTTTGTTTTGGGTATAAGTGATGTTTATTACGATTTTGTCTCCACTGTTGAAATTTAGAACGGATAATCTAAACGATTGCTGTAATTTTGATTCATCAGTGTTAATAGTTAAAAATAGTTTGTTATTATACGTTACTTTTTGACACATAGTTGTTTTTGATGGATGCGATCTGTAGAAGGCGGCAGGCCTTGATGTGGCACTTAGGCTTGTAAGGTCTAATAGTCAACATCCCATACAGTAAGCCGGTGTTTCCATAGACATGTATAATTTATGTAGTCTTAAAGTTTAGTATGAAATGTGTGAAGTGTGACGTGATAAGTTAAAAGTGATTTTATAATGCTTACAACAAACAGAGCGCGTCAATGAAAAAAAATCATAACATACTGAATTTTTGAACTTAACACTTTTCTTCTTTACTTGGATTTAAGAATGTTACTAGTGACAAATAGAAATATATTTTCTAGAGCTTTCCAATTGATAATCATCTAGTATTTGTATATTATTAACAGCTCGTGAAATTAGATTTCAACTAGAACATGGTGCTATGATCATACGGTCATACCTGGAATAATTCAAATATTTGCAAAAAAAAAAGACGAACGATTGGAAAAAAGCTTGAGAAAGCTCTTGATTTGCTCATTTTCTTACCTCCACGTTGCCCTTCAAGCTGCATTGTAATTATTAGATGTTTTCTTATTGTCCAATACGGTGGAAAACCATTTTAAAAGTTTGATTCTTCCCCAAATCCAGTAGTCCGCTTAACATAGTGAGTATTCTTCCCATGCTGCTTAACTCTGCATTAAACATAGGAAAAACAGATTAATTCAATTGATTGAGTAGGAAATGCATATCATATGCTCATAGTTCCTCAAGTGGATATGGTAGTAGGTAGTGCGTTGTTCTTCCATATTCTATTCGTCGTTTCTATGCGTCTTTGTTTTTGAAAAGATGGAATGACTCAACTTGTATTTTGACTATGTGCAATATTTGGTAGGCCATATTGCTGAAAGGCGTGTCTTCTTTCCTTCGATAATTGGAATTTGTAGCAGAGAAGTATATAATGGAAAGCGTTAATGGAAATGTCTGAACAAAGCAAAATTTTTTCCTAATTTTTTGCTTTACAATAAATTGTCTTGTTAAAGAGTGTGATCATTATGAACAAACAAAATTAATTCCCTCTTTTTTGACGAAAAGGTTGTAACAGTATGTTGACTGATGGATGTCTCAGTTTAGAAAGTTCAATACCTTAAAGTTTTGATGAGGTTCTATTCATGGAAATAGTCTAGTGGAGGACCAGTTTTAATACTTTTTTTAATAATAGTTTACCAGTTTTTTTGTTTTACTTATGAAATATTATCATATACGCGGAGAGAACATTGGCGGTTAAAAAATTTTTTAATGTCATAGAAGTGGTTAAATGCGAAGCTAATCTATATAGTGACTTGAGTTGACCATTCTTGACCAAGTAAGTGCTAATTATCTCATCTGGATTATCGTCTCAGTTTTTTTCAAGTGAGCTATTTCTTGAAATAATCAACTCTTAATGTGCAATCAACAGATTTAAAAACAGCATACAGTTGATAAAATTTCATTTTTCTTGACGAATCTTAGCTGGTGAGATATAATCTGCTTAACAGGATTTATAGGGGTGGCTATATCCTTGGTTCACTTCATTCAAAAGACTTCTGCTAGTACTGCGTATTTCTTGTTAAGTAGCTCATTACAAAGCTAACATCTGTTCAATATCTTTGTGGGAAAGAAAGCATGACGAAGCTGTACTGTTGTACTCGATACATCTGAAAAAGCCAATGCGAAACTATTAATACTGACTTCTATTCGTAATGTACTCAGTCCTAATAGATGTATATACATTATTCATATTTTTCCATACAAACCATTTCAATGATCAGAACAGCTTTACATGAAAAGTCTTTGTTTTGTAGCAACCATTTTTCTTCATCCTATTCTACCTTTCCAAATCTATTTAAACGGGGAATCATTTTCTAAAAATATCTCTTTGGGACCGATCGTTTCAAAAACTGCTGTCTTAAATAACAAATTCTAATGGATTTCTAAAACGGGTTAACAAAATCAAAGATTATAAATAGTTCGATATACAATTTATTAAAATACAATGTTCTCGATGTTTAATTCCGATAAACAGCACACATTTTACAACACCATCATTCACTCAAAATTTCTATATGCAACTACAAAGAATAATATATCAATAAAGCTGAACAAAATGAAATTAAGGCTCATGTAAAGCTAAACCTATAATGAATGACCAGCATTTCACATGGCTTCAATTACAGCTGACATTCTGTGGTCAGAGAAAAGAAGTCATTTTATTCATTATTTAGATCTGGAAATTATGTACAGATAGTACTGTGCTCTATTAGAAATCACTAATGGAGTTTCGTAAAACTGATTTCTGTTAAAGCAACACAGCACGACATAAAATTTATGTTTTGACCTAGCACGATGCCTTCCTTCGTAAGCCAGTGATAGCAAGCAAGAGATCTAACCATGTTTTGATAATTTTTTCCATAGCCCTATATGCATTGTTGGTTTAAAACAAATAAATTTAGTCTGATTTTCATAATTTCTAAGATTTATCCGCTGTAAATACTCACAACACAAACACACAGGTCTTCTTGTTGTTAAGACTATTTTATGCGGCAGACGATTGATTATTGATCACTTCTAGAAAGTTCACAGCTTAAAACAGTTTAGGAGAAGGTTTACGTTTCTGGCACTAAGATCGCACTGTAAATTCATTCCTGCTTTGCGAAGATCGTTCAGGGCATGGATCGCTTATTATTTTAAAAATTTTGATTTTCCTTGCCTAATAACTAGCTTGTAGAGCTTTTGGAATCCCTTTGGATCTGTCAAAAATGCTCGTTCTTTAAAAGCTTTTAGTTTTTACCCAAAGATTTCTTAAGACTTGAAACTTGCTATTTCTTCAAAGGAGTATTGCAAAAGGAAGAAAAAAAACCTCAACATCCTGACTTGTTTACTTTCTATGCGACAAACAGTGCATTTCTTTTTCGTTACCGCTTTAAAGATTGGCTATTCCCCTCTCTGTCATTTTCGCGTTGGTGATGCCACGCCCATCGTTATGGTATTTTGTTGAAATGACTCATAGTTGTGCACTGGTGGCGACCCTTTCTCAACTCAACTATTACATATTCTGTTTGTTCATTATTTGGGTAGTCTGATTGTATTGGTATCCTCATTTGTCTGATGTTTTAATCGCCAATGAATAAAAATGTCACAATATCCATACGGCTGCCATCAACGCGCTGGTTGTAGTTATCATCATCGGCCGACATGCAAAGTAAGGAGAACTTGCCTTCATTAAGATCTTCACAGGGTATGAGGTCATTCATTATCAAGTCGACCACATAAAGCCGCGATATGTTATTACCATTCCGAGTCCTTCCTTTCGTTAGATACATACTTGTTTTGGTCGATTATAAACTAAAGTATGGCATCAAGTAGTTTTTCTTTATAACAGAGTATGCTCTATGGAATTTAGTTAATATTTCAACTTTCAAACCAACATTTACATAGTACATAGTTTGAGTTTGAAATACATTTTAGGGGTTGGTTATTTGAAGAAAGAACTAGCAATTTCATCGTCCGGATGATTCTAGTTTAACAGTTGTTTTATTCGCACCTGAATAGTGTTGAAGTCTGAATTTCAGTATTCGATTCGGCTAGCAAAGCTATTCGGCATCAAACTAAAATCTATGTACTAACTTTAACTAAACAACTGCTTTCTATTTTATATTATATATTTATGTAATGCCGCTGCGATAACTCAAAGGTATGATAATCAGTAAATGACTCAACATTTAAGAAAAATGTAGAAAAAAAATCATTTGTAATCAACGTCATATCTATGCGTTACAGTATAGTTGTCAGAGATAGCAAAGTCTAGTAAAAATTGTTATGATCTTGTATAATTAAATAAATTGTTGTTAAATAGAATCTGGGATATATTTAGAAGGAACTTCTTAAACGACATTTACCATTGTTTTCTATATAGCTCTTGGCTATAAAAATAATTTCTATCGAATGTTTTTCAGTTTACGCAGCCTTCGCCGGTGGACTCAAGTTGTTCATCAGCGCTTGCACCACCGCTTACATCGCCGATAGGAAATCCAGCAATAGGTAGGAAATGTTCTGATAACTTTCTGTTGATTTACCTGTGCGTTACGTCATGATACGCTGCTTTTTTGAATTGGTCTCTTTGAAATTGTACCAACATATTTATTTACATGTTTCATAAATAGTGAATGTATTTTAGACCGTACATTTTCAGCACGCCTAACATCGCTTAGCTCTAAGCTTCAGTTGCTTTACGTCGTATTCTTTTTTCTATAGTAGCCACAAGTTCTGTTTTTTCATTGAAATTTTCAAGCGAAGTCTCGAATCGCTCAATGTTTGTATTGAGGCAAAAAGCTTGTAAAACTAAAAGTTTCTGATAATGTGGTATTATTGAATATTTCAAAAATATCAATTGCTTAAAAGTCTAACTTCCAAACTGAAATGCTAATGCTACGTCTTGCATGTACTTCACCCTGGTGTTCTTCCTCGCTGATAAAAGCTATCATTCCCAGATTTTTTGTGAAATGAGAACAAAAATATTTTTCCGTCTCTTTTGCAATGAAGACGATTTTTATGATGAAATTTTCACACATCCGAAAACATAGAAATTAAATGATGTTTTGCTAAAATCATCGCTGACTTTTTTATGTCATTTATTGCAGAAAAGTACTAATAGTATTTTCTAGGTAACCGGTTAAATCCACTCGCTACGCCTGGATTCGGATACCAGCGAGGGCCTCTACATTACGACTTGAATCCGCAGTACATGGGAGGAGCGAGGAAGACCGGTGGACGTCGACCCAAGGAATTCGAAATGGGACCGGTAACTTGCGTTTTTAATCTACTCGTTTTATTCACTAAGGAAAAGATTCCTATTTTAAAAGCAATCTATTTTATTGGTAAATAATTATGTTGCAATTTGAAAAGTTTAATAATTATGTTGCAGTTGAGTTAACATGTATTGTGCATGATGTAATTCTCATACCTCATCCAGATCGTAGTCCAACCATTGGCTTCTGTTCTTTAATCTTCAATTATAACATCATCGTCGTTTTTTGATGTATCGTTAGTTAAAGCAATGAAGTAGATGTCTCTTGTCTACAAATCTTAACTAAACTTCATGGCTACTTTTTAAAATTTAACACTCAATTTTTTTTCGGTATAGACATTGTTTCGTGCTAACTCCCGATATTATTTTGTTTGAGTTTCGAGCGTCTATTTCGCATTTAAAGCTTTCTCAAATTTCTTTCAAAAAATCTTCTCTATCGTTTTGTTCCTCACAAATATTAATATTTGTTAGTAGCAAGATTTTGAAAAATAAAGTGGAATTTTTTCCATTGTTTCTGCAATTTTTTAAGAAAAATGAGGACATTCCGATTCGGAAACGAATATTAATGACATTTATCGAGGTAATTACCAAAAGATTTTGATTTTCAAAAATTTTAATGGTTGCAGTCACTATTGAATTTATCATAGATCGAATATGATCGATATTTTTTTATATATAATAGATTCTGTTAGGAATCAGAAGTAAATATATTGAGCAGTGTTTGTCAGTAAATGATGTGGTCAGCATATCATTGATAGGGTTTTGTCTTTACTGTAAAAATGGTATTATAATGTAATGTTCAATATTTTTTACTGTTATTATGCCTATTAGGAACAATTATATATCTAGGTAAATCTCATTTATGTAACAATTTTTGATCTGTAGCTATTCTTAACTGAATTTAAAGTTTTAAACAAATCGTAGACTAACGCAGATTCCAAGTTAATGGTGCATTTTTAGTATGGACCATCTTGTATAGACCATCTAGGTTACTTGCTATAATTTTCTTGTATATTTTTTTATTAAAGGAATGATTAAATTCACTTTAGTGTACCTTTTATTTGATCTATTGATTAGACAAAAACGCTAAGATAAAGAGTAAAGTTTGGAATCATTCAGAATGATTTCATTGTCTACTTAAAGAAAGCCTAATGAACTATTTGAGTGACTTAACAATAGAATTTGCGAAAATGGTCTACAACAACGGTTTTTTCCTTTTATTAGTTTGAAAATAATTGGCGTGCTATAGCGGTAAAATTTCCATTAACACTCACTCAATCGTCGTAAGTTTCAAGATTAATTGGGTCGGTGATATTGCTATCAATGTAATACATTTTACCTTATTATTATCGTAATTAAATAATGTCAGTGATACAAAGGAACTAGTAGAGATTAACATTGGTTTCCTAACAATTTGTTTTCCATAAGTTATATTTGCTAAGCAGCTCGACGTGAACATCACCAGCAATGTCCGTGCGCAAATAGGCCTTTGTATTAGTCATCGACGTGTGCAGGCACATTTCCTTTCACTATCTTTTCCTAATCTGTTGACAACCTTAACTGAATCATTAGAAATTTTTCACATAAGCTTACAGCTCTAGGTCATTTAGGTCGCAATGTACATAAAATCACATTAACTTAGCTTAAGGTGGTTTATCTTTGTAATTGCATTTTTCATATATATGTATATCATAATTATATTTTTTTGATTAGTGAAATAGTTGGCAATAAATACTAAGATGAGCAACAAATGTAAGATTAGTCAAGTAGCAAATAAGGTAATGGTCAAAAGTAGTTCGACCTACACCACCATATCAGTTTAATGATCTAAAAGATTATTTTTGTGTAAACACAAAGTTGTTTTTTTTTTCTATTTTCTAAAATTTCATTCTGAGTTGCGTTTTCCTTCTAGGAGCTCGATGCTCAAATTCATAGTAAAAGATTCTGAGAATATTCTCACATAAGAATATTTTTTGTTGTTACTTTGAGTCGTCATTTCAAATTTCATGAAGAAGGTAGTTTGGTTATAGCGTGTTCCAAGTTTGAACTAGTTTTTTTCTTCGCATGAATCACCGCGCTTTGGATCGTCTTTAATATGAAAGATAGAAGCTGTTAACGCTTCACGTAGGAAAGAGTCTATCTTAGAATTGTTGATACTAAGTGACTCATTGTCCAAGAATTTTTTAACTTAGAACATTTAAAGAAAACAACCAAAACACACTTCGCACGTCGTTTGATTCGTGAAACTTTGTAAGGGGGAGAATCGCAACAAGAAAATCTTCGTAGTGTCTGAAAATGATTCCTCAAGAAAAGTATTTCATCGGTTTTATTGTAAGTCGTAACAAAAGTCATTCTACAACTAAAAGTTAGACATATTTTAAAAAGAAAGATCTTGCTTTTATATTTGCAACTTAGGAAGAGATAGGAGAATCAGCCTACCTTGAATTTCGACTTGTTGAAATATTGCTTCCCGGTCGATGCAGTCTTCTCATTCCTTTCAGTTCTATTAGAAACTAAAGTAACTTTTTTTTCAGAAAATTCTTTCTGTTTTCAATTTTTCTACATGAAAAATATTTCAACAAAAATTTAGGAATTTCAGGAAAAAGAAATACCTGTTTTCTGTACAGTTAAACTAATGCAGCAACCACTATTAGTCGAAATGCTTCTTAACAATGGGATAATTACTTGCAGTAATGTTGTCAAATTGTTCCATTGCGAGTCTTCTGCTATTTAAAACCAAATCATTCGACTATCCCTTGAAGTTGTTTCTAATTTCTTATTTTACAAATTTGATATAACATTTTTAATAAAAAAATATTTGGATTGAATAATAATGCCTTCCTCTCCTTCTTATTTAAACATCATTTCGCTTGTGTATATCGTCTTCTGACGTTTATCTTCTGTCGGATCTTGGAATATTTGCTTTTAACGAACCAGTATTGTAAAAACGGCTTCTATCGATGTATGAAATAGAGGTAGACGATGTGCTCAGATCCTGAAATAATTGAGATCAGGGTGCATTTGGTGGAATTTAAATATTATATGTTCTGGGAAATATAACATTATCAGTGCAATCATGTGTTAATCTGCCTGCAAAAGTGTTCAGGAATTGAGTTTTGACTCTTAGTACAGTATATGTACTCTGCCTTTCGAGGTAAATAACACTATTACATTCAGATACTAAAGTTCCTTGCATATCTTTGGAGATGATTTCAAGGATTGCAACGTCAAAATGATAATACCATGTGGTTTATTAATATATTGTATTGAATTTAACTTATTGATATGGAAGATATAATTCAGGAGATTGAGGATCAAGAGGAATTAGACAAGAAAATAAAAAGGCGACAGAGAAATAAAGAGGCAGCTGCGAGATGTCGACAGCGTCGTCTTGATTTGATGACAAATCTTCAAGAGGTATAAAATAATCTTTTCTATTACGATGTGTTTTATTAGGTTACAAAAACGAAAGAAGAACTCATTTGAGTGAGGAAATATAAGCTGACGGTATTTATATACTTTATTAGGTGATTATTAAAGAGCCAAACCTTTTTTACCTTGAGGAGAATTGGAAAGTGATTATATCATTAAGTTATTGCTAGAAGAACGTTATGGGACCATGTTGTGATTATGTAAATGAAAATTTTATATCTTGTTGTATATTTAACTCAATACATTTCAGCAAGTCGATAAATGTAAAGCTGAGAATGAGAAGAAGGAGATGGAAATCCGTACACTGAAATCACAGGTTAGAAGTATCGAACGGCTCCTTGCTTTGCATTTTTTTTTCCATTCTGAAGCTGAAAGCGTTGTTTTCATTGATTTAAATTTAAATCCTATTAAGATACTCATTATTGATTCGTTTTATGTAGCAGTTAAGGGGTCTGGTGAAATTTCTTAAAAAAATTTGTACTAATATAAATATTAATTTAATGCAGCAGTTTTTTTTCGGAGCTTAGTCATGGTGTCATTTTTTTTAAGTGGTAATTTTGTTGTGAACTCTTAATGTCTTCCCATTTTTTCCTTTTGAAGTATAAGTTGTTTGCTGTTATTTTATTTTATTTATTTCTTAATTCTGAAATGCAAGCATTACATATCTGAAGAAACGAAATCAACATCATTGTTAGAGGTAAAGCGTGATTTTCTTTAAATTCTGTGTAATTTGTCATACCCCAATTGAAGTACTGAGTAAAAATGTACTGAGTTTCCCTAAATAATGTGCGCTCAATAGATTCTTATTGTTAACTATTTGAGAAAATTTTCCAGTGTAATTGTATGAAACATTCCTGGAGGTTGTGTTGTTTAGATGGCGCAAATGGAAGGCTTTTTACGTTCTCACGATTGTAAAATGACTGTTGAAGAACGGGAAGCTTTGCTGAACATACCATCTATTAGAACGACAATGCCAATTATGAACGGAATCAGTAAGCTTTCATACGATATTTTTTCAAATGATATGCGGTAAATCTGTAACAGACGTGTTACATAAATAATGAACTCAGCAAGCGGTTAAGTGACCATAAATTGGAATTAACTCATTATAAGTGATTGCGTGTATTGCAAAAATTATACCATTACATTCAAGAAAGCTTGAATTTTCGGTGTTCTTTTCTATTGGGGCATGTAGATAATTGACACACCTACATCTTGGAATGGATTGTAGAACAAATCTACGTTGTAATTCTGGCATGTGGCGGGCTCTTTGCTCATTTTTGCATACGAGAAAAACAATATCAGGAAAGTATAATATCATGATTTAAGTTGCAAGAGAAATGGATAGGAAAGACAGAGGCCAATAAACATTAGGACTACTGATAGATTTTGAAAAAAATATGTAAATAGTAATGTTTTTCTTCTGCAGATTCTAGTCCGCATTCTATTGGCGACTATCGACCAAATATCATCGAAGCTAATCGAAAGCGAGTGCTCCCTGCTCCTCAGTTACCAGCACATTCCGATGCCAATTTTCTCGAACCCGACATAAAGGTACTAATTATCTTATCAAAGTGCGTGGTTGAGAAAAGTAAGTGATGTGACAAAGTAAAAAGTTGTTTATATAGACATCTAAAGTCGAAAATTTTTTGATAGCATTTTCCCATATTTTTTTATATAATGGAAAACCAGTGGTCAAGTGCAATAAGACATCACAGTCGCAGTTTTAATCGTTTTTTCTCAGCTTAGATTCTTCTTCTAAGTGATTTATCGATATTCATAAAACACTTCAAAAACAAGGTGATATCAGACTCCCAAAAACTAAAAGTTAGGTTTATATATATATATATAATGTTTGAGCATGTGCGTAAGCATACCAGAGGATAATCGTCGATCTTATTTTTTATCTGTTTCAGTAGTCCGAAAATTGAGAAAGATGTTTCTCTAGCAGATTTGAACGGTGACACAATATCTCGTCCGAATCACATCAATTTTGACATTATGGGATTAGGTAGCACGCATTTATCATTATCGACACCTTCAAACATCACTTACACTACCGGTACGACTCCATACACAACAGCTGGCAATTACAATCCAGCTTTTCCAGGATGTAAGTTTATTGCGTTATGATTAATTACTCTCTTTCATTTGAGAAACTTTCCTAACTCTTTCTAGAATACTCATCTAAGGGAAAAAACGTTATTTTTTTAATCTGTTATTTATTGATATTCCATGTTAAATTACTTGCAAAATTCGAAGTTTTAGCGGAACTCGAACTCGATTCTCACAGATTTCAGACTAAATCTGCAAACGTGGGATATTAATATCATTGTAACCTGTCGTAGTTCATTTGGAATGAAACAAATATTATGAATATTCTCAGAACAGACTATCTATTAAGCATCTCGTCATTGATTAAAATTCTCATTTTTTTCCTTTCAGATTAAATAGGCTTGAAGAGGTTCAATTTATTTATCCAGAAAGTTGACATTTCGGCTGTTTTGCTTTTTTCTGAACTGAAGAATTAGTGGTCATCTTTAGGTCATTTCAGTCAGTCAAATACTTCTATCACTTTAATAGAGCGAATCAATACCTGGAGTTGAAGTGCTTAAATATCGACTAAATATTGATATAACTATCGCTTTTTGACAGCCCTGATCTTTAAAGATCAGAAAATGTTAAACCGCCGAACTGGTGCTATAAATACGTCGTGTTTAGCTTGAAAAAGGAAACAAAGCTGTGAATTATTATGGAAATTTTACCGAATTCTCATTCACTATCAATTATGCTAGGTTGTAATGTTATAATATGGATATCTAAAATTTTTTATTAAGCAAAAGAAACTCGTTGCATCAGGTGGAACGGAAGTCTCATAGAAATTCTCATTTCCTATATTGTGGTGCTAATTAGTTCAATGGAATCACTAGATTTTTATTAGTACTTATTGTTTTACATTTTGTTCCAATACTCGTTATTACCACAATAATAATGTTTCAGTGAACAATGATTTTTTGAACGACAGCACAGGTTTAACACCATGTACGCAGCCAAATCCAATATTCGTCAGCACTCCTACGCCGCTTCAAACGTCAGAAGCCGATCTACGAGCGCTTTGAATGTTAAGTGTCCGTTCAGCACTGAAAAGTCTAAATCAGTCATCTTGTATTATACTTTAAACTAGCCTTAACGTTCCATAATCTGTCCAATTTAGTCACATCACACTATATTTACGTGGTTTTGTTGTATTTGTTCAGTTATAATTGCATTATTGATTTTAATACTCTGAACTACTTGACTAATTAAATATTTCATGCCTTTATCAAGCGAAGTAATTTAAATCGCTTAAAACATTCACTAGTTACATATCAATCGATAATCGTAATTATGAACAGAAGTGTCATTAATGATTTGTCAAATATTAAAGAATATTTGTCTAACGTATCTGTTCTTCATATACATATAAACATGTCACCTTTTTGTTAATCATCATTCCTCTCATTCATTCGTTCATTTCATTATTTTGCCCTTTAGAAATGTGATGATGGTGACGATCGTCTGCGATGTAGTCCGATCTAATCAATATATCGATTTATATCTCTTCCCACTGGTACCCAAGTGACTTATTATTTTTTTTTTTGTTAGACATTCTTTAGATTTCTTTTCTATTTTGTACATTATATTTTGTTTTCGCCGCTTTTGTTTTAATAACGGTCATCCATATTGCTTAATTTCTTTGAGTCATATTATTTTGCATCTTATGAAATCAAATTTCTCTCATCCACTTAATAAATTATAGTACCTGTTTGGCCATTGAATCGACGTTTATAAGAAATTTCTTGTTTTTTTTAATTGAAAATTCTTTGTACAAGTTGACATTAATGCACCTACAGATAACTTTTGATTGAATTGTTGTCAGATTTCAGAAGCAATAAAGCTCTCGGGATATTTATTGTTTGTAAACATTACGTCTCTACATCTGAATAAATTCTTGTTGTTACACAAAGTCTAGAGGTAGTTTGTTTAAAGCATGACATTCAACATCGCTTTAATTTTGTTTGTGTAGCTTCGAAAGAATTTGAAACTATTGTAATCCTGCCTATATATTTCTTATATCGGCTGAGTGGGTAGTTTCATCGAGGTTTTCCTCGTCTTCTAAGTGGAATGATGCTTCCGACAATGAATACATAAAAAGCATTCAAAAGTATCCATACCTCTACGCTATTTTAGATAGCATACATTTTGAGCAAATCTAAGAGTTAAAGCCATCCAGGTACTTAATGATATTTAGATACGTATCCTTTATCTAATATGAAATAAATAATATAAGATTTTTCGTTGATTAATCTCACTTACGAGGAACACATACGTACTCGTGTTCAACATGATATCATGGAGGTGATTCGATGTGAGGCTGGTCTATATAACGAGTTAAGTTGAACATTTATCACAAAATCAGTGCTGTTTATCCTATATAAATTTCTCTGGTACCAGTTTACCGTTCTCGGAAGGATGGTAGACTTGGTTGGCCCGAGTGTGTCTTCAAACCTTGGGCCTGCCTATCACTGCAGCACCTCCATCGCTGCCGCCACCTTACCCACTATACGTAATAAAAACTCAAATGTTAGGCTGTTTTTGCTACTTACAGTGCTACCTTTCAGTTTTTTGACAGAATAACATTAGGTGATAAGCTTGTCGGTAGGGCAAGAAAGCTAAATCATTTACAAAAAAGTCATAGAATTATGCATGGTCTCAAATACAAATAACATTTTGGTTAAAATAGCCATAGTCTTAGATATTAGACATTACACATGTATTTTAAAATGGTTTTTTTTTACTTTTGTTGTCCGTCAAGTATTGTTTTTTATAAGTTTTGGAGAAGACCAATGCTTGTAGGAAGTATTCACTTCGTGATATAGAAGTGAGTGGATGCGATACAAATCGTCAACACTGATATGTAGTAATTAATAGGATTCCAAGAGCAGTAGAATTTTGTTGATTTCTGTTTTAAGCTACGCGCTTAATACTACACAGCCGTGTCCTGTAAATTGTTTACTAATGGCCCTTAATTAGCTAAGCATCGTGTCGTCGTATTGACACGAACGTTTATATCTGACAATCATTTGATTACTGTAGGTCACCTGTTTATCGTACCAATTAAACTTTTCATTATGAGTGCTGCTTTTGATGGTTGAATTAATCTCCTAGTTACAAAAATTACCTTTATCCATGATTAAGATGGGAAATCGCGGGTTGTTTAAACCAACTAATAGCAATATTTATCACTTATTTTGCAGAAAGACGACATAGCTTGGTTGAAAGGTAACTGAGCAAGATTTACTACAGCGGGTAAAAAACTACAGACTGCTGAAAAGGATTTGTTATTTGCTCTTACAGCTACGCGGTTACCACCTGACTATTAGCTACCTCACATACTTCATTTAAGCTGTTAAAAAACGTAATTGTTTTCATCTCTTAAAAATCTCTTTTTTTGCTTTTTATTTTGTTAATGCGATTTGGAGACGGAAGTGAACCGTGGTCTGTGCAGCACAACGGCGCCTGCTGTCAAGGCTGTCGCACCCCATTGAATGAATTCTGAAAGAATCATAAATTAGTTTTTTTTTTTGTTGATTTACATATGGCCACAATTATGAAGTGTCAGTATCTAAGTTTATTTGGTCAAATAGTCAGTCCTGTTCATTAAAACGCAGAAACATCAATGGAATTAATATGGTATGGTAGTCAGTTGATTTAAGCCCGAAGATTTGAATAAATAGCTGTAAATACACGTATCGATTCCTTCATATGAAAACTGCAATTTCAAACATATTTAGGTAGTTTAGTTGAATATATGCCAATGTCGAAGCGAATACTACTAATTAAATTTATCAAGATGCTTTCAACATTAATATTTAAAATTATTGTAATAACTAATAATAACTGATATTCTGTCTTAAGGCTGGAGCTGCATATGATAGCGTCTCTTGTGAATTCTGAAAACTACACGGTCCAATATTGAGTAATGAGAATTGGTCTACGTGATTACGGTCGATTATCGATTAGCAAAGGAAGTTATCGATACACTCGATCAGTAATTTAGATTACTGTAAGGCTCGTGAATATTCCAACTTCTTTTATAGTGAAAAACGTGGGTACATTCTTTGTTGATTGGTGATACGACCTTGCATGCGTTAAGTAGCCCGAACGTACTATCTTACAATCGTATCTGCCACTATTACTATTATACTATTTGACTATAGTTATTCCCTCTGTCTATTATCACATGCTTGTCCTGAACCATCACATCCCATGGGAACGTGATCATCACCTCAGCAGTAACTTTCAGTTTCTTCTTACCACCTACTTCACATTATTGAAGATGTTTTGAAGATGGTTTCTTCAAGCAAAATGTGTAGCGCATCATTAATTTATATGAATATTAGAAATATTGAAATCTGTTCATATCTTCGAATAATTAGCAATTGGGGCAATGATTATACCGAAGTATTTTAGTCATGTTAAGGGAAATTCTTGAGGCTTTGAACCAGCTTGTCACAGAAAAACCGTCGAGAAAGGTAAGCTATTCATAAACTAACGCTCACTGATTCGAAGATAGCACGTTCAAAGTGAGCATTTTAATGAGATTGTGATATTTAAAAGTGGAAAAATTTTTTTGTGTTTTCCTCATTTTCTCGTATTTCCACATAGATAACATCGTATCCTCTGCGAATAATTTCTTTTCATAATGAGAAGATTCAAATGAAGCTATGATAAAGCTATACTCTATACTGATGATAAATGTCTACTATCGAAAATTCTTGCCTAAGTGCACACCTATTTTCGAAATGTTCTAGATGATTTATTTAAAATTCTCTCAGTTACAGATAATTGTTCTGACAATGTTGCTTGAATCAGAACAACTGGAAAAGATTTCAGGAGCAGCCTTAATACTGAGCGAAGTTGTTTGAAGATTACGATTTCAGGTGTCGGAATACATTTCGTATTCGACAAGTACATCCCTTTAGTTATACAATTTGGGTTGATCAGATTTGGACCTAAGCAACTTCAATAAAAATTCAAATAAAGGATTCCACCGGGTACTAAAAGAGGACCTACTAAATGTGTTTTTCCTAGGTTTTATGCTAACTACTGCTTAGCAAAACAACTCATCTCTACCATTCGCCATAACAGATTGTTGCTTTATTTCCAATTCTTATCTTAATTATTGACGTTCAAATTCATCGTTCCGTTCATATTTTACTTGTAATCCATTTTTTTGTAGTAAGAACATTTTCGCAGGAACATCTTTCTGCTCTTTCCTTTGAATCAGCTTAAAATTCAAGATCCTGATAAGTTGCTAGAACTATGTTGGTCCCAGTGTACGCATCTTGCGAAGCTAGTCCTTCTCCGACTTATTCTTTTCTTGTCGCTGTTGCTGTCATCATGGTTGTGCTATTCGTTGTGAATGGTGACATCAGCGCAAGTCTTCGTGATCCTCATATAGTTTAGTTTCTTGCCAATTATCTAAGAAGCTTCTATTCAAAACAGTTCTCCTTCTTTTCAATAGTATATCAAGCATTGTTTTCAATGGCGATTTCTTCCTCATCATCATTCTGAAGAATTTGATTGTACAGTCTAAAAGTCAGATGTAAGGGAATTTTCTTTAATTGATCTTCGTTTTGTTGAGTATTGAAATTTCATATGATTTTATATTTTATTTAGGCTTGAAAACTTTGGATCACCAGTTATACTGAAGTGGAATTCCAAAGCTTCAACAGCGCAAAATTAGTTCTCAAAATACACGTCACTTAGGTAAAAAGAGGAAATGTCCTCAGGTACGTACAGAAAATATGTATTTGTTCTATTTTTTATCACTCATTTCGATAGTAAAATTGCTACAGCGTTATTGTCACTCATTCAGCTAGTCATAGTAGGATTCATATAATTACAGCTATTGAATAGTTTCGTTTCACTTCTTTGTTCAATTTACAATATTATTGGCTAGATTACGGTATGATAAATCACGAATCTCATATAATCAATATGAATGAGTTCAAGCTTTTCGAAGAAATCTTAGCTCTCTGTTGTTGCTAATAAAAGTATAATTCAGGAAAACTAATAATATGATAATAGACATAATATAGTTACAGCGGCGAAAATACCGTATGATAACAACGATCAGTGGATAGTTAAATTAATGCCTTATTTACTGGCTATTGTATATCATTCATACGAAGTCGTTACATAAACAGATATAAGTTGAATGCAAAGATGTGATGTAAGCTGAATGTCGGTTATATCAAATAAGTTCTTTGTTCCGAAAAATTGTCAACATCACATATGTTTTTATTATGTCGTATGTTGTTGGTGAACTTCATGCTCTACCTGAGTATTCCTGGTTTCTTTCGTGTGTACTCATATTCGGAAGCAAGCCAAGAATTTTTTAAATTCAGTAATTCATTTAATGCAACAGCATTTAAAACGAGCACCAAAGTATTGATACTAGGAAATTTTTGATCTCCACTATTTAAATTTTTGTTTTTTGAATACTAAGAACAAATATTCCGTTTCCAATTAACTATAATAATTTACAATGGTGTAAAATTGTTGTCGTTGTTGAGTTAGTCACAAAATCTGGAGTCTAGGCTGACCACCCAACAAGTATCTCTCATGCTCGAATTGTAGTACATTGCATTATGCAGCAACCAAGATTGTTGTTATGGAATCGCATAATGCTTCAACACTCCTTAGTGGTGATGTGTTACCAACGATACCCGAAGCAAGTTTAAGTTCCGTCTGAAGATGAGGTCCTAGTTTTGTTACGCATTCAAGAGATCCATTTGAAGAGAGAGAGAAAAAGCTTCTCTATTAATATTGAAAGAAACCAGTTTATATGTCGACATAATGGTGTCATTTATGATCCTTCAACTCGAATGCTAGGCAAATTTATTGCTCAAAATGGAAATGGCTAATCCTAAATGTGGCTCTGTTGGAATAAACAATTTACTTTTGAGTCTGATGAGGATTATGAACACAAGTTCTCCTATAATTTTTCCTTCTAATTTTTTCGAAACTTGATTTTCATTATGTTTCCTTTGTCGTTCCACTGACGTGTTAAATATGGTAATTTACAATCAATCTTTAGAGTATAATATTAAATTGGTTCTGTTTACAAATAATCGACGAAACAGAATAAGAAAACTTATAAAAACAGGTAAATATAATTAGAGATGAGTTTAGTTTATGTTGATAATAAGATGATCTAAGCAGTTCCATGACTTAGATTAAGCTGAACAATTGGAACAGTGATTGATCACAGATCAGATGTACGTGACCTCGGATGACACTTGACCACCTGCCCTCAGAAAAAAAAATGAGATCCCATTGGATTTATTATTAACAGTGCAAACATATCCAAATTTTCCTTATTTCTTCATTATAAAAGAAACTATTTACACTTTTTTTCTCTCTATTTTACCACTAGCGACTTCTTGTTGTAATATAAATATTTTTCTTTCTCTTTTTTAAAAATTATATTATTTTTGTAGCTGCATTTTTTCATCGAAAATGTTCTCACAAGAATATTTCTCTTTAAGTGATTCGTAAGGTGATTAAAAAGTATGGCCATTGTAAATTAAAATGACTCTTCAATTAATAAAATGGTCTATTTTGTAAAAGCTTCTCTTACGAAAAAAAAAAAGATAATAAGATTGTCCTAGCTGTTTAGCCAACTGAGCTGGCAGCTTTTTAGTACCGATTGAGTCAGCTTATTTTATGGTTAGCTTTTGAGCTTATTTGCATATTCTTGAGATTCTTTCATTTATGTTAATTGCATTGCTTTGCATTACTATTCACATTTTTTTTCAAGCATTCTCATGTTTTTCGATTCTTTCTTCTCCGCCTTATGACATCTCAATTTGTTCTGTATCATTTCTTTGTTCAATCACTTGTAAAAATTCATATTAAAATATTACATTTGATACAATCACAATGCTGAGTTATCTTCGTACAAAACTCGCAACCTCAAGTGTGATTTGGGTATGCATTTCGCAGATTTCCGGTCTGATGCTCTACCGATCACAATACCGAAGTCCTCCATTTGTGATCACTCTCACTAACTACTTCATTAATTTCTGCGTGATGAGATGTGTGTTTTTTACTATGTGAGTTTTGTGTGGGAATGATAGTCATAATGATGGTGGTGTTGGTGGTGGTCGTGAAGGATTTTGATCCGAAAATTGCTGCTTTTACGAGCGAAGTGGCTGAGCGATTTGCATGCGTCCCGGTAAGTATTGTAGGTAAACGGTAACCAGTATTGACATTCGACACTATACGAATTTCATTCTGTCGTGATTTGTGATTTTCACCTCATTCAACCGGTACAGTATTAACGTTGTTTCTCATAAAGCTATTTAACATGATACATTGTCATTGCCACCAATGAAATTCACAGTCGCTTTCACAAACTCCATCTTCCTTTATTCCTTTATGAAACGTTTTGGTATGGGCTAAGCCTTTTTCATACCCTCTTTATTTTTTGTAGATCTAAATTTCAGAGCACTGATTGAAGCTAATGAAACCAAAGTTTGGTTACCGACTCCACTCATAACATTCATAATACAAGATGTTAATCGAAATTGACTGTATTTGTTGTTTATTCTTTTTCAAAATATTCAGCATGGTATTTTTAATTATATTTAAAACATCGTTAAATATTTCAAGTGGAAAACTATTAGAATAATAATTAAAAACAGAAGAATAAGTCACCTTTCTATTTCAATTAATCCTCGAACGCATACTATTCAACAAAACACCTCTTTTTATTATTCAACGAGATGCGACCTCTTTTTTTCAGAATAGAGTTTTCACTAGAATTATTGAGGTTTCAATAATAAACCCTCGAAGTGTTTCAATAATTTCTTAAGGTTTTAAATCTACAATGCTGTCTCATTCATCTATGAAATGTGTGAAATGATGAACTCTTCAGCTACCGTAGTCATCATTTCGGTAGTTATTGATCGATCTCTACATTTGTTAACTTGTTAACATTAGACGAGTTGAATTTCTTGTTCAATTCAGTATAAACAAGTTAATCACTCCACACGCATATAATAATCATTATCGATTACTCTGAAACGAATATTTTTCTTCCATTGGCTGCTAATTGATACCTTTTTTCAGCTTTCATTTATTTTATCAAAATCAATCGATTAGTGTGCTGAAATACTGTGAGCTTTACCTGTGCTGTTGAGATTAACTGTCACTGTCATTCATTTTGACAAACTTAGTATTGTCTTATTTTTTTTTTTGACTTTGAATATCTTCATTGTAGACGTCGTTTTTTTCCCGTATTAATTTTTTTTATTTCTTAATCTTCAGAAACTTTCTCATGTATCATCAAATTAAAAGAGAAATCATGTTGTCATTCCTATTTATCACCTCATATTGCTGAAGATGTGTGGCGCAGTGGTGTGGCGTCACAGTGATACGCAAGTCCGATTGAGGTCGCGAGCATCCTCAGGTCCATCATGCTTGCCATCCAACCAGGTTCAGTAAAATGGTATCTCAAAAATCTGAATGGAAGAAGTTAAGAATCATCCAAAGATTTTTTGTAAATGATGAGGCTAAAACTTTGTGGTGTTGGTGAATAACAATACGTTTCCAGGATCGGCTATCTTTTAACCTCGGCATTTGTAAATTGAATATCTTGA
>KN716152.1:939980-952900 GCA_000816705.1 Dictyocaulus viviparus | reverse complement strand
CAGGTCCATCATGCTTGCCATCCAACCAGGTTCAGTAAAATGGTATCTCAAAAAATCTGAATGGAAGAAGTTAAGAATCATCCAAAGATTTTTTGTAAATGATGAGGCTAAAACTTTGTGGTGTTGGTGAATAACAATACGTTTGTTTACCAATTATAAAATTGCAACTTACAGTAATCGGAATAACTGGTACCACTTATAATGCCGCATTTATTCGTGAAAAAACTCGACAAAATAGATTTATAATTTTCCATTTTTTTCGAAATGTCGTGCACCAGCACTTCCTAGCGCATTTCATCTATAGAACGGCAACAACGGAAACTATTTCTATGAAAATCTCGTTTTTTTGAACAATTTCTTAAGTAAAGAAGAGTTTCCTCAGAGGGCAAGTTCTAGCGTCGATTCATTATTTCGAACGATTCATAATGAAGAATTCGGAAACCCTATACGTTTTTATTTTTCAAAACATCTATCCGTTTTTTTTAGCTCTATTAAATACTAGAAAAACTCTTAAATCGAATCGAATAGGTTTGTGATCGGCTTTTCTCAACTTCTAGCTTTTGCTATAATCTCAGTGATTGGTACGTCTATCTCCCATGTTTTGCTTTCAAATTTTTGTCACTGAAACGAATTCTAATCAAAAGCTCAGTTCAAGTCTTCGTTTTCCATAATGTCTGTGCTAATATTGTCTTGAGATTGCGCATTCTTGGTGCTTTCTTGTTTAGAAGCCTTGCATTTTCAGTGGCATGTATTAAGGGGTGATTTGTATCTTGTAAGCATTTTTCCTGTTCATAGGTCTCAGTCCAATCGTTTTCGGATTTAACTCCTTATGATATCTAATCGAAAGCTTATTCTTGTATGATAGTTTATATAAGTAGATGAAATGAGTTAATATAGACTCAAGCTGATGTGCTTATATAGAAACAACTGGTCATTCTAGAAACAATAAATAATATACGACTTAACATGCTGCTCATCTTGCGTAGCTTTATAAAGAAGTAGGTAGACGACCACACTGATAATAGACGAAACTAAAGGACATTTTCATTTACTTTTCTTAATATTATAAAAATTCTGGATACTACTGCTTTTTCTGCTTTCGAACTTTTATCTAATGTCGTTGTTCTTGTTTTGTTGGGATTCGATATGTCTGCTTCGGTTCCCTCGTTTTCCTCAACGACGTTTTTCTTTTCGAAACACTCCGTTTTTCTTGAAAATCTTTATGAACGTGTTGAACACGAAATGTCTAGCAGATCTTCGGAAGCTGAGTTAAACACAGTGCTATCCTCCGTACTTTGTCATACGGAATCCTTGATGAGATACTATCTATTCATTCCTATATCTTTTGATCCTTTTATATTTTCTTCATGAATCACTGAACAGAAAATGTCTTAAACATTTTGTAACGTATAAAATCAAAGCAGTCATTCCTCATATACGTTTTAACATCATCACATCTCATTTTCTATGTTAACCATTTATCACACGATCGTTTATCCGTCGCGTAATCAAACGTAAAGCTATTAAACATTTGTCCGAAATATAAACCAATTTCATGAAGATCCTCTTCAGTACTTAGTGTAGTTTTCTATGAAAAAAATAGGTGAAGCTGAGAATTGTGATGATGGAAACAATTGCTTACAAAATGATATGCTACAGCCGGGGTACGTAAATTAATACAGCCGATTTTTTCTTACTATCAAACTTAGAACTGAAAACAAATCGGCAACCAAGCAGTAGATGTAAATAGTTGCCATACTGGCGTTTAGTGATGTATTTTATGAGTTGATTTCATAACACATTACATGGTCCTATGTGTGTTCATTCTGTACTGTTCGTTTCTTTCTTCAAATAAAACATGAAAATAAAATGAGTTAGACTTAGTAGACGTCACATATCATTCTTAGAGTTCGTGTTATTATAAAATTCAATGTTCTGCTTTTGCATCCTGCTAGATTGCAAAATAACTTGCCAACTCATTAGAAGCAATTTTCTCTGGTTTACACCGCTTCCACCCTGACCTCCATATCCCTCAGGGTGTAGCCACGTAAAAAATATTTCGGATAAAATCACCAGCATTGACTAGCAGCTGCTTTTGCTTCGACGCAATTAGAAGAAATTTTACTTGTTTCAACGTGCCGACAATGTTGATAGCTGTTTTTGGTAAGTTACAAATAAAAAGCTTGTTGTTATGGAGTGCTGTGGAGTTTCATAACTAAATGAGCAGAGAATTTTTTATTGAGATTAAAAGCAGAGTTCATTAAGGTCATTTTTCAAACGTTTTTATACAGACATGGTGACATTTTATCTTGCTTATCTACTTTATGGAGGAGTTTTGGTTAGTGATCTTTCATAAAACTAATCTGCATACGGTGCTGCTGACTAATATTTATCAACTTAACACCACAAAAATACCTTTGGACTCAATGAAAACGCATATTCAGTAAACATACAGTCAAATGATTGATAAGGACGTATATGGCTGAACATCAGCTGTAGCAAAAAGACTTTCTCTTGTTCGTTTTTTTACAGTAAGCTAAAGCTACCTAATAGTTTTTCTAGACTTTCGCTCAAAAAACTTGAAAGCTATTTTTATAAGTACTACTGAAGGTCTAATATATGGATCTAGTATTACTTACTGAGCATTGTCTGACAGTATTCTATCGATTTGTAGCGATCAATAATCCATTAAATATACGTCCGTTTGTTAATTGAATACGGAGGAAAAAGTTCTGTTCATAATGTACTCAGCAACTGACGCAACTAAGTATTTTTCAACTTGCCGATTTTATTGTATTTTTTGTTATATTATTCTAATTTACATCGAGGCTAAATGGCTAACTGCTCCGTTCAAATAGCAATTTGCGATTTTTCAACAGGTTGTTTTAACTCCTAGAAGTCTTCGTTACTATGAGGATTCAATTCAAATCTAATATGATTTATTATTTGATTATTGTTTTTTATCTAGGAAAAAAACTAATAAAAGTTTAGAGAACCCAATAGAATTCAGACTATATAGGATTTAATCAGAAATTTTTTTAACGGTTTTCCGCTTCTTCGTGATTAGAAGATGGTACTGATGTGCTGAGCTGTCATATACAACAAAGCATCAACTTTCCAGTTAGATTTTTCGAACTTAAAAAGTTTTTTGTTTCCTCATTCCCTTATAGAGTTCTAATTGGTACTGAATCTATTTATATCCATATTCAATATCATTTTGATGAGAAGCATATCTAAGGTGGCAATATAGCGCTGCACTCAAAGGCTTACATATAGCGTCAAGTCCTAAAGACGTTTCAGTACAGTTTCGGCTTACAATTGATTTATAGTAAACTTATATAAATTTTAAATTTTGGCTTCACTTATACCATAGTTTGTAATCCATGACCTCTAATGATAAGAATGACGCATCGGTGATTGACTTATATGTTAATTGGAGGGTTAATAGAACCAGATCGGTCGAATATGTATATGACACGTCATGCAAGGTGCTTTTTACTTTGTACATGAGATTTCAAAGCCGACCATTGCGCTACACTCAAAGTCACAGATGCATCAAATTTTAGGCAACTGCTGTAGAGAAGACCAATAGCACGACGATCGACATACAGTCTACCGTAAACTTTTGTTATTTATGGGAAAATTTTCTCTAACGTGAAGTGAGTTACGTAAGCTGTATCGTACACCCACCCAGTCTCGTCGACTCATATGAAAACTCATCAACTTTTTTGGCCGTCTCTCATATTCCCCATTATGACGTGAAAGCATTGCCAACATCGTTAATAAGACTTCATAATGGGTCTCGTTAATAAAAACACGCAACGTGCTTTACATCTAGTGGAAAAAGTTATTCACAGCGATTAGGTACTTTTTGAAATTCTTTGAGGAAAAAATCTTTGAAGCAGGGTTGAAACCATTAATGAACAAATTGTATTGATCATAATTTCTGAGCATAAGAATTAAACGTGGGTTGAGGACATCTTTCAAGATTCTCAACTTTCGTGAAGAATAGAATCCACCAGGCAGTGACATTATCCTAACAGAACGACTTTTTCACTAAATGATCAAATACTTCTTTAACAGACATTCTGCATTATTTATGCTTAAGCCTAAATCTTTCTGCAATGTGTCAATCATTGCTTTCGTGAGAAAAATGGAATGATTGTTTGGGCACAAAAAAAATCCGTTATTGTAGAGGAACACATCGTACAAATACGTTCTTCATGAAATCCTCCCATTCAAAAAAAAATCCAGATACAGGAAAACCTCTGCAGGAGGCTTATGATGTCCTTGGTGATATGCTCTGGCTTCAATTAAGTATAAAAATTAAAGAGTGCGTCTGCAGGAACTGAGAACATGCTAAGCACAAGGAGACTGAAGCTTCATCCAAGTGCTGCACTTTTACAAACTGTTGATGATTGGTTTGAACTGTGAAAAATCGTTATGTAAAGATCTACAAAAGTCCAAACAAAAACGAAAGTTTGGGTAGGCTAAAAATGCATTATTCGAAAAATGTCTGATTAATTCTTGTTGATAAAATGATACTTTTTTTCTAGCTTTGATGAAAGAAGCTCACCTGAAATGTTCATCACTTTTTGGTATATTGTGAAATTGCAGGCGGAGATTTTTTACTCTTTTCGTTTTCGTTCCACACCTTCTCATAACTTCTTCAAATTCGTCTGAAGTTCAGTTTGGGCCAGTAATCAAAAAATGCGAGATGCCTCTTTGACTGGGTAGACTTTCTGTCAGCTGGCGGCCACAGGCTTTATGTATTACACCTACACCATATGATAACATGGAACGTGATAAAAGCGTACCTAAAAAATGCGAGAACTCGCGTTTTAGGGTTTTCGAGGAGATGAAAACTAGTAAGCTTGCAGAACTTATTTGCATTGAAATTCTACTTGGTCATTGTCTGTGTTGAAAATAAAACTTAAGCAAAATTTTTAACATTACATAAATCTCTATATGTAGTTTTTTTCCAGTGTTTGAGCGAAATGCTTGGGTTTTAACTTAACCATTTATCAAAAAACAACGACAAGGAAATAAGACTTTAAAGAAGAAGCGTACAGGAGATTTAATTCACCGTTTTTGAGGTACACAAAGCGCTCTTACATGAGTCAAGCTTTCCATATTGTGTTCTAGGCTCCTCTACTAGCATTGTTAGGTTAAGATTTCTTTAATTATAAAGCTTAAATATAAGTTTAAAAAATTGAGTATAACAATATTAGGTAAGAAACACCATAAAAGAATCGATGCAAGAACTAAGTGAATAAAAACGAGTTGTTTATGAAATGTACTTAGAGAAGAGCAAAAATTATAATAAAAATGATAATGCTCACTACGACCTCATTTATATTCTTCACTCCTTCAACCTTTGACTGCAATGCGTAGGCATGCGAAAGTAGTACAGTAGCAAGCAATCGATGATATAATTTCTTCCAGCATGAGGTTAAGCCACCTAAACTCAAGAATATTTTCTGTTAATGTTAGGAAGCGCTATAGTGTGGGAGTTTCTAAATGCGGATAGCGGCAACCTCATGACAATTTAGTTCCAGTCTTGTTACATCGAGTGCGACGATTCACTCTTCAACAAGATCTCTCGCCTCATTTAGTTCAGCTGATTTGTTTGCTTATGTAGTCTATCAACCTTTCATTTCTTAAGCTTGAATCTAATCCTCGCTTATGTCCTTATAATTCTATATATAATAGCGATGGCTAACTGGGTGGTTCTTGATAGAAGGTATATTTCAAACTTTGCTTATTTAGTTGTTGTACTCTCTTATCTACTAATATTTTTTCTGAGTTCAGCACCAAGTTAAATGAAGTCTGTTGGAGTCACTTTTAAATCTCGTTATAAATTTTATACACTTGAATACGCCCAATATGAAACTTTTAAGTCTGCTATTTAAGTGATTTACGGAACTAATTTTACCGTAGTCTGTATATCATCGTAATTTTACTGCATAATAAAAATACAAAAAAATTAACGACTGGCTTCTGTTGATATCTATTTATAAGCTTTGTTTGTAGTTTATAATTTGTGATACTGATAAAAACATCTCGTACAAAACTTGTTCCTAGTTTTTGTAGGTGGTAAAATTATACATTGACTCACCTAAGAAAAATGAACTACAGTAACCGTTGATACACGCGTAGCCCTGGTATGAAAAATTATGCTTCTTGTAAATTACAATTATAATTTATTGATTCTGTAAAATAGATTTGCTTATCTAGAGATCATTTATTATTGAAGCGTAACCTCATTGCCTAACTCTTGTAGGCTTTTTTTTGCTCAACTATTATATTTTTTCCACCGTTTTCATTCCGCAGATTGTAACGAAGTCAAGTGTTATCCAGCCCAATGCCAAATTCTATTTATAAAAAAGGATTGTTTTTTTTTCTAGAAGTATTGAAGTGGTGGGTACATTTCTTGATGTAGTTCCTCAAGGCTAAATAAACAAATACCAAGTCTTCTCTTTTTATAGTTTATTATTGAAGTTTCTTATCAAATGCAGGCTAACTTATCAGCTAATGTTCTTATTGCTTTTATTTTTACATCCAAATTTAAAAGTTATTGAATTATTGTCAGCTAAGTTACGCTATCAGAACGTAAGATCGAAGAACCGCTGAGATTCATAAATTAATATGAAGACAGGCTGTTAAAGAATCTAAGTAATAATAATAGTTAATAAATAATAAATAGTAATATGCCTTAATCAATTTTTGTGCTTAACGTCTCTCTATATCGTGGAGGTGATTGAATGCGATTGTGTTCTATAGATAGAATTGAGGTCAGCAAACCATACGAATTCAGTACTAATCAATATCGAGATTTCTCTAGTACCATTCTCTAGTATAGTAGTTATGGTGACGGGTATGGTATTGACCTTACAAATCATTGTAGTACTTCCTACTACTGCGCTAGGCGCCACCTCCTCGACACTACGTATACATAGTTGAGTCAGTCATTCTCTTTGTGATTCTAACTTGACCAGTACTTCTTAAAAATTGAATCAACGATTTATGCTCATTTCATTCAAATTTGAAATATTCATAAAAATTCCATCAAATTGATTCCAATCAATAGTTCTTATTTTTTATGTTCAAATTCAACCTTTGAACAGATATTTATTTTTCAAAGTGACGTTGTTGAGAATGATGTGCAATTGTTGAGGTGGTTTTTAACCTCTTGGTGACGAAAAACAACTGTGAATGACTTTTTTTTTGTTTTCTCTCAAGCTAGGACTTCTATGAATAATTAATATACATTAATAACTCACAGAAAAAACTCTTCTAGCTCACGTGGTTTCTACATATTTCCATATTGATATGCTCGTTATCATTAGAACCTCGTTATCATCAATATCTATTCTTACTGATTCTTCTCTGACTCTGATCTTCGTTATTACTGTAGTACTTATTTGATCTACTCTTACAATTTTTGGCACATTTTCTATCATATTTGTTTTTCTTTTTAGAATAATGCTGAAATAAAAAATTTTCTTTTACATATTTGCAAGTTTGAAATTCTAAGAATACGAAAAAGAATTAGCTTTTGCTTATTTGATAGTGTTTCTTTCCTCAACGATTTTTCATTTGTGATGAGTTTTTCTGTTTTCATAAATCGATTTCAGTGACGTTACATAATTCATTTAAATTTTTGTTCATAGTCGTTTTATTTATTTTCGATACAATAATTTATTGATTATCTTTATACATTCCTAGTATTGTTATATCTTTCTGTATTAAATGGCATTATTATCCCGAAAGAGTAGGCAACACCAAGAAGCGCTTCCCTCGCTATACCTCCTTGACCTATTAGGTTTGTTCATATTTATCCACTTCTGTTTTCTGTAGTTTGTTTGCGCAGATGCTTCTCTTATAAGCAAACAACTTAATTTTTTGAGTATGACAGCCGAAATCAGCTACTGTTTACCGTTCAGTTTTCTGAATAATCTGGAATATTTGTTTCTTTCAAACTCCACTGGTGTTTTATTTTTAGCCAAAAATACCTTCAAATTGTTCAAAATAGCATTGAAAATGAATTTTTATATAGCGAAAAGCTCAGCATAAAGCATAAAGCATTTATGCAAATATCGTCATCATCAGTCTTTTCCTAGCATCCTTCTATCAATTAATACCTATCTCATATAGTTTTTAAAGTGTAACAATAGTTTGTGAACGAGTAAATTTAATTTGTAACATTCAATGCTACAATTATAATTCGTTATGTTCAGACTTATTGATTATAATAATCTTTAATCTCTAATTATTATATAATAAGGCTCTTCTAATTTATTATACTACCAATAAATTAGTTAAATATGAATGAAAACATATATATAGAAAAAGCAATCTAAAATTTACTAATTCAGAATGCATTTGACCTACAATTATCAGAAGAACAGTTCAAAGATCAACTTTCATTTTTTGGTGTTAAGAAACCTATTCATGTTGACATTCAAAGAGTCATAGATCATCGTGCCTTATTTTATAACTAACTTTTTGAATTCCAGTCGATTTTCACGAAAACTATTTCTGTTTTGTGTTGTTATTTCTTAACAGTTTTAAGCAAATCCTTGTTTTTTTTTTGATCTGGTCCAGATTCGGGATACCAGAATGATCCTTCTATGTTACATTTACACTCAGAGTATAACATTGTCATTACTTCCCCTGAGGTATTAAACACTTTAAAAAATTTATTGCTGTCAATATTAAGCCTTATAGGAATTTCTTTCGATAGAAGGAAAGAATTCTTCAATACCATTTAAACAAAAGTTGGCTTTCGTCAATAAGTATGGTAACAGATACTGTAATTTGAGAGTACTGCCTTAGGAAGGTGTTCATTTTCTACTGAGGCACAGATTTCGCTTCTAATATTTCACTTAATGGTTTTCAAATTTTGTGTTCGTGTATGAAATGTCAAAAAATACTGCGTTTTGATTTGATGCGTAAGGAAAAGGCAATCACTAGGCAATCATATATTGAAATATATTTTAAAAGTCATTAACTGAAATCATAGAAGTTGAATCATCTCTTAGAAATAATCTTCATTCCAAAAAGTAAGTGCTATACTTCTCCTCGGTTGAAATTTGTTGAGGATCCAAGAAAGAGCTAGCAGAAAGCTTACCATCAAGAATAGAAAGCGAATGCTACAAATATTGTTATTATCTCGCGTATTTTCAAGTTAGCCACAAAACTCGAGGCCAGATTCGAGCCGACTTCTTACAGATCTACTATTTACCTGGTATGCTAGCTGCTTCACTACTGACGTCTTTGACTTACGATGAATCAATTCATTTAATTCTAGTGGAAATGTTTAAGTTTTTTCTTTGTATTAGTGACTCCGATAGTGCAATTGATAGCGCGTAAGCCAGGCATCTGTGAGATTCGGGCTCAAGTTCAAACTAAGGCTCCGGGTTTTATGTTTCTCTCAACATCATGGAATATAAATCATAGAAATATAAATACCATATAATAGAAAATAATCTATGGCAAAACATTCTTACTAAACGCTTCTTCTTCTCAAGATACAAACTGAAGAAATCAAAGGTGGAGATTTTTTCACGAAATTCTGGAAGTACGGAAGTACGACTGAATTTTCCAGCTGTTGACGAATGTGTTGAAATCCAGATGTTCTCTTGTTCCCTTTTTTGATGTACTGGAATACGAGAATTCAATTGCAAGTCGTTTTCATCCCGAACTTCTCACCTTTCGATTTTTTTCCGATAATAGACGAAATTGTCTGAAGCGATTGTTCGTAGAGTTCGTAGTTCTCAAATTTCTGTCGTACGTGTGTTTCGATTTAATTTTACAGTTGTTTTTTTTTATATTAATGCGCTTTATGTCCTTTCAAAGCCGGCCATGACGTTCTGGAATGTTCCAGGGCGCATTCCAACAAGATGCAAACCGGTTTCAACTGGCGTAAAAAACACTAAGAAAATTGTTTTTATCACAAAATAACACTAATGAATTCATCCTCAGTAATGTTCAGATAATTAATGGTAGACTAATAAAGTATGGTGGATAGTTGTTATGGGAAGAAAGCACTTAGGAAATGCGATAACAAATTGGTGTCTACTCCGATACTCGAATGAATTGAACGTATGTTAAGCTGTTTGCTATGAAAATTTGAGGACATGCTGCACTTACGTGCAACTCTGATCGCCATTATTGATGTCCTCAATGTAATCCACCTTAGTGTATTTCATTCAGTTCTTGTATTGCATTTACTTTTTTTTTGAGTACTATTGAGTTAGGAGGACAACTAAATATAGATTGCTCGCTCATCTATGCATGAAGAAACAGAGATTTGAGGATTTGTTTAGTTTTTTTTTATTCAACGGGGCCAGTTACATCATTGGTCTTCTCGCTTTTTTCATAACGATTCATTTTTAATACTATTTAAATTGTATAAATATCCTCTTTTGCTGTGGTCCAGTATATTTTTATTATTCGTTTTTTCTATTTGTTCGTATGGTTGTTTCAATACATATGAATAGTTTTTCGAAAATCGCTTACTTTCCTCCTCATTTGTGTTCTTTCATTTCATTTCATTTTCATCCTCAGTTTTTCACTTTCATTTGTGTAGAAACTACACAAAATCAAAATCGAAGAAGAAATGTTTCCAAACGTTCTCAAAATAGAATAAGCTCTCTAGGCTGATTTTCTTGTAAAGCACAAATCAGACGTTTGTCATAAGTACACCGTAACCCAAATTCTATATAATTATATGCGCTAAGAAGTTCCAATTACATCTACAGCTCGTTGAGTGTTCGACATTCAATCTACCGTAAAATTTCAAAATTAGGTGACCTTTGTGTCACAACATGTATTGTGACATAACGCAGACCTACGAGTCGCAGTCTGTCCAAAGGATACACAATGAGTTCATGCGTTGTATTTTCCTCATTCATACGGATATGGTTGTCAATTTTATATCCAAATCAATCAATTATTGAGTGATTGATTTATCAACTTAAATACGATTGAGTAAGCATCGTTGGGTGATAAATTGGAGAAATATAAAGCTGTCATAAGCTATCATACTTATTCAAAAAAATTAAGACAATTTGAAAAACTATGTATTCATCTCACTATTCCTATCCGAATTCTTCATTCCGAATAAGCCTTGAAAACAGCATCTCACTTGTATATACCTCACTTTTCCCAAGAGTAACTGACTGAACTCTTAAATGATGTGAAAGTTAGATAAGCAAAAAGAGCACTGATGCCACTCTAAAATAACTGGTACCTTATCGGTTGGTAGTCGACAGCAGCCTATTTCTATTATTTTACATGCAATATTATTTGAAGCAGAAAGCTTGTTGGTATTATTAAATAATATATTGATTTTTTTACTTTGAAAAACTGCAATACTTCAGATACTTACTTCAACTGTAATACTCTCAGCCCTCAAGAAATTAAGCTTATCAGTTATTTGGTATTATACATCGTTATGACACTTTCTGCAACTGAAAGACAAATTATTATGAAACTTTTTTTTTCAAACGAGATGATAATCAGCCTTAACCTGCATCTCTTAAAGGCTGATCAACTATTGGGTGTTTTTTGGTCGTATTGTGGCGTGCTGCGATTTTTTAGTACAATCTGTCGTGTAAGATTTCGCACTGCATCAGAATATTTTGATCTATTCGGGAGCCAGTCGATCATTTTCATCATGGTCTTTTCGTAGTTGAAATCTGATCTACTCCGCTGCAAGCTGTAAATGAGAAATTTGATCTTCGGCAACGATTCTGCGCATGATCTTCTTTACAATCGCACGTCTAGTTGACGTCTTTTCACAAACGAAACGTAACGATCGCGGATTGTCGGACGACGGCCATCGTTTATTCGATTGTTATTTCCTCACTTTTCACTCATTCATTCCTTTTCTATTTTTCATCCACTGGTCGTTTACTCTACGCAACCGATATTTCAAGTGTCACTGAATTTTCATGACATCTCGCTTCAGTTTTTTGACCGACTTTTTCAAAACGAGTATTTTTTCTACTTTACGTTTGAAATTCTTGCTATATTAGATCGTTAGTGAGGAATAGTAAAGCCACTTTGTATCATTTTGATCTCAGCCTCATTCGTTTTTCGAGTGATACAATGACCTCAATTTTAGCGAAAGTTTTCTGAATTTTTACTGTGATCCTATTTTTATACTGAAAATTATTCGACTCTTCTATATATTCAAGTAATTCTTTGTTTTTCTTTGCATTAAACCGAGTAAACCTGAATTTTAGTGCTGTACTAAATTATACAGACTTACCTCATTAAGAATGAACTCTAATAGTAAACGTTTTTCTGGTTTTTTCCTCCTAGCATGGCACTCAAGGAATGAAACCCGGTGACTTTTATCGAACGCTTTTTATTTTTCCTTTCAGCTCGAAAAAGTTATCTAATTGTAAATCTTTTTAATAAATTAAGCACCATATAAATGATTTGTCAAGCGAAAAGCGGAATACACCGTTTTCAAGTAAATTGTATGGAATGTAGAAACTGCTAGAAGATCATTTGCTCAGTCGATTGATCGAAAACCAGCGAGAAGTTGAAGTTGGAGAAGTAGCAGCATGTTTCTAGCAACGGTATCTAATCAGCAAAGCATAAACACGGATCGACACGTTGTAGATCGACAGGTTGATAGGAAAGTAGTTTAGATGTATCGAAAACTACCGTATGACAAAAATCAGACGTGGTCCGCCGTTATGAGTTAATATGCTAATTCGATGTCTCTCCGAAGGCTTACCGCTGTCACATCTTACTAACATCAAAATCGTCATTTCATTGTTCCATTTTTCGTTGTCTACTCGGTTTTTGTTGTTTGAAGTCATACCGTATGGACTTAATTTTTTATAGGGAACTTTAATTTGCTCGGATATCGGACAGATTATCCAGTGTAGATATGTAAT
>KN716152.1:905537-934750 GCA_000816705.1 Dictyocaulus viviparus | reverse complement strand
GGCTTTATTTGCCTGGGTGTACTGAAACATATATGTCAACGCTCGAACCTCCTACCAGAACACTTCTCACTCCCCTTGAAATACAAGCAGCTGTTCAATTTCTCAATATAAATTACTGCATGATAAGAAATGAATATAAACCGTAACTGTAACTCATCCATCTCAGATAGGAGCATGAACGGTCATCTTCTCAACTGTAAACCTTTGAGAATGTTCTTTTTTCTCTGAAAATTGCACAATTATCTCTTAATGTTAATGTATTAGTGGTCGTGTTTTTACCACTCTGAAAAAAATCCATATTTCAGTTCCTCAACGAAGAGTCTAGGTGAATGAAATTTTCAATTAAGAGAAAAAGTTGATGTCGTTCCTCAATTGCCTCCGTTTTATTACAATCTATCTTAACCATAATTTTTATAATATGTATAGATGTCAATATTTAAATATATATTTATGTATATACCTAACTACTAAAATACTTTGAAATTATCGCAAAATGGTGGCTTAATTTGAATATTTGTTCCTCCTCTATGACACTGATAACAAATACCTTCTACAACACAGAATTACGTTACTTTCTGTTAAAATTACTATATAAGCTCGCTTAGCGTCTCATATAATATAAAATTTTCTTCCTTTATAAAATTAAATTTACATTATGGTATACAAATTAATAAAAATCGATAAAGTTGTTTATTCACATTTGTACTCTCTACGTTCAATTCCTTCTTTTTTTACTATATTAAAAATAGTTCCAAATTTACATAAAACATTATTCATAGTTGGTTAGTTGAATTATTGCAGTCCGTTCGTGAACGACAGCTTTTTTTTTCGTCGCTTTCTTCTCATCGTTGAAAACCCTCTTACAACCTTGACCTGCCTAAGTAAATTTTCTTGTCGTTTTCATAAATAAATCGCTAATTAGACGGATAAATAAGTGGATTACTGTATTTCATATGTAGTATTTAAATAGTATTCTTCTTATTGGAATTACATTTAAGCGTCGAAAAATATGTTTGTAATGGTTTTTTTTTTCTGCAGAATATATGGAGGCACAATACGTAACCTTTCAAATTGTTCTCATTACTTCACAATTCTTCATGAGTATTCTTTAATGAGGAAAAAAGGCTCAGATGAAAACTATTTGCTACGGAGGACGTTTTTTTCTGGATTAGTGAATTTTTTGAGATTTACAGCCATCTATTGTACATTGTCAATTATTCGTACTGCTGTACTGTTCGTCATCTGATTCATCTGGTTAGTCATTGAAGCTTAGCGGTTGGCGCGCAGTCGAACCAATGAAGATGTCACACAAGCCTAAGTGTGAACCTTTAAACATTCAAATATGAATATTCAATCTCCACCTTCGTTATTTTATTCATCCCGTGTTTCGTATTTTATGCTTCCAAAAATATGCCCACCTATCAGTGAGGTTAAAATGGGACCATAGGCTGGATTTTATACCATACACAATTTGTTTCACATCAACGTTTGAGCAAGAAATAAACTGACGAGGTAAAAGTTTCGAATGAATAGAGAAAGCTTTTGAAAATTATTTGGCAGAGTAAATTATCTAAAATTCAATAATTTTCCATGATTTTCTATATAAAGTTTTTCTAAGATCAACTATCTCTTCTGTCTATTCTTATTATGTATTACTCAAATGCCTTATTTTCTTCTTGTAAAGCAAAACATGAGGCTGGGCTGCAACATTTCTTATACATAAAATGATGATGCGAAAGAGGTTGAAGAGGTTCACATCCAAATATGACCTCATCTGTCAAAAATATCCGTGATCTCCGAAAATTCAGGCTTTGCCTATAAAATAGTTCATAGCAGTCTCGTGTTTGCTAGCCAAATAACTAAAACAGTAGTACAACAATACTAATACACTTATTAGAAAATGTTATGTTATAATACGAACGATAACGCTCAGAAGTTAACCAATAGAATGAGCCACGCATTCAACCTCATCGTGAATCATCGAAGTAATTCAATGCAAATTTGGTTCTTAGACGTTTCGCCGTAATCGACCTCTATCGACACGGTACCTAATCTACTCTATTCTCAAGCCTAAACCTAAGCCAACTCCAACTTACGCTATTTAATGGAATAAAGGGCCCATTTTACCTTAGCGTAAAATTAAACCATGTTCTAAATCTCGATCTTTCATTCAGCATCACTTACCTGAACAATGGTTTCGCAATAAATAATTTTAGGTATTGAAGATATCATTTTTTGATCCAAAAATATGTATTCGCAAATTGAAAACTAATTAATTACTGAAGTGTTTTCAGTCAAATGAGTTAACACCTCAATCATTAGTCATGTGGCTATATGGAGATTATAAAATTTGTATTGATTATAATAATTAGCAGGTTAGTAAACTTTGACAAAAAAATAATTATGGATAGACTAAACCATTCTTTTTATTTTCACAGTCAGATTTACTTGATAAGTAACATCAAAATCGAGGTTACGTATATGAACAATGAGGAAAAAAATCGACTGAAGACCAAATAAACACTAGCGATTCTGTTCCGGAAACCTCTTGGATTGAGTTTTCTCGACTTCTTATCGAATTGGAAAAGCCTCACGTCATATGCTGTTTCACAATATTCGATAATACTTTTCACTTATTTACGGTACTGTCAATAAATAAAGTGTTATGATTTAAGGCTTTACTTTTATTTTCAATCATCCACCAAACATTTACATCTTATCTCAACATTATTCAATACTCATCACTTGATCTACCAAAGACTCACACTATCACTAGCGATCGATTAGGGTGGATGTGCTACAGCAATTCTACCTATTAATATTATTACTATTATTATTATCATTAATTATTATTACTATTATTATTTTTATTATTACTATACTATTCTTATTAATGAAAATTAAGTAGCAACCGCTTAATGGACTTTGCCTAGAATTTAAAAGAAAATATTATCAGGTATACTTGGTGGTTATTTTCAAGTCCAACTGAAAGCTTTGAATACTTTCGAACTGAATTTGACTAAGCTTACATATATAGCATAGATTTTGTTTCGTTTCAATATCATTCCCTCATTTCTCTCAATCTTCCGGACATTTTTAGCACTTTAAATTTGCTCTAAATTTAGAATTGATTGCAAAGCAGGAACACTACTCTCTATCGTATTTATACAATATCGTTCGTGTATAAATTGTCGTATAAAGGGAATTTAGTGTATATCATAAATCTGTGTAGAGATGATTTTCTAGAAGATGTCGTAGTATTGAAATGGCTTGGTTTCGTAGACGATTCTCATATTACGAATCGCTTCTGGAACGATGCCCTACAGACGAAGAACCATCGATAAAACTAAAAGGTAAGTATGTAACTATGTAATTTTATATCTAATGCTTCGATTTATTGATTATGTTTGTAGTCTGCTGTTTATTGTTTATTGCTTATTGTGGACTTGTATCACTTTGAATCAAATCAATCTCTTCTCAACACCTTTTTTATTTAGAAATGTTCCTGTAAATAATGTCACCCATTGAATTAGAGTAATGTATCATTTTTATCAATGAGTATTTCAAGTATTAAAGCTACTAATTAGGCTGCTATCATTGATTCCTATGTAGAAATGTATTATCTTTATTGTTTTTGTGAAGCAAACAACAGTTGTGATTCATTCAAAGCAGCTTTAAAATGCTTCAATAGTAACTCTTACTCATAAGCTTCTAGCAGGATTGGTTGGCGAGGTATTAATTTTTATCGTAGTATCTATATGCTCACAAATATGAATGAAGCATAAATTTAACATGGCGAAATCCAAGTATCTGTCGAATGACTGATACTTTGTAACTAAGGATATACCGAAGCTTAAGAAGTGAACCACCTCAGAGGTGCACTTTGTAGTCTTTAGGTACGAGAGCAAGTTTTCTATCCGTTAAAATGAGAGTTTAAATATCGTTGTTAGTCAGGCAGTTATTGCAAGTATTTTATCAAAGTGATCAAACGATGTTGTGGTGAAAAATTTTCTTCCAAAAAAAAACGTGATTTCTAACAAATATGAGTGTTAATGAGCAAATGTGAAAAGTTTGCTAGACGCTCATATGACTGTTGAGGCATTTTATCAATTGAGATCTCTATTTTGTAAGCTTTTTCTTGTCATTTTCTTGTTGATGTTCATAAATTTCTAGGTGGGAGTGTTTGAAAGAAAATGAGTCATCAATTCATAAAGAGACAATCATCGGTGGTATTTGTCGGCAAAAGCTATCATCTAAAGTACTTATTGTTCTGATTCTGAAACAATCAAAAATATATTCATGACCTTTATAGACACTAAAACTCATTTCAAATACTATCAAACTCTTCATTTCCTCAATACAAACTATAGCTTTTTCTTCTATTCTAGTGCTAATAGCAAGATTTGTCCCTCATCTATAAGCTTTCTTGACGACGTTTCTTCTTTTCTTCGATATTAACCTTGTCACTCTGGCTTCTTTCTGACTGATTCATCGTGAAACGCTCGCTACAATGCATTCATGTTGTCATTCTTTCCACCATATCATTTTTTTCTAATTGACCGCTCACATCCATATTACTTACCTGCACAAAAGCGAAAGAACTCTTTTTCCTCACTTTGTAACCTCATGTGAAACTTGACAATTTTTTTAGAAATAAAAAGAAGTATGTCGACCTATCTTTTTGGGACCAATTTTCAGCCATACATAAGATCAAAATTTATAATAATTAATATTGATTCTATGTGGTTACTTTGTGGATTTTCGCGCTTTTTTCATTCTTATCACATTTTACTTTTATTTTTGATAAAAAAAAATACATACAGTGCATCACTCTTACAATGATTTTCTTTATAAGTATATCAGCATTTCGTTTTGAACTTTCATTTCTGAAATGAGTTATATTTAACTCAAGACGAGTAACATTATAAGATGTTTTCAGGTGGACATTGCTTCGTCTTTACACGTAGTTATGGCATTAATTTTTAATGCAGATATATGTTTCTCAAACAAACTCACTATTTTCCTCATAAGAATAAACATTACTTGTCTATAGCTCGCAGTGTGGCTCGGTTTTGGTGAACTTTCTAGCTGACATTTTCAATCCAGAGCTTATTTTATGATTGTTAGTAATGAGGAAAGCAGTAAATAATCTTAGTTCTTATTTAATAATGCTTTAGGTTTTGAGTTCACAATGCAATTCGTGAATAAATTCTTATAAAACTCAAAAGATTGTTTAGGATTCTTCTTGTTGTTTTCCTTTACATTGCGATAAGAAGAACTCTGTGGGATGCAGCATTTTATAAATTCTTGAAATCTGTCCAACTGAGAATGAGATACAGACACGTCACTTCGGGTAGTGATCGGCCTGCTTGAGTGGGTGTAGAACCGATATCGGCTCGCCGTATTGAATTTGTTGATGGACGAGTGCCGATAACATGTCACTATTGAGAAATTAATGAAGCATTACTAAAATAATCCAACAAAAATTTTGATAGTACTTCAGATCGAAAACAAAGAGATTCGGTTTTGAGTTACGCCAGAGGTTACGATTTTTGTGGATAACCAACAACGTGGGTTATTGAAGCAATCGTTTTTGACTATTTGACATTTTACATTTTTTCATTGCAGTTAATAAAAATTATTATGATTACTACAGCCACTTATGGAACGTTTAGCTGATTTCAGTTATAGGTGACTTTAAATAATTTCATTAGAGATAGAGATATACGCATTTTCAAGCTTAAAACATCGTTCTTGAAATGATCGTCGTGCTTTTCTTTAGCCAAAATGAGTTTCATTTATCAGATTTTCAAGGGTTTTTGCTTGAATCAGGCTGTGACATGCTTACTCGTGTGGTAATAGTTTTGCATCATGGAATCTGTTCGATTCACTGGACTTTATATTTGAAAGCATACAATCAATGTAATATAGGCTGAACCATCATAGAAGAAACGTTTGTGTTGATAGAAATTTTTGGTGCCTAAATACTATTGGGTTATTGTATTCTTTACTGTCTGTTTCGAATACAATCATCTACTTTTGAAATGTCGAATCTGCATGGGACGAAAATCGATATCGATGCTTATGACGTTAGAAAAAATTGCTATGCTCTAACGTATATCAACAAATAGTTTTTTATACGATGCGTTGGTAGAGAACAATTGGAAAAACATCTTGCCTTAACGATCACGGTGCTCTCTAGTTATCTAATTCCGCCGTCGAAGCGCTTCAGAAACGACTACTGACTCCTCATCAGTATAATTAGCTTTTTAAATTCCACACTGAGCTCTGGAATGTAGAACGTCAAAAAAATCGTTTCCATCTGAACTTTATATTCCTAACAGAATTTCCGATTACAGTAAGAAATTCTCATCTCTTAAGCTTGTTCAATTAGGAGCACATCATCTCGGTTCAACAATTATTGCGCTATCCCTTACTCCACTTCACGTTCTAACTGCATAATATATCGATCTGACTTAGCTTGAATTATCGGAAATTTCGATAATGAGGTAACGATAGTTGAAATGGAAGTGGTTCGACGAAGCGAAGTTGGTAGTTAAACACCGTGTATTGTTGAAAAGTGAAATAAACCATTATAATACTATTCGAAGAGGAATAGCGAAATACGGCATATTAATGAGCGGCGAAATTAACTTTATACCTCCGAATACAATTTCCATTCAGACTCATGTATTTTCCTCTTCATTCTTTACTGCTAATGTAGTGTTGAAGGAATCAATCTGACGTGTCATCCGAGCGTCGCTTAGTGCTTGATTTAGGTGCTACAAATTCGCAATTGATCTTCGAAAAGAAAAAAAGATAGTGATAGTGTCGAATTCTTTTCATTTCAATGACGGAATTTGCATTTCTTATCGATGATTGAATCATATGATGCATCAACACCAATATTTTGAAGTAGCCGTGAAAATATTATAAATATTTTAACCAAATAAATGCTTGCTGACATACCTCACATACTAAGCAAAACGATGAGAATTGCTTGAGTTTTCACGAAAGATTCTATCGAGGCTGTCAAGCATAGCTGTCAATCAGCTTGGATGTTCATCACCATTACCACCACAATATCAAGCTGTACGGTGTATTCCTGTTGATCATAATACTTGAATGTTTCTAAACGATAATGCTTAGTCGCTTAAGTAAACGCCAAATAAATCGTGAACTAAACGTTCACCTTAACCTTTGACCTTTTACGTTTCGGCATCTTATTTTTTTTTTGCTCGTCATTATTGATTATCTGAAAAATATATAATCGATCCCACTGATAAATATACTCCGAAAAAATAGCCAGTATTGTATTTTAAAGTATTGATTTTTCTCTAGAGGAAAAAGTGGACTATTTAATTCTAGAATAAAACTGCAACACTTTGAATTGATTATTTCCCAAAAATTTGAGGACTTTCATACGTGTGACATCTCGACGGCATCCATTTAGTTTTAAATTGATTTAAGAACAACAACGTTTCGACTTATTGCTTTATTTTTGTTAGTTTACATTTTGTATTTCTGCAAAGGTCAGAGTACTCGGAGTGCTTGAGTAAATATTTTGACTTGAAACGGATATTTTTTCGGTTTTCATCCATTTTCTGGCTGTAAATACGATTCGCGTTCCACCTGATTACTTACAAATAGTGGTCGTTTTTTCGATTACCGCGTGAACAACCGACGACCCTCCTTTACATAAGAACAGCTCGGTTTTTTTACCAGAATTTTCGCATTGTTCTTGTATTTCTAGAATAGTCGTCGTCTCTAGTCGTACAATCTGATTCCATAAATACTAACAAACTATGCATGAAATCACTCACATTCACATTTTCCTCATCTATTATTGCTTCCTTACTTTGAGTTCATAAGCTTATTTGACTGTTGTATTCAGCCTATATAGAGCACGATGTAGTGGATGGTTGAATAGAGTTGGTTTTTTTTGACTCGAAGCAGAGAAAAAAAACACCTGGGAATAGTCATGTTTTGAAAATGTCATATGCTAAGCGATAGCTCACTAACCATTGTTTGTTAATAAGAATTGTTACTAAAACTAATAAGACCTAACCGTCACTTCATAATTGTTCATCAACTGTTCTGAAACATTCCATGTCAAGTACATGAATGATCTATAGAAAAGGTTTCATAGAGAATAAATAAGTGGAAGTCAACACAATTTTTGTAGTTCACGTTCAATTCTATGCTTTACCCATCCAAACCATTCAGCTTGTCAGAGTTAATAAATTGGTAAGGATAAATTAATCTATTCTTTCAACATTGCAACAATTTTTTGCACACTTTGGGACTTTTTTTAGACACTTAGACATTAAATTGGTTTGTAATGGACTGTTTATAACGGTGAATAGATATTCTTCATCTTCATCTTCTTCTTCTTCTTCTCCTTCTACCGTACAACAGTAGAACGGCTCTAATCTATTAACTACCGTATTTCAATCTGTGAAATGTCAACTGGATAATACGGTATTTTAACTAGAAAGCGCTTAATTTTATGTAAAATTTGTTTACTTATAGTTTGATAAACCTTTCGCATTAGCTTTATAAGCTACAGAAAATATTTCGTTTTTTATGTCACAGATACTACAGCTTCTTGTACTTGTTTTTGTGACAAAATTTCCAATAGAAATACGTTGTTATGTATTTTTACAAGTTTTTTTAATTAACTGTCCTATTTTTATAGACTATAGATAATTGAAATGGTATTATTTTCAAATCCCTAGTATTTGAGTTAATCATATAACTCGATCATCCAGCAGGACTCTTACTTACCTCCATGTCCTAGATTTCCAGTCTAATATGATTTGTTAGAACGTGTCAACCGATATATATTAAATTCTTCATGACGTGAACCATTCTGAAATTTTTTTCCATGTTTCTAAAGTTGATGGTGACCTTATTAATCTAGTAGTAGTCATAAGAGTAGGAATAAAAAAATACTTTTGCTTATCATAAGAGGTTTTTAACTGTATACGAGATTTTTGTAGATACGGTAGTAGAACATATTGATTGACGGTTTCTGTTCTTAGAGAACACTGAACGATTACTGAAAAGCTTGTTAGTACAACGAACGATACGGAATGTGAAATGTGAAATGCAATATCGCGTCAGGTGGTCCTAAATGACATCAAGTCATTCATATTCGTTTTTTCTTCATTCACTCCTCATAAATCCTCAGGAGAATTGTTGTTTTAGCAAAACTAATTAGCATAATAATTATTTTTCTATTCTTTTGCTTCAGTGGAATATTTAATAAATTACAAAGTAATCTAATATTCTTCGCACACCTATCTGTGTTTTTGTATAAATTGCCCGAATGTGATGAATGCGATTTTAAAATTACCTCAGTATAGAATCACTTAAAAGTATATAATTAATTCAATTATTGCAGCACTGTAGTATAACAACGCATAAATGATAAATAAAATTGAAACTGGAACTCAACTGATCGAGTTGAGGAGAAACTGTAGAAGTGATCGCTTCAAATACACCGTTGTTACAGCTGTGCTTACAAACGGAACATTCAAACATTTAATAGTATTTCTACGTTCCCAATGGAAATGTAGGTTAAATCACCGTATCGCCCACTATGACAGTGATCCTCAGAATCTTTTCGATCTATTATTGTTTAGAGTTTTTTCTACTATTTTCCAGTTCTCATATGTCATAAGGACATTCTTTGTTGTAGAATACAATTTACTGACTGTTTCTTATCTCATGATTTTGGCAAAGTTAGCACTTCCATTTTGTTTTTTTTTTGGCTCCTCTATTCAGCAGTGTTTCCCTCTTAGTAGCAGCATATTTACCAAGTAATTAATTTCAATTGAGGCACGTAGTTGTAGATGGTGCCGCATTGTTGCGCAACTGGAGGTTTGTGTTCACCTGCATGCAAACCAGACCCGCCATTCCTCCGAGGTTAGTGAATTAGTAAAAGGTATATCAATAAAGAAAAGCAACAACGATCTCCTAGTGAGCGATCACCTTAAGTCATTGATATAAACCAAACTCATACTAGTATCAAATCACCACTAAATCTGTTAAACACGAAAGCGTAGGAGCATTCCATAGGAATTAATCAACCCTGGAGCTTCTGACGTTATGCAATTTTATCTAATCAATAATTATAAGTGTTGCACTCTCATTATCAAACCCATTCATCAGTACTAAGCATATTTCAGAAAATAGTTTCATGCTTCATCAGTTTTTTTCCGTACATGGTATGGAATTTTCTTTTCCTTTCTCTACTATCGGAGCTTCTGCTTGTTGAGTTGTGGATCTTTAGTGTTATTTACGGAGACAAGAATTTTAGTGATCATTTATTTTTGAGCCACCAATAATTGATATTCAACAATCAGTACCAATCGTCCGTCAACTCAACGCAACGAAACGTGTAAATTTATTGACGTATTAACATAAATACATAACAAAGCACGACCCTGAAAGAAAAATTTTCAGAATGCGACCAATACAATGAGACAACTGTCAGCGTTTTTTTTTTCATTCTATAAGGTAAGATAAAAAGAATAAGCTGTGTTGTTGCTCAATTCATGTGAAACGCATATGAACTACACATTCGTTATCATGGTCGTATCGTCAATGTGTTTTAAGGCGAGTTGGATCTATGCATTGACTTCAGGTGAACATGAGCTAGCGAGTGAGTTCTGATTATTCTTCCACATTATTCTGATACCATTTCACCGATCGTAGAATGGTAGGCATGGTTTGCTTGGCAAGTACGGTTTGCCTAACACAGCGGTAGTCAACTTATGCTATTGTTAGTCGTTCATTTCCAGCTTAGAAATCTAAAAAGATTTCTCGGACAAAGTTAGAAGCATAGAACGGAAGTCCTAGAATGAGACATTTTCTTCATCCTAACACTCAATTCCGTGGGCGACTTCTGGAATTAGGACGAATCTTTCACAATTTTTTCATTAGGAATGTTCTCGAACGTAATTTGAGTTACATACTAAACAATAATAATGTAAGTTGTACAACTTATAAGAATTCGATCAATCATGAGCGTCGGCAATTGGACTAGTGTTTAATAAGCTTTATGTTTTCTTTTTTTTTCAGAGGCCCAGCTTTTCCCTTCCATTTTTCATCACCCATGAGTGTTGTGAATGTTTCACAGGGTTGATTAGGTTTTTCAAAAATAATATGTAGGTTTACGGAAGATCGCAACAAAATTGACCTTATCGAATCAAAGAGAGGAAGAAACGTAATACTCTCAAATCACTGGGAAGAAAATCATTGAAAAACGTGTTCCCGTGGAAGACTATACTATGAAAATAGTGTTTCAGGAAAAAACTTGAGGAAAAATAAATAGTGCAATAAAGTGAGGGATAGTTCGAAAATAATGAATGAAACGATTAAAATATTGGAATGAAATTTCACATTTAAATTGAATTGGCATTCTGCCACTTTTTTTTTGATCCTCTCAGAAAATTCGTTGTGTTACTTACTGGGAAATCATTGCCTTCGTTTTTTTTCTCTCACTCCCATGTCTGTGAATGAAAATGTAAACACTAAGGATTTGGCTATTGATTTTTCTAGGAATTTTATTTCTTGTTTCTCATATTAAAACGTTTCTACTCGTATGTAAGGAATAATGTTTTCTCTTCCATTTTTATTAAGCCTACAATTTTTCTTCTCAGCATCAGTTCCATATGAATAATAGTACGACAAATATTTCTTATTATAAATTTGTGAGCAACTTCTACAGTAATCCGTCCGACAGCATACTGTAATATTTTTTCACCAATACAAACAAATAAAGTGTACTTATTAGAAAAGAAATGCCTAGAAAGATTATTTACTCAAATGTTTAGTTGTTTTCTTTGATACTGTCATGGTTTGATTGGTCAATTCGGAAGTAAAGTAATTTTCTTCTGCTTTTTTATATCTCTTAACAAATCAACAGAGGAAAATTGTTTCATCCACGAAATCCTCTCCATTATGGTTTATCTAGCTACTTCTCAAGCGATATAGTCAAATTTATTGATTTTTATAGTTGTAAGATTTCTGTTTCTTTTCGTTTTTTTCATATCATCGTTCGTTTTTCTACATACTACTTGTTTTTTCTTTTGTTGTCTATGCCGTACCGATTAGTGGACAATCATCTCAGGTGTTAATAGTTTGTTTATTAAAATACTGTTTGTCAATAATCAAATCTTATCAGCTCTCAATGATACGTACACTTATCAATGTTATTTATTCTATTGAAGACATTCATTTAAAAATATCTTCATTTACCATTCAATACGTTCCGATTAAAGTGATCTAATCAATGAATATTATCTTTCTATCGGATTCCCAATAGCTTTTTGGTTTCCGTTTCCTTGTTTTTTTTCAGTACTTAGATTTTTCTAAAAACATTTGACTTGTGGTTTCTACGCGAATTTGTCATTGTCCATAGTTTTTGTCCTCGTTTCTCGGAAACTTAGCTGACTGACTTGTTCATGAAAGATATTTTCATGCAAAAGTATCAAGCAGTAGATATTCATCTCCAAACACCTTCATATGGTGTAAAGCACACAAATATGAATATGTGTAATTTTTCGTGTTCATCACCATCGTAATAACAGCAAGACACTTCTTAACTATGAAGCTTAAAGCATGAACTCGTTCGAGCTTATCGGAACTTGTTGTAAATGCTGAAATTCTGTAAATAATCGTCGTACTTTATTTGTTCTTGAAGAATACTAATCACCTGGAAGAATACTATTCTATTATATTCTTTGTTTTTTTTTTCGTTCTAAATTTAGATTATTCAGCTTCAACGAATACTCTTAACACACTTCATTCATATATCAATTGTCGGTACCGTAATCTTGAAAAGACCCTCAAAAGTACAAAGATTTTGATTTGATTTCTGTCGTCGTCAGCATTGAATACTACTCAAAAATCGATTTTTTTATCAAAAAAAAAAAACTTAAATTTTTTGTGGTAAATAGTTCTAATATGTCATTGATGTGGCTTAAATTTACTGAATTTATACGTATTGTTATGCTGAAAGACGGAAAGGAGATGATCTTCAGAATTAAAGCAGGTGTTGTTTTTGCAAGCAAACAAATAAGTTTCTGTCGTATTCGTCTTCACTTCAATGTAGTTTATTGGTGTTTTCATGGTTTCCTTTGACACGTAATATGTACAAAAATACATTACTTGATATAGTGTTGTTATCAGTGTTAAGATAACCGAATTTTTTCCTTGTTTACCGCTACGTTCTGGTCGTAATAGACAGAATAACGCCGTTACATTTTGTACTACCAATAATGACAACGTTTCTAATGTGAGGTTGTCACTCTTTAATTTCCGTCTGTCCTCTGTAGCTCTAATGGAGGCCTTTCGATGACGTACAAGATGATCGTTGCGTCATCATGGATGACCGCGTTCATAGAATTACCTCATTCTTTCATGTCATTTTTTCCCAATCGCTACGATCAATTATAGCAGTTTATTAGGATATTGATTGTTTTTTTGCCTCAGTTTCATTCTCGTTGACTATGCTTTATATTACATTATTCTTGAAAAAATCGACTTACATTATAAATCACAAAAGCTATTGTGAAACTGCACCGCAATTCCTATAGTTCTGCCTGGAAACTGCTTAAAAGAAACACTGTACAGTGTTTTTTATAAGAGAAAGATGAGAAGGGAAAAGCTTGAATACTTAGAATGTTTTTTTAGATGTTGCACTACAGCGTAAGCTGTCGTTTCTCAACATGATCTCAATTCTTTCAGTTTGCATGAGAGCGGCTTAAATCTTCTAAGAAAACTGATTACTGTAGCCGTAGAGTAATTTTTCGAATATTCTGCTATAAAAATTAGATATAAACGAGTTTTCTGAGCTTTAAAAAAGTTAAAAAGTTAAAAAATTAGAAACTATAACGAATTTTTCTGGATTTTCGTTGTTTTGATTTGGTGGACTTTGTACACACACTCATCGGTCGTATGATTATTGTCAGAAGTGTGTTGCTTATCTTGCCTTAATTTACTTTATTTCCCTCGGAAATCAATTGCTTTAAAGCAGAGTTAGAGCTCAAATTTACATTAAGCTTCTTGTTAGTTATTTTAGTGTAAGAGTTATTAATTAGACGAACATACATTCAAACTTATCCTATTAGTTAGAAAATCGTCAACTCTTTGTGAGTGTCATCTACATCAATACGGTGATTATCGTATTTCACTTTTATAATCAAATTATATATGCAATTGAATATTGGTTTTTTTTGTATCTGATTTTAAGCTTGGAAGCTACCATTAATTCGAATCAGACCATAAATCCAGGAAATGTGTACGACGAATGTGTGTGTGTGTGTGTGTATGCGTAGAGCAGCTGTCGTCTAAATTCCGTTGTTTCGGCAGTTTCATCATTAGTGTTAAATTTTGATTTCTAATAAACTTTTCACGTTTATATCTCTCAGTAGTTTTATCTACCTCATATCGATTGACGTATGTTGTTAGCATAAACTCGTTCTGTCTGTCATTTATATGAACTTTGTATGAGTCAATTTTGGTGATGTGTACAGCATTCGCTTAACTGGAACAAATCATTGAAAATTCTCACAAATCACGCCAAATCTTTCACTTAGAGGACAGCTGCATGAAATGAGTTAAAATATCAGCATTGTTGGTTACAATTCTATAAACTTTAGTGAATTTTGTATGTTACATAAGACCGTGACTCAATGAGAAATCAAGACAAGCAAATTGGATCTCTGTTTCTAGCAGACGTCATACTGCCCATTGGCTCTCTATCACTCAAAAAAAAAACATCACACTGTTGAGATGAGGTCTTGTATGATTGTTTTATTTGACAAACTTGACAGCCTTCACTGCGGCAGAGATTTTATTGATATATTCGGTTGCGGATGTTAAACGTTAATTCTTAAGCATGAATAGGCATCTTTCTGGAAAAATAAAATTATAGAGAAATTTTTCTTCACTCCGACTACACTTCAAACTTAATATACAAAAATATACTATACAAACCATAATTTTTGCGTCATTCTCTTATTCTTGGGCACCTACTTTTACAACTTATTTGATTTCTTGAAAGGTTCGTTCTCACACGTTGTACGACACCGTGTGGTATTTCCAATTCTTTCCATTCACCATTTCGACAGCTGCTACTCGTTTTCAGCTGCAAGCAGGGCTGCATGACGTTATTCTTGAAGATATCTGAATATATTTCATGGTCGTCTAGATAGAAAGCTTGGTTTCTACTCTACAAATTGTTACATCTGCCTTCCGTCGACTCATATTATGATATTTATATTCTTCATATTAAGTTTGAACGTGGATCCCCTTTGATTCCCGACGAGAGATTCTTCTCGAAGACTTGAAATACGTTATGATGTCTTGATATTGCTTGCTGGTTATATTTATGATGATATCAAACCAGTGAATCTTCTCATTGAGGTATTGATGAAATGCTCGACTGTCTGGCGGTGCCACGAAAAATGCTAAATCAAATACTAAAGCACTTAATTTAAGGACTAATAAAGACTCATTGAGTTTCTCAAAAAAACCAGACGATTTCGACACAGTTTTCTGTCTTTCACATAATTGACCGTTCATTGTTGCCATGTTCGTACACTCACTAGGCACACATGAGGTTTGCCTTCTACATTTAGATGCCAACAGTCTTAACTTAGATCAATTCATGGATTTTCAATCGTCAGCTTTGATTCTCATATATTCTGAATGATATCTATTCTTTCCACTTCATTTCGTTTGTCCAACATCATTTCTATTACTGTTCTATTCCTTCAGAATATGACTATGTCTTCTGGGGAACAAAAGTTTGATAAAAATTATCGACCGATACGAATACTTTTTTGTTGCAAATCAACGACAGAATAAAAAGCAATGTATTTCTGGTGTTCTTTTGATAACACTAGACTAAATTAGTATCAAAATAATCTGTGAAGATGAAAGAATAGACGATTGGACGAGAATTGAAGTCGTATACGTAGTGCATGTCATAGGGATTGATCGACTCCTAAGCATAGTGTTAAATTTACATTTATACTTAAACAATCGTATCCTCTAATACTTATCAGATCATATAAGGATATCAGTGAGTTAAGATCAGAGTAAATCATGATTTTCCTAATATTCATAGTAGTAGTGGACACCAAATGGTCTTTGGTTACGGTGAACCTTAGCTCCTAATTTCTATGAATTTTTGCTAATTTATTAAGTGTAAACGTGCGAGATACGTTTACTTATTCATTTAAAATTTTTATCTTTTTTTTCATTCTGTCAACTAATTCTATCCATACTTTTTTAAATGTTTTTTTTTTTTCTGGAGTCAAATTTTAACAGTAATGTTTTTATCCTTGAAGAAAAAACAGTATCCCCGAAAAATCGTTTCACAATGGCCATTCGAAAGACTCAAAATCGCACGCAATCCTTATGAATCGATTGATTTTGAGAGACTCAATATTATTTAGCCAACAGGAAAAATTCGTCAAAAATCGCTGTCCGTTGCAATTTATGCATCAAAGAAAAAATTTAGTAGATATTCAATAAAATGTTACTCGAACTATTCTTTTAGTTAATAGAAATCATAAAGTTTTTGATGTGCGAATTATAGTTGTCAATTTATACAATAAAGACATCAGTAACAATGAAACTCTCCAAAATAGATCAAAAATGACCGGCTTGTGAAAGTTTTCAAACACGTGTTTAATTATAAATTATACTTAATTTCCTTGTTGGCAAATTTGCATGAGGTTCTTATGAATTTTGATGAAAACCATCTTTTGCCTTAGGGTCTGCGAGACATGGCGGCGCCTCATAGCATTGCGAAACGCGTCTCAGTCACCCTCAGAATTAACGTTTTTGTGATAAAGCAATTAATGCTATTGCGTTGAATGCAAGTTTGGCTTGGAATCAATAAGCCGTTTGTGCTTGTTTGTTTGTACGATTTCTGAACTCTGTTCGACTTCTTTTCTTATAATCATTCAAACATTTACAACACATTTCATAAGAATTACGGCTTTCTTATCGTGGCTTTTTCTTCTACCTGCGAAATTCGGCGCACCATTGTACTACGGTCAAAAGCTGAAGAATAAACTTTTTCTTTATACAATTCATTCAATGTGTTATAAATTATGAAAGGAAAAAGTACTAGAAGGTAATACCCGCAATTCAATGAGGATATTACCTTCTAGTACTTCTTCCCATTGTTTTTCTTCTATAAGAATCAGAAATTAGGTTATTTTACAAAATTTATTATGTTATTGTATTGAAAGCTAATATTCATCGAAATAATTCAGCAAAACTGTTCCACCGTTTCTAATTTTTTGGTATGGAAATCAAAATCGATTAATTTCATCCTAGGCTTTTATATAATGATGAAATAATCCTATTTCATATGTATTTTCTAAAAAATTTCGTAATTTAAAAGCTCAGATTCATTGTAGAAAAGTCGATGGCTTCAAACTGAGTGTACGTGTGATCAGCAACTATTTCCTATTAGAAAAAAGGAAACACTTTTTAATAACTTTCAAGCTTTTACGGATTTAGAGACGAATCCCGAAAATACGAGAAAACCGAAAATTAGCAATGAAGCCACTTGAAAACTTTACATTCTACTGTAATCCAAATTGAGAGAATCGTATTTTCCAGTGATTTATAAATCTTATAAATCACAACAAATTCATGGATACTATATATTCAAGAAAAATTCATCAAATTAATAGATATGACTAAGTGTAAGTACCTTGTGATCTAATTTTCCTTAACCTCTACTTCGACTCTTGTTCTCTACATGACTTGTTATAACCTTATAATCCACAGAGACACGTTGACTGACACCAATAGAACTTCCGTTTCTTCCTTTCGCCTACAACTATAGTTCAATGAGTTACGTTCGATCTAGAAATTCGCTGAGCATCATAATATTTTTTGTAGGAACTAGAAATTCTAGGAAAGTATTCTTTTCCGTCTCTTCGTATGCAGAGGAAATTCTAACCTTTGTGAAAGATCCGTAACGATTATGCGTAAGAAAAATAGGATTGGAATAAACAAGCATTCAATAAAACAAATGGATTGAGATCTGTAGAAGAACTATGGGAATTTCTTGACTTTTATATTGCAAGATTTCAGTTGATCTGTTACTTATCTGATGAGGTCATAGCTCTATATACAATGTTTTCCTATTGTAATGTGCGATTCCCATTATACGTAATTTTTCAGGTTATCGAGTTCGAACAGAGGATCAGTTGAAAGATAAATTGGAGCAGAATGAGTCCAACTACCAGAACATTCGAAAAGTAAATGATCATACAGAAACAATGACTGAGTACGTCTCCAAAATTAAACCAATAGCATTCTTTATAGGACATATAAGATGGTGGAGAATTTTACTTGAATAAAACTGGAAGTAGTTTTTTTGACCATTTAATTTATTAGGGCAAAGTTCATGAGTGCACAATCATCCATGAACTTGTTGTCCTCAAAGAAACTTTTAGATGCTACATATATTTTCAATTTTCTTCTGGAATGTTATCAACACAATAAACTTGACCTCTTTTTACATTAAACTCAAAAGTACGTAATGAAATTCCAAATGCAATAAAAATCGTTAATAAGTTTGCTTGCTACCTCTTCATAAGAAGAAACTAATAATTTTGTGTACGTTATTTTTTTGATTTGCAACGAAGTGATGCTTATATGATTCTGTAATAAAGGCTTACTATACAAGGTCGCAGGCGAGCACTCTGCCACTGGACCATTCTGTCGGCAAGCCAGAGCTTGTTTATCCTCCCAAAGCATTCTTGTATCAATTCAACGACTCCTAAGAGACGGATAGCTTGATTATCTTGAAACCAGACTCGGACTGTAAACCCTCCTACTTCTGCGCAGCGCGAATTCAGTGTTGATTTTAATACAGTTAAAAGAGTTATCATATTTATATTATGTTCTGTGACCCTTATGATGCTCCGCAGCTGGAATTGGGTAGTGTTGCATTGCGATGATTCAAATTTAGCCCTACAAATCCTCCAATCCCTCTGGAGTTCGGTAAACCGGTGCAACAATAATCTGAGAGAATTAACAGCATTTGATAGTGATTGGTGACTTCAAGATATAGGCAAAACTTTTATCAAATCAACTTTATGATAATGAAAATTACGTGACACATCTTGCAGTGGCTGACTAGCGTCAGAGCTTATTTTAGCATAATAGAGGGAATTATGCTTTTGTCTTCGAATATACTATTATGAAGCAGAAAAATGTAAGATGTTGATGTAGGAGAGAATTACCTGGCGTGTTCTTTTTGCCCCAAGGATTTCAGGGAAACTGCAAAAAAGATTGCTTTGATTTCAGAACTTATAGTTTTACTCATCTGTACGTATATGAACATGAAAAATTTTTGCTGGAATAAGATTCAAAATAATGCTAGCATGTTTTTTAACATTTCAGGAAAATGATGTTTTGCTGGTCATCTCGCAGATACTTTTTGCTAGAAAATCCATTGATTTCGTATCAAAATTTCTTCTACCAAAAATTCTAGTAACAATGTTATTTGAAGAGTTGTCACTCATAACAATTCGCTTATATTGTAATATATTTTAGTTATACATCGGACACAAGTACGGCACTAAGTACTACATCTACCTCAACTCTAACTGAGCAAAAGATGACGTTGACACCAGTAAACGGACTGCTTACCAGAACACCACTGCTAAGACGTCGACGTAGTGCAGCTCATGCGATTTCTCTAAGAAGAAACTACAGGTGAATTGCTTCTGATGTATATACATTATTTTTTCTCAAAAGATATTGTAATAATGAAACTAGAAGAAATCGTAGCGATAATAAAATTTCTAATCTAAAATAAAAACCTGCAAACTGTTCTTGCTACTGGAGAAGTGCGCGTCAACTTGAAGTCAGATCAAAGCAGTCGAGGAAAAGTAGCAAAATACAATCAGATGGAAGAAAATCTGAAATAATGAAGCTTACCTGTAAGGCTTCTCAACGCAAAAAAAAGTTCTCTCAAAAAAAGTGAGATGTTTAATGAAAATAATTGAAGATTTTCAAGTGATCTACCAAAGTCTTGTTTCATAATGTTCAACGTATTTCAAATATATGCTCTTCACGAAGAATAAGTAATAAGTGGTGATCTCTGAGCAGCTTTCTTAGTTTTTCTTGCTTTATAACTAAGTAGCATATTTATATCACTTGTATTTTGTTAGGAATTTACCCTGAGAAATATCTGTATTATTTCAGAATAATGGCTCCGGATGAATCAATAATGATTTTGAAACAGCACAGTGGTCTCTTAGACGGATCACAAACCTCACCAAAAAATAAAATTCTACGTCGAAAAAGCAGTCGAAAAGAATGTGATGTCAACAGGTACAACCTTATTAATATACTTAGTAGATATCATTTTTCAGCTTATTTTCAACCATCATCGAAAACTAACTGAAAATACTTTGAAACGTTTCGTTCGATTCAAAAGAATCTTCGATGGTTTCTTATTGTTCAGGAATTGATCCTCAACGCATCAGTGTACTACTATAAGTATCAAACAGAATATGAAAAATGTAAAGATTACAAGAGAAGAAGCATAACGTTTTTCTAAATCAAGAAAGCCGTTGAACAGTTTTAGATTTAAAACTTCGTGCTGTTTTTACCACTACACTCTTCCAGATAAAAACGTTTGATAACCTGTTGAATAATTCCTTAAAAGTTTCTGCATCTCACCTCTCACTATGCACTCTGAGTTAGTTAAAATATGGTCTACATACGCAAGGTCGAATCGATTTAAGCGGTTAGTGTTCTCAAGAAAGTATTTCATTCTTAGATTAATGTGGCAATACATCAAAGACAGTCCGATGATTGTCATTTACTAAAGCGAGTTAGCAGCAGATCATTAAAAATGAGATCAGGACGGATTCACTTGGAGGATGAAAGGATAGCGAATACGTTAAAATTCTGCTGATTGCTGCTGGTAACGCCTAGCAGTTAAGAACTCCTGTTAACAGATGCTAAAACGTGCCCGTCGCTGAGTAGAATACTTGTAGTCAAAAGAAGCTAATGAATATTATTCTATAGTCCGTACCATTCGTGAAAATAGTTCACATAGAGATTTCATAAACCATAAGAGCTAGTTTTTCCGATTTTAATATTCTGATGGCAGAACTGAGTCTACGAATTGTCGATCATTGTTAAAAATCGTCAAAATTTTACTATTATTTCCATTTATGAATGATCTAGCTGATCAAATAAAATTGTTTCTTCTACTGATTCACTATACACTACCATAGAGATTAAAACTAGTGAAATCAGAAGATTTTGATATCACAAAACCAGCTTTCATATTCACTAAAGAAGCTAGGCGTTTGTGCTTTGGACAGCTTTATATAGTTCGTGTTTTTCTGTACCAGCAAATCTTTCTTAGAGAAATAACACCTTCATCCATCGTAATTCAGTCTCAAAAAGTATCTTTACCACAAAGAGAGGCAAAGCTACATCAAAACAGTGCCTGTAATTATAATATTGCAACACTTGATAATTGTTAGGTGTACACTTCTATACTGGGGTTATGTAAGAAAGTTGTAAAAGGTGGAGCAAAGTGATTGAAATTCGTCGCGGGACAAATTAGGTTTTCCATTCTTCAAAGATGGTTAGAGAATTTTCACCAGAATTATATGTTATGGTAAGGTGTACTGTATTTTGTCAATACAAGCCGTCGTGTAGACGAGAATGGTGCTTTATTATCTCTACAAGATTGATCAACACTAATATTCCATCATGCCATTTTATATGGAAAAATGAGCTTCTGAATGAATTTATTCAACTTCATGGGATGCAACTACGCAATCGTCTTCAACATGATATCGACTGCGTGAAGATGTATGATTTGATTCTGCTTTGTACAATAATTCAAAGTGGATAACCTTTACCAACGCAGTCGAGCTTATCTTCCCAGAATTCATTTCTTTCAAATCAATTCACCAACCTCGATGAGGTGAGTTTGGTAGACCTGAGCAAACACGATCAGCGTGCTCTAATTTGAATCTCCGCCATACAACTGTACTTTATAGAACTGTTTTTCGTGTTTTCAAACATTTTCAATATATTTACACATATTTACAATTGTTTATTAGCGAAATCAAATACAGTGGGCGAAACATCTGATAGTGCTAAACCTATGTGTTTTTCTCTATCATGTTCTCATTTTTTTTCAGTCCAATGCCGATGGTAATAACACCCCCGATATTGCTCAATCGTAGTCAACTCTGCTCATTATGCTGTCGGGAGCATAGGTTAGTGACATTTTCTGAATATATGAATAATTTCCGAGACAAGTTTTGAGCTGTATAATTTTCTTCGTCGATGTGATCTACACTAATCTTATCATTAACTTTCTGTTTTGTATGACATTCAAACAAGTGCATCGCAGTTGAAAAAGCTTACGACTCCACTCAATTTTGTCTTGACTTTTTTCACTTTTTCGAATTAGGTGGCATTTATTGCACGTCAAATTATCTGATGCAAAAATACTTGCATTTTGTACAATTCTGTTCTTATATCTATAATGATGCTGAGTTCACCGCTTGACTTAGAAGTATTATGTTCAAAACTCGTCGCTGCAGATGCTCCGTCTGGTGTACTACGATTGCACTTCAAGGTCCTTTCTCTCCAATCACTCAGTATTTTGTGCCTCATTGATTTTTAAGTCGATATCTTATTAGAATACTTCCCCTAACAAGTACAATCTGGAGCGCGGATATCAGCATTACATTCAGTCAAGCTGATAATTACGGTTTAACCACCAAGTAAATCGTAAATCTTAAAACCTTAAACTGCACTTGAACCCTCATCTACAGATGTCGTGCCTTACCGAACGTCCTAGTTTTGCTCAAACATCTAGGTTCTCTGATTAATTTAGCATCATGAGAGATATCAATACAAATCCCTTACAACTCATCATAGTTGATAAAAAATGAATAAAATGACTACGAAAGCTCAATGTAGTGCTTAGATTAACAGATTAGCACATTTACTTTTGCACAGACCTAATAGAAGAGTAATGATGAAAACATTTCTGTAATTTTAAATTATTATATTTGCAACTCGACCTTATATTGAGTTATTAAGTAGTTTGTGTTACGACGAAATTTTTTTCATCTATCTGTTTGATCCGACGACATCAAATTTGACGTTATTTATTCTCTTTTCCGAAGTTAGTTTGACGTGAAGGGACGACAAGCTTCTGTCGCACAATCGCTTGCAATCCTGTCGTCCTTGAATCATTCACGTATTGAGGTCGTCGGTATCCCGTTCGTTTAGGCTCTACAATCTACTGAAATGGTTACCGCAGAACGTAATCGTGTCAATAGGCCAATCTCCATCGTATATTGTTGCTCCATGCGAGTTAAGCAACGCTGTAAATAAAAATACATCCACGGCATTGAAATCTTCTATATCTTCACTCACGCATTACATGAAGCAATCAGTTATAATCCATCTACATATCACGACGACTTCCATGATTTTTTTTTCATGGACAGGTTACCAGCTTAAAAAGGAATTATCATAAGTTTTCAACTATTCATTTATTAATCACTACTGATTCGCTTCAATGTGCTTTCTTCTCCTTGGTATTTGACTCGTATTAAATTACGGTGTTTTTTCCCAGATGACGTTGATTTTTTTTACCCATTGAAAAAAATTTGACAATTGTGACAAAATAGCAACTTATTCATGTTTCTTCTATCAAATATAATTAAGGGTAATGCTCACTACTAATCACAGAACTCAGTACCTCAGAATGAACTCGCTTTTGGTAGATTTACGGTCTCATGTACTGCTCTATGTGTTTATCATTCTGCTTGTATTGATCGTCTTCCTTTTTTCCTTTTCAGACATTTCTACCAGAACAAATCTTGCTACTTATTTGAGTACTTGGCTTTTTTTTTCGAACAATTTAAAATAGTATCCTTAACCACTGTTTATATTATTTTTGATTAGAAATTGTAATAACATCTAGAGTATCCCACACAGCTGAGTCGATCAAACAACTCAGGACCTCAGGTGTGACCCGTATATGTGCCTTATGGATTTCCAATCTTTTGGTGATTAACTCAGTCATATACGATATCAAAAGCGATATTATCATAACCTATAATAGTTAAAAGAGAAAATATAATTTGAATAATACGTGTGGAATAGCTCCAGGTTACGATATTTTCGTATATTTTAACACAATGATCACCATCATAGATGTAGGTGTAATCTATAGTATTTTATAGATGTTTTCTACCAGATTTCCTCTGAAATTTTCCAGTAATTTTAAGCACGAAAAGATATTGTAATGAGTTAGAAGCTTTCAAACTTTTCAGTACTTGCATTTATACTCTTTTTCGAAGTCGATCTGGTGATAGCCTAACTTTGACTTGCAAGTTTTACCGTGGAGACCAGAAAAATTCAGATTGTTTGCGTTTAATCGAGTCACCTGTTGAGTTCATTCTTTTCTGAATTTACTGTTGGTTAATGTGTTGTTTTAAGTCGACTTTTATGTTTCTTAAAATAAGAAACAGCTTTGTTTTGTTTTTTTTTTTTCACGGGAGTTTTTACCTAAAGAAAGTAATGTAGGATGTAAGAAATAAACAAGCTGAGTGGCTTACCGATGATGAAAATCTGCCACTTAGGTATTCTACTTCTACCATGGAAAAAACTAGAACTAACAAATCACGATTTGCTAACCAGCTTTTGTAGTGCTAATTTGCCTCAAATAGGTGTAGGTAAAAAGCTTCAAAAAGCTTGCACTATCGCGTTTAGTACCTAGGATGTTCTGCTATATTCTTACCTTTTTACGATTTCTTTTCTTTGTCCGAAACTTTTTTGAAAATGCTAAAAGTTTTATATACTATAAAACGTATTCTCATCAGTACAAAATGTCACACTTGGAAGATGATCAATTTAGGACTTAAATAGAGGGCAAAGTTTCAAATTGTCAAGAAGAGGTCAATTGCATCTGAAAAGACTCTTCATGTTTCGTATTTGGACATCTGAGTACTGATATGCGATTGGAACAATAAGTGCACATTAGAATTTCTGAATAAAATGGAATAAAGAGAGGGAAGCTTTTGGATAAAACAAGAAGGAGAAATGAGTTATGACCGTTTTTATGTTTAAAACGTGCTTTATGGATGTCATGCTCTTTCTCATGTTAAAATACCGTCGGTAAAAATGTTAGATACCTCGTTAGACTGACTGTACTGAAATTGTCGACATCATTAGTAATGTCAAAATTTTTGGTCTGCTTTCTATGGACGGAGAATCTGTGTATGAACGAAATTCGTCACAAGAATGAATGAGTGACCATTCAATGTGTGAGATTTGTGTTCAAGAAGAAAATTTACGACACGTGTTTCTGTTCTGCTAATGCTATGGTTTTTCTTGCTCTTATAGTAGTCATGATATTTGAATAGTATTCTAGATTACTTGAACTTTCTTAGAATCACCATTGACACGTCTTGTTCAAACAAGCTTTTCACTCTACGGAGGTATCTGTTGCAAATTACAAGTTCCTTCGACTCTTACAAACTAGTTTTATATAAAATTATTGCACAACTGCTAATTTATTCTACTAGGAGAAGGCGTCTTCGTTGTTATTCCACTAACTGTGAGAAAGAAGGCTTCTGATAGCACTACACTGTCTACTGATAATGAGGTACTTCGTCAATGTCTAGTGTATAAAATGAGTCTTCCTAATTAAGTCCGTTAAACAATGCTCAGTGATAGAAAACCTTTATGATGCTTTTCGTTTTTTACTTAACATTTTTAAGTGATGTCATGAAAGAAAAGAAACAAACGTTTCTGAATTTGCACAACGAGGCAAAAAGGCAACAGATAAATGAATACTCATTCATGAATACCTATAATTTGCTTAAAAATTAAGTCTTGTTGTTCTGGAAAACCATAGAATCATTACGTTTTCAACAAGCTCTATGTGAGAAGATCAAGCTGAGAGAATTATTCAGTTCCCTCAAAATTAGAGGAAATGCAATTTACTGGCAAAACCGGCATTTATAGCATCAAAACGATAGATTGACTATTCAGACAATTGGTGAAGGCAAACTTCTCATCGTTTTTCAAGTTAAAAATAAGTTGTCATCTCAATCATGTCAAAATTTTTACTCATCACTCGACAAACAACTTTGTGAATAATTTTTGAAATATGAAATTTTCATTCACATAAGGTATACTGTATTTCCATTAGAAGTAATTTGTTAGAATGATGTCATCATGAATATACTAACAAAGGCCATCAAACTTCGAGCATAAATTGATTTATGACAGAAGTTCACAATGAGATTAAGCTGTGCTCTCAAGCATAAACTATCCATCTGTCAACAAAGAGGACTCGCATAAAATTATTTCAGTATGCGTAAAACTAGCAAGTGGATAGAAAAAATATAAGATATGTTGGTCCCCATGCATATGACCTACTATGTGGCCTCAATCTCATTCACTGTGGACTACTATCAGCATAACATAGAATTGATTTATTCCCAAGTCCTATTAGTGATTTCTCCATAGCGATCAATGAGCTACCAATTTTTGCACCATTTTGATATAGTCAAGAACAACATGTACACACTTTTAATGTTTTCATTTTCCACGTGTGGTGCCTATTGATCAATTTTGAAAAATCACTTTCGTTGGTCACGAATTCTGCGGCGGTCAAAAGATCACATCAGTCGTTTGCTGCCGACGTAACCTCAGTGGAATAGAAATGCGGTGGTACGTATTTTGACACGTTCGTAAACAAATTTTTAAGAGCCTGAGTTACCTGTCCGTTTCGCTTGGTAGTTTGTCGAAAGTTCTAGTTGTTATTGAAAAGTGAATGCTGGTTCTGCTACAGCGACCATCACAAAACTGTCAGTATACGAGCTAACGTCATAACTGGTTCATGAGAAGTGAGTGTACTCAACGAATTTACAGATTCAGGCTAATTTCTTTTTTGTCTCTTTTTGATCTTGTCAAATCAATTGATTAATTTCCGTTGTTTATTTTACCATCCGTAGTAATTAAAGCTCGATGTAGATTGTACAGCAGTACATGCCTCCATTAATCACTCGTCTACAATTTGTATTTCAAACTTACATCACATTTTAGTTACTGGTTTTCTTTTATGGATTTTTTTGCTTTGTTGATTATTTTCATAATCAACGCAAAATTTAGTGTGGTCTCATCTATGTAGACGTGATTTTTACATCTTTTCAATCTGTAAATGTTTGTAAAAATAGTAAAATTACTATAAATTATAGTTTTTGTCTACCGTATACAATGGAATCCCTATATATTCAAATATGGTCTTTATATAGCCACGTTTAAGCCGAAATGGCTCTTATCTACATGTTCATCGCTCTATAGCCATCACCTAATAAGTCAAATCTGTCCTTCATTTACATGGCTTGTCTGCTTGGTTATTGTTGAACCTCACGAATATTGCTGAACCCTTTTTTCGCCATTCAATTTTTCTTCCCTATATTAATGCTTATTGTAGCAGAGCGTTTCATGGAGCTTAATGAATTTCGTACCTATTCATTACGTCTAAAATAATATAATATGCGATTATGACTGATACCATACTTATCGATTTCATTGTTGATAACTGATTGGGCCGGCAGATATTAAAGCATGATTATAAGTTATTTATTAACACAAAGCTTAAATAAGTATATGGTTTTATCTAGCTTTTCTAAAGTATTTCCATGTATTCATTCTTTCAATCAGCTTATCAGCTTCTGAGTTATTATATAGATTATCAGTTTTGGAAATTTATTAAGAAAGAAGTTATTGAATTATTTAAAAAAATTAAAGTTTTTATTAATATACAGATATTTCCTGCCTTAATTTACTTTAAGTTTAGGCTTGCGATTGTGTTGCATTGGTTATCCGCTGTGGCTTTGATGATGCTTTCGCAAATGCATGCTTTCATGTCAAATTGGCAACTTTAAATAGCATACATTGAGTCCAATTTTTAGGTTCTGTCACTCATCTATATAGAATGAGAACTTTCGCTTTTTTAAAATGTGGTTTGCAAAGAATTCACTCTATAAAATTGGAATGTTGACGAGAGACTATAGGCTTACGAAAATATTTGCTGTATAGTGGTTGAAATTCGTACACGAGTGTATCGTCGTATTTGTTCGTTCTGCATGGCCGACATGAGGGAATTAATACGAGCCACTAACAAAACTGGTGAGGGTGATTAGTGACTGTGAGGCCACAATAGCAATTTATTACATTAGCTCTCAGAACTTACTATAATTAGTATAATAGAACTCAAATAATTATTCTAAATTTAGATGAGATGAAGATACCATTTTCTCGTGTTTTATAAACAACAAGATGTTATGGCTTTTCTTAGAGTCCGTTTACTAAAATTCAGCTTTCATCTCAGTAATTAATATTATATAATTATACTTATAACCTCTGAAGTTGTTAAAGGAAATGAACAATTTGTACAACTTAACAGTATATAGAAACTATTCACGATGCTGTTGTTGCCATTGTTGTTGTTGTTGTTGTTGTTGTTGTAGTGATGTTTTCGAGCAAAAAACATGTGATGTGTTTTGTTCACGCATTTGGTGATCGTTTGTATTTGAAATCATCGGAATGTCACTGTTTCCGTGTTTGAGGAATGTTTAGTTTCTTTTTTTTTTTCTTGAGGAATTTTCATAATACTACATTTAGCCAGAATTGATGGTCTTTACAGACTAAAACTTCGGTTAATGTAATCTATGAATGTTCTGATGCATTTCGTAAACCACTCTTTTGAATACTTTTCCTTTTCACTTTCTAATTTGAACTATAACCTCTTTAATACTCTTCTCGATCAAGCACTGTTGTATCTGATCTATGAACTCTATATTTTTAATCTTTTGATAACAAATTTTTTTTAGTCTGGTGTGAGTGAAATCATTTAACAGCTCCAGGAAATATATAATCACGTCTGGAATTTAATGTAAAAATCTTTACGGAACTCTGATATAACCATAATCCTAGTGTTTAATATTAGATAATAAGATAAGATAATTTTTGGCGTTGATCAATCCCTTGTGGAGGGATGCGCCCCCGCATTCATGTACAACGTGATATCGTGGAGGTGGGTTTATGCGTGCCTTGTCCATACCTCGCTTGGGTTTGCCACCTCTCAC
>KN716152.1:880617-891219 GCA_000816705.1 Dictyocaulus viviparus | reverse complement strand
GTTCTTCAATTTACTCGGAATTATCAATCATTAGATTCTTGATGAAAGCTATGTAGATTTATGTAGCAACCTGGAGCGTCCAAACGTCGTTCAGAATAGTGTTCTAAATCTAAATCTAGTCCCAAATTACCCTCATAAAATAGATGGAAAGCTTGTTTTGACGAGGTGAGTTGTCAAACCAGTGGGCCAGTGTGAATGTTGCTGTATTTGTACTTCGCAACATAGTCCCTATAGAGATAATCAGAACAGATCAAGCCACATCAAACAATAAGCATGTTTTGTGATTAGTTAGAAAAATACTTACAACTGTTGTAAAGTTAGAACACATTCTGAGAAAGTACACTAATTATCGATTAGTTTTTTTTAGATGAGTCGGTGCTTTGTTGATAATGCCGGTAAATTCGAAGACTACATCGCTTATTGTACGAACTATCATAGGTAAATAGTTTTTCTTGTTAATATTTTTCTCTACAAAAAATCTAACAAATTTAGTAAACAAAACAATAGTAAAATTGGATATATGTATATTTATCGGTGCATAAGAAATTGCGGAAATGTGTCTATTTCAACGTTGTGTAAATCGAAGCTATATCTGAACCAACCTGATATCAATCACAATTACGTCTTTCAATGACAATTTGTTTTCTTTCGTATATTTCGAGCACTAATTCATAGTAGCGAGTTTTGTAGATGCATTAATTTTTTATAAATTAGTATGTTAAAGCAGCTGATAAATATTACATTTAAATATTCAAATCTTATGTTAGAATGATTTCCTGTTGTGTCTCACAACCGAAAAATTGCGGCAAAATTAAATTTGATCTATTGATTTTGTGTTTCAATATCATTTTATCGTTCCATTGTCTATTAACAGGATGATAACCACTCTTACACAATTACAACAACTACCGCAAATGGCAGCAGCTTTGGCGCAGCGCCAAACAGCTCTTGGCCACGCCCTTCCGTTGAGTGCCTATCTCCTGAAGCCAGTCCAACGAGTTTTAAAATATCATTTGTTTATTGAGGTGAATTATCTATTATTCGGAATTTTTTTTTGCTTTATCTGAAACTTTTAAAATATCTATCAGGTTATGAATATTGAGAACCAGCGATAAACGTCAGAAAGTCCAAATGCTAATTTAATCAAAAGTTATATCCTCAAAGGTATCGGGTTGTTCTTCTGAAAAAAAAAACTGTTCTCTATGAATATTCGCCATGCATTAGACGTTTAAACAAAATCACGAAGTGCGTTATATACTAAGTATAGATGAAATTTCCAAAATAGTACTTTTGTAGTTAAATACAAAAATGAAAAAATAGTGTGCGAAATGGTAATTCGAAATAGAAGACAGTGAGGTAATGACAGACCATCTATAAATGTTTCAATTGCAATAACTTTTCAGAATATGTTAAAACATTTGCCGAGTTCTTTATCAGCTGATGATTACGGAGTTGTCAAACGAGCTCATGAAGTGATGACCTCACAAGCAGCTCGTATAAATGACGAAAAAAAGAGAGCAGAACATGCTGAGCGTGTTGAGCAATTGCAGACCGCAATTCAGAAATGGAGCGTGGACAAGGTGAGAGCTCGCAAATCTGATGAAAATGCTCTTACGTGGTACACGAGAAGCTAAATGAGTTTTTTTTTGCAGTTAAGCAGATTTTCATTACAAGAACATTGACAGTGAAGAATTTATCATGAATTTCTTGAGATAATTTGTTATGAATTCAAGGAATACGGAATTGTAAGGGACATACTGTAGTTACCTCATTGTATAATCTATGGAAAAATGCTTTGCATTAAAGCATTACAATACAGAGGTAGAAGTAGAAGGGAAAATGAAGGCCTTTTTGAGATAATAAGGTTTTTTTTGTATGGTATGAAATATATATTTCAAAAAGAAAAATGCATCAATATTTCCAGCATTAGTTTACATTTAGACAGTTTTAATTTTAGCAGACCGCCAATTTACTTTCGTACGGTGATTTACTGCTGGAAGCATCGTTCCGTCAAGCTGGCTCAAAAACTACACGCCTTCTATTTCTGTTTGAGGAAATGCTATTGATTGTAAAGCAGAGAAATTCAAATTATATCTGTAAAGATTATATCATGGCAAGTAATTATGATGTTACTTTCCATTACCGTGTTTTATTTTCCCACATACTTCAATGATTTTAAAAATAATCAAATCGTTTGCAAACTTATCTATCAATTTTGATATTTTCATATTAATCATAATATAAATATTTTAGTCATCTAATTTGATGTTAAATGAATCGATCTATCCGGAAGAGCCCCTCGCGTTCCAAGTTCTATCCTTTGATAATCCACGTGCACAGTACATTTTTCTGGTGAGTTATAGTTGATTCAGAGAAGAAGACAAATTTTTCTTCATCATCATATATCACGTCATATGAGTTATAATTCTGTTCATATTTAGGCTTCATCTAGTGATCAGAAAAGACTATGGATGATTGAATTGAAAAGAATGATGCTTGATCATTACGGTATTGAAATTCCGGAGAAGACAAAACAATTGATGCTAAGTATGGATAACACACATCGAGTCTCTTTCGGAAGACCAGAATTCGCTGAAGGTTTGTTAATAGACCTCCTCAAATGCTCATCAAGGCACATTGGCCTTAAAACGCCTGAGTCCAATGTGCAGCTGACTTTATTAATATATGGATGTATAAATATATAATGTACACTTAAAAATTCATCAATGTATTGACGTAAATATGGTCCAGTCGATCCTTCATTGCACTTTTTCTTTCCTTCTTTTCTTAACGAATTTCATCGTCATATAGAGGAGTAGCCAAGGAATAGTATTCAACCATTACTATGGCGAAATCAATTTTGTGATGAAATAGTCTTGACAGCTCAATCTACATAACTATTCTTCAGAAATAAAACTATAAACGTGTGTCGAATGTACTGTGTACTTTTAGAAATACGTTAATTGAAGTAATTATCAATTTTCCCACATTAATTTCAAATAGCCATAAATATGTGAGCTTTCGATTTAGACATGTTCGTAACATAACGACTGGGTGCGAGGAAAATTGCGATATTTTGCGGATTTAACATTACGTAAATCTCAAAAATTTCTTCGCTAATTTACTACTATTCGTTGGTATAGTAGCTTATTTCAGTAAAAATTATACAATGAACACATTTTTCCTTATCGTCTACTATTATTTACACAGTATTTCCTTGCAGTATCGCTCAAAAATCATAAACGAGTGCCAAAATACCTGGAAAAGCGACGGAAGAGCGTCGATAAAGTTGGCGTCGAACAAAGCCGACGTCGAAGTTTGTCAGCGTCACGATTGCTGGGAGCCAGTAAGGTGAATTTCTGAGCTTTTCTTTGCATTCCTCAATTAATAAATTTATTTTTGCTACTGCTTTTCTAGACGTCTCTTGTATCGGATTCTGCACGACATAAGCTTTTTGGGGCGATGGACTTGATGCCTAAATGTAGTTGTCATATGGCTTCTTCACCAGGGCCCAGTGGAGACTTGCTTCCAGCGGTTCGCTCAAAACATATTACACATTTGCTAAGTTTTAGTTTTGATAATAAGATTAACATTATGTTGCTTTTGTTTTGTAGCGTGTCTCGGCTGTTTCGAAAGCGCCAGTACCACGAACACTTTCTGCCTCAACAATTATGTTCAACAACGGATCGGAAGCAGCATCACCTGCTCCTGAAGCAGTATTGTCGTCAAGGAACCGCTATCATATGGCAAGAAATAAACGAATATTCTCATCAAAAGGCGAGGTAACTCTTAAAAGTGTAGGATTCAGAGTTTTATTGCAATAATGTTGCTACTTCACTTTTCTGTTTAGATACGTTCACCAACGATCCGACGTATTCATTGCGAGGAAATCGATGAGACTTTTGATGAATTATTCAGGGAGCTTGTCTCGTGTGGCGATAGCAATTCTGAAATGCAGGTATGAAGGATGATCTGAATTTCAAGCATTTTTCTAGTTATTTGTATAGTGGCGTCAGTGGCGTTGAATTGAATGTAGATTGATAGGAGTTCAGTCAATGCAGGAAATGTGCTGACTGGCCAATGAGTATTCATAGTCTTAGTATAGTATATCGTCGCCCGTCTTAAGTAGTTCCCAGCGCAGGTCTTTGAATCTGCTTGACTTGTATAAAGAAAGTCAAACTTGGGTAATTAAACCTTTATACAAATATGTCATCAAACAATAATAAGTGACTCGGCTTAATATAGTCATGCAGTAATTGTAGTTTAGAGAAGTAGGATGAAGTCTAATAAAGAAGGTATAGTAGAAAAGTGTGAAGAATAAGAAGTAATGTGATAAGGTTGACATAGTCGTGATAACACTTGAGTTATGGGATATTCAGAATACAAATAAGACAAGATCATAACGAGCAATAGTGAGCGATCACATCTAATTCGTCAAAGTTGAGGTTTTTAAATAAATATCAATGATTAGGTGAGAAACGATAATTAATGAAATGAAAAAGATAGAACGACTGCTATAAGGGTGATGGGTAGAGTAATTAAGAAATGTTTATATAGGTTTGAAGGCTTGACTGTTTCCCAGATGTCTTGCACGTGTCCATCGGCCACGAGCAAAAACTTGTGTCGTCTACAGTGACTCATTGTTATTGAACATAAATATAGATGTATAAATAGAGTGTCAACAAATTACAGTAAGGACAATATCTGTGAACTACTTTTGTTCTAGTATGATGATGATTAGATAGAGCAGATTCGTTATTCACCGAGAATCTTCTCTACACGTCGTGCTAATTTTTATGTTTCTAAATAAGTAATTAGGGTTCACAGTGATATCAGTTAGTCGGATATTTATTACCTAGTGCAGCCATATTCTCCTCTTTAGGAAGAGATTTTTTACTTATATGCTCAAGAAATAATATTGATTTTTAAATAATTTTTAGAATAATTACCAATTTCTTAGAAAAAATTTGCTAAATTGTATTTCAGAATTCTTCTGAACAAGATGCTGTGCAAGAAGTACTGGTCTGGAAGCAGCAAGAAGCAAATAAAAGTCGTTCAAAATCACTTACGAGACTCGACGATTTCACCGATAACGCGGATGACCCACAGGATTTATCCGAATCGAATGCTGTCTCTGTGCGAAGCGAGTCGCTTCAGTAAGTAATATCAGTTTTCCTTCTGGAATCTTATGAACCTTTTGATTTTTTCTACTACGAAATGAAAAATTGTCACCTAACTACTTAACTGGTGCAAAAATGAATATGATAATTTGTAATTTTAACATTGCATAAGCAGTAGTTATTTTGATACCTATTATTATTATTCTTATGCGATGATTAGTCTTTGGTGGAAGTGTTTTAAGGTCAACTTACTACCATTAAGTTTGAGATTCTTAGTATTAGGATGTAATATCTAATCACACAACATTGGAGAAGACATCCTCATTCTTTTGTTTCCTCCTCTTACTCATTAGATAGTTGCAAATCATATAACTTCCGTAAGTGATATGAGATTATTCAAATAATAAACTTCAGCTTCTTCTTTGTTCCTATAAGTTCTATTCAGTGTCAGTGTTTTCGGACCGGAACGTCGATTTTCAAAATCTGATCAAGTAAAACGACTACGTTCCAAGAAGTACAACATTGGAGAATATTCTGAGGTAGGAAAAATTCAGCTGAAATCTCTCATGTTGACTTTTTTTTTGTTTTACTCTTCAATTAATTATTAGATGAAGCTCCAAGTTCTCTAGTCAATTTCCGGAGTACTTATACATTTATTTGCCATCACTTTGTAGACTCAAGTTTATAGCCAAGCAATTTTAAACGTCTTCCTAATTGAGTAACTTTGATTTCAGCTTCGCACCAACATTAGTCGGATGTTGTTTTCGGATCGAACTCCTACCATACCTGAAGTGAGTTCACCACGTGGCGATATTCCACTCATTGACGATGATGTCTTATCTCCGCGACAGCTTGCTGCTCGTCAAAGAACACCACTTACTGTCGAGCAAGCTGCTCAACTGGACTCTATGATTCCAGCAACAAACGGAGTGATTTTTAGAATTGATTTAAATGATATGAGAAATTAGCGAATGCTGTTCGATGAATCACAACAATATTGCGTTTTTAGGGTCACATGTCTTGTGCGTTTAAACTCAACGAAACGCCTGAGGAGTGTGAATTATGCTCATCAAAATCACAAGAGGTTTTCTACTCAGTGTGAATGTCTGCTGATTCCACTCATTTGGATGATGCGAGACCGATTACAGCCTTAGATTTTTTTCTTATTCCAATGCCAACCAGTATTATGTCTTAAATGGTCTCTTCGGATGTTTATTAAGCGAATCGTTATTGTGAGAACATAATTTTCAGTTATGTTACAAACAATTTTAGGTCCACTACGTGTGTGTTGTTAAGTTTTTTTTGTTTTTTTTTTCTTATTTTTGCTAAATTAAATACGCCTATTGTGTTGATATTGTTTCCAGTATCATATTTTAGGCGTTTCTAATATATTGCATTGTACCACATTTTCAACTTGGTTCAACCACAGATGTTGTAATTCGTCTATCAACTAATAGTTGATCATTTTGACAAAGAAACTAAATTATGGTTATCTGTGCCGACTGTTGTTATATTGCCTTCGGCAAGTTCACTTTTAATCCGTATAATCACGGTCTATTGTGTGTGTGTGTAGTGTGTTTACTATGTAAATCATATCTCCGGTGTTATACTGATATAATATTTGTACAAATCGATATAAAGCGCTAATGACTGTAATAATTGTACTAGATGAATAATTAGTTTATGTCCACTGTTGTCAGTACCGTTCCCTCCTCACGCATATTCGTTAGAACTACGGCAGATGATGAAAGCAGTTGAAAATATGGCACAGCAGTGAACGTGCCACAGTCGTACGCTCTCTCGAAACCGTGCATATATAGTTTCGCGGCTGCCTCCAGCCCCATCAAATCCGGCATCCATCCGGGCTCTGGTAGATTGGTGCCATGAAAACCAAAAAGAATGGGTAACACTTACTTGTTATTAAGAGGAATTAAACAATGCCAAAGCTCATGTAGGAGTATTATCAAGAAACTTCAGATTCTGCGAAACTTACATTATTGACTATTATCCTTTGGCCTCGGCATTTGTGTAGGATAGGGTTTGGCGATTCCTTCAAAACGTTAGCTCGTGTTTTTGTGGTGTTATGTTTTTAAATATAACACTAAATACCATTCTCGAGTACTGCTCAATGAGACTACGAGCAATACTGGTTTTTTTGGTACTGAGATAGGTTTCTCATATAAACCACTTCCTAAATTAGTTAAGATGTTATGTACAAGAAATATTATTGAATTGTAGTTATGAGGCTTATGACGAGATGCTGTCAAATGTCTATTAGATGTCTATTAGACTTTTTATTACAGAGAATGCACTGAAGTGGGTGAATTGTGAATTATATTAGATCAAATTTTCACTGAAGAAAAGAAAGTGATGGTGCTTAACATAATTTCATATGGCAATTTAGCAGCTGCGCATAATTTCTATGTATACTACGCTTGGCCCAATGATAGGTGGCCCTGCGGTGCAAACAGATGATTCATTTTCACATTCAAGCGATACTAGCTCGCCATATTTCAGGGCTGAGCTAATTGGTATTAAAAGACCTCGAAATAAGCAGCGCTAAACTGATGCAGATTAGTTGACAAAAGTCACTGTGTGTATCAAAATTTAAGCGTTAATTCAGAATAATATATAGTAACTGTATCAGTTGAATTACGTTGTAGGTTCATAGCAATCTGAATTTGTCGTCCATAATGATAGAATTCTGAGTACATGGTGACACCAGCGGTAAATATTTCGTGATACTGAAATCATTGTCAGTCGCGAATACACCGTTTTGATTTAATTCGCAAGCACATCCATCTATCCTGAAAGTAGTCGCAACCTAGAACGTTTGTATCCTCACTTATTTAATTTTGCAACTTTTTCACCCCATTTCATACCTATGTTAGTGATGTCAGAGGCGCAATCACCTCATACACCGAGTTTGCTACTCATTTTCGCTATTATGAACAGTACAATACTTGGCTTTAGTTTGTACACGATACGGCACTTCTCTAAGATACTGTTGGGATGATTGTTTTGGGTAAAGCAAATACAGCTTTGTGGATGAAAATATGATAAAGAGAAAGTTTAATTCTATTTAGTTTTATTCGCCTAATAACATTCTGGTTGAATCAGTGGCTGCTGAATTTTTTGAGATCTGATTATAGTGTTAAACTGTAATAATGATATAGCTATTCAGATAAAATTTACAGAGGAAAGCAGTTAACAATTAGTCATTTGAAAGCTTATATTAGCTTGACTAAAAGCTTATCTGAACAGTGTTTTAGAGATTTTGTAGGACATGTAGAGTTTTTTCTTGAGATTTCTTCATGAGCTTCGCGTTAATAATAGATATTTTTAAACGGTACTACCTCAGTATAGGTGGCTGGAATGTTTTATTTAAAAACCATCAGAAATGAGATCCGTTCTTTTTCAAAGTTCTGCCTAATACCAGCTTTCATAATTAAAGGTGACTTTGTGGCGGGCTGCACAGTGGTAGAAGTGCCGCAGTGATACGCAGGCCCGAACCTGGATCGCAGCCGCTCCCAGGCCTACAAGGCATGTCACTCTCCCAAGTTGCCAAACAGATATTGATAAGCAGAGGTTCTCGCAACAGTGATTGGTCAAGGCCAAAGTTTGTTATATATCTTGGCGTAATCTTGCTTACTGTCACGTTTTATTTTAGAAAAATGCAGAAAAGCAAACGTATTAATTTGTATTAATTTTGGAAATATACTGGAAATTCTTTTTATTATTCTCACTTTTGCTTGAAACAATTATTAAGTAAGTATTAACTGGATATACAATGCAAAAAATTACGGCCAATTTGCTTATTACTTCTTGAAAATATGTGTAGGTCAGAAAAATAAACATAATGAAATATGATGATGATCTGTGTAATGATTAGCTCGTATTGATGTAAGGGAATACGTTTAAATTTTTTGAGGTATGTCGTTGTCGTGAAAAGCCGTTTGCAAGTCGTGATGAAGTTTAATATTCTCCACCATCGAGCATAAAACACCAAGTGATTGGCATCCACTAATCGATAGTACTAGAGAAATCAAGACCTGAAAATGTAATCGATAAAATTTTTAAAAGAAAAACCCTAGAACTGTACGTAAATAGAGTTTACTTTGAAAAGAAAAGAGATTTATTCGATCAAGTATATTGGTGTCTGCAAGTTTGGTTACTTTGGTTACATGATTGGCCCGTCTTCACGCGTAGTGAGGGTCCCAGCAATATTAGATTCGTTTCTTTCTCGCGCACGTGGTAACAATATCGCAACAAAGTTTTACTGGACTTGCTTCAGCTTCTTGGACTTCTGAGATAGCCTTGCTCAGGCGTTCTCACCATAAACAGTCACCATTCTATATGGACCAAAGGAATGCATAACTTTGTAACTTTATTTTGCCATGACGATGGCGATTTTCGATAGTTATACTTTTGACAAAGTTTTCATGTCGAAATAGAAGTCGTAGTAACACCTAATAACGTTAAGTCGGTGAACCACCTGATAGGTTTTTCACGGTTATCTGTATTATTATATTGCAATGGTATAATTTTGAAGGCGAACTATTGTAGAACGTTAAAAAAACTTTTTGAACGAAACTATGATAGAACACTGGAAAATTTCGTTCACCGCTCTACAGATTTAAGGACAGATGAGGCATATCATTGATTTCAATATAAATTTTTTTCTATTACGTATTTACAATAATTATTTGCATTGTCCACGGATCTCCCTCGCTGTGGGATCTCAAGCCGGTTAGTCGCGAAGCTACGTGGCGCGACCCCAGGTGGCGGATAGGGGATGAATCGCGGACCAAAAGCGACCGTGTGCTTGCCTTGAGACGCAGGTGGATTCATGGGATGGACTCCTTGATTCTGCTGTGCTGGTCGACTCATACCTTCTGTATGCACATAGTAACATTTATGTATGCGTACGTACTTGTGCTTATGTGTATATAGATTGTATCCTGCTTGTCGATTTGGCCAAAAGCCCGCAATTGAATGACTAGGAAGTACACGGGAGGCGATTAGGGGTCGCCTTCAACAAATAAACTTCAGTCCACTCATCGGGATAGAATGGCAAGCTGCCCATGAGTAAACCAAACTTTTTAGCCCCCGCGGAACGGCTCTGCAAGCCAGCCGTGGGAACAATCGCAAAACACAGTAAAAAAAACGGGCCTCATTCCCCTGACCCCGAAAGAGCCCCCGGTACGGCAGCGTCGGGTAGGACGAGTACGGAGAGGCTGTTAAAATCTCAGGGCCAAACTAGGCTGCATAAACGTGAAAGGACTAAGATGACGATCTGTACATACAAACGAACGCTTGCATCGGAATCTTTCGTAGAAGACCTTCTGATGCATGCAAAGAAAATGAGGTACGGCGTCACCGGACTGGCCAAAACGAGAAGACCCCAGCCACTAAGCGTTGTGTACAATACTGTAGAAGAACTGTTCTTTGAAACATGCGACAACAGAGATGTCGGTGGTGT
>KN716152.1:861319-878211 GCA_000816705.1 Dictyocaulus viviparus | reverse complement strand
ACGACTCCACAATATCGAATGAGGATGAACTATAAGCTGAACCTTGTCGGTGATCCCACCACGTAAGTGACAGAAATAAAGGCAAAAGTGGTAATGGTTTTAGGAATATGATGTGCTCCTTGTTTCATTCTTATTCTTTGCTAAAAAATCAACCAAGTAGTCCTAAAACTAATCCTTCACATGAGCGCTTAGTTATTCAGCGGCTTTTCATTACTAAGATGAAGACGAAATCCGAAAAGCAACACGATTATGTTCTAATTTGTCCAACAAGAATTCTGAGTAGCGATGTCACGTCCAACTCGATTATGTTCTAATTTGTCCAACAAGAATTCTGAGTAGCGATGTCACGTCCAACTCGATTTAGTAGAAGCATCCCACAGTGATCGTTATCATAATTTATACGAATGAAATAGAAATCGAAACTGTTTTTCAGCGTTTTGTGTGACGTGTGGCAAAAGCTGCTTGTAAATCTAACAAGGAAAACAAATTGTGGCAATTTCGCGCTCGAGTATTTAAGCAATGGACTCTGTCTTCTATAGAAGTGGCCCCGATAAATCTGGTCTCTACAACTGAATCATTTCAAGGTAAATGAAGACGCTAATAGCTTTTTATACTATAGCAGTTCATTTCGTAATCAATGTAATATCTAACTTGAATAAGAACAATTAGACTCAGGCCGAAATCTAATTCAAGTGGCTCCCGTGCATTCGTCCATAATGAGGGCGTCGCCTCCGCAAATGCCCAAGGTATTGCTGGGAATAGACCTGAAAACATTGATTAACTTCCTACACCCAAAATGAGGTAGATTACGCTAAAGCTTATCGGTTTTCTTTGTAAACAAGTGTAATTAGGTGTGGTAGGTGTAGGCACTCAAATAAATCGATATTATAAATGTGTAGATTGATAGAGAGGATATTTGCACTCGTTAGTGTTCACTTCGCCATATTTTGGACGTTTGCTGATTGATTTGGCTACAATATGATTAATTCTACTATCATAGTTAGAAAAAAAATACAATATTTGTTTACATATACATCTGTTGTTCTTAGACAAATTTTATTATTAAAGTCTTTGGTACGTACCTATGACAAAGGGTGGTATGGCTAAGATAAAGCAGAACGCATTGAGGCAAAAGACGAATGTGGCCGCTGCATTGCTACGTTGTCGAACAGCACAGATACCCACAAGTCCAACTGTCAACACCGTGAATGCGTAACCAAGTTCTATTCCGATACCCCATTTTGCACCTTGTAGCATACGGCCGATACCAATTCCAAAAATCGTTAACGAAGATAACACCTAAAGAAATTTTCATCAATTCACATGTGCTATAAAATAAAGAATAATGTGATCTTAAAACCAAGTGAAAAAAGAATAGTAGTAGTTCTGTGGGATTACAAGAGATATTGCAGCCGTACACAAAATTGAACCCTACTTGAATTTTGAATCAACTACAAACCAAGCTATCTTTCCTAAGTCAGTCGGTCTAATAGCGTTAGGGATTTCAGTACCGCGATATCCCTATGCCTTCAGTTACGTGAAGTATCCCCTTGGAATTAGCAAACGCAGAAATTTTGAAATATCAGTACGAAGGAGTTCTTCTCAACATTGAGAATCTCAGGAGATCAAGTCCAGTATCACACGCTGCGAACTTAGAAGAAACCAGTCAATTGAGGTGTTAATAGTTTTTGGTTTCTATTTTTTCCGTTTCTAATTTTCTATATTTTCTTCCGACGCGATGTAATTGCGAAGATGAGATTAAATTACATTGCAGAATTAGGTATAGCCCAAATCGGTTGTTGAGATTAAGGATAACAATGATATACTATTGTGATATTTATCAAGTGCTGTGGGTTCGTTCCTCAAATTAGTCTTCTTGATGAATTCGCATGAATAGTTAAAGTGACTAATGCACCTGGTTTTTATAACTTGTGTTGACCACCTACTCAATTTTTTGTTGTCAACTCTTTCTAGCTGATTGTAGTATCTATTCATCGATCCTTACAAAGAAAGACTGATTTAATCCAATTTAGAATTGAACCATCGACTCCGTGTACCCACTGCAGTACCTAAGACCATTCCACTCAGCGTAGAAACTATTTATTGAAAGCAATAATTAATGTGAGAAAATAGAAGTACTAAAGTTGTTGTTTGCTCTCTTCAGTGATAACATAGAGTGGTCGCTGAATGTGTAATCAGATCTGTTGAATTAGAAATAATCGTCTTAGTTAAACGACAAATGGGTTTTTGTTGAGGTCAATGGTTGGAAATTAAGGATACTGAAATGCACTAAGGAAAAGTAGGTGATTTAACACATGATGATCTACAATAGCGGATGCGTTGCAAGTATAACATTTACGATGGAAAAGATGTATCTATGTGTAAGCTATAAAGCTTGCATTTATGTATGAGAAAAAACTCATTTCAATACTTAAATCCCTTCAAAAGAAAGAAAACTTGAGATATCCATCGATCATATGTTATAATTACCAATAATTTACGTTGAATATCACATAAGGTGAGTTACAGATACCTGCATACTGCACAATAAGCTAAGTGTGTTCCAGCTGATGACTTCTTTCTGCTTCAGCAGAATCGGTGGAGTCGACTGGACTGGGTTTGAAGGAGCGATCAATGATGGAGCATGCATAGAATCAGATTTTATCATCGAAGGAATGGTTGGGACCATAGTTGTGGTCGGCGGCATGCGTGATACCACCTGGTAACAGAAAGACATTTGTTATTATTCAATCAATGGATATATATAATTCATTCATTTTAATCAATCTCTCTTTACATCACACTACTATAGTAGGACATTATGAGACTTCTAAATTACGTATGAATTCTTGATATCAGAAGAAAGTAATCGATCAATTATTCTGGATTACCGGATTTTCTCAATGCAGCAATCCATAGATACCTATTTAACCTTTGAAACGGTCTTTTTGTAATTTTTTTTGTCAAATAAACAAATCGATGACTTCTCCACTATGCATATTTTTTGGCTTTTCTTTCTGTGTACTTTTTGCTTTACAATGCTTGTTGTGTAAAAACTGTGAAAAATACAAAAACAGATTTTTAAAATTATAAAATCTATCTGATTAACCGAACAATATTTGGTATTTGATGCAAAACGATAAAAATTAAAACCTTTGGAATTGTATTTGAATGGAAAGCATGAAGATTTGAGTGCATATCATTAAGCGTTCCTCCATCCACCTCTTCAGGTCGCGGAAGAGTACAATAAGATTGGTAATGAGAACCTATAAATGATGCTTTTTATAAAAATTAACAAGTATAGTATTTGGGCCCTATCAATCATTTTGAGGATTCACTTTGCAGCGAACCACCTGCACAGATTGTGATTGAGACGAGTATACAGGTGTCTTCTAGAGAGTTTATAAAACAAACTTGAAGTAAATTATTTTTTTGATAGAATTAATATAGCACCTCGTCCGATAAATTTGACGGTCATTTAACCATTTTTTTTTGTATTGACATCCTAAAAGAGTAAAAGTAGAAGGAGAATAACTCCTCAAAAACATTGAAAAATGATGATTGGGGTATTCTATTCTTTTTCTCTGCGATATTATTGAGCCACCATAAAGCATTCGGGAAAGTTATTATGCAAGGCAAAAATGTTAGCTGAGATTTTTCTCGACGAAAAAGAACATCTCCAAATGTACTCACAATGCCCTCCACCTATTCCCACATCACTTTGGCGACTCAGTGGTCGGATCGGTTGAGCCATTGCGGACGATGAGCGATAACTAGCCGACGGAGGTACTAAGTTCTTAGAATTTCTTAGTGAAACTCGTAAACAAATTGAATAGAATAATTACATAAAGATTGCTCTAGTTTTTAGTATTTTAACCATGTAGGAAACGCTCACGTCGACCCCAAGTCAATTTTTGTTCTCTCGACATTGGAATTGCACTTTCGGACCGAATTTGAGGATGATGGGCGACTTTTGGAGTAGAGTGTGATTTCGGAAGATCTGAATACAAAATTGAGCGTCATTACAGTAATCTGTAATCAGTGACACAGTGATCTACTGAATGAAACACTTTTTGAAGTTAAGTCAATTCTTGAATATTAGCTCAGTGCAATAGTATTTGCAATAATTTACTATTACCATCATGATTGATGTCACGATCAGTTTTGCACTAGCGCATTGTTAGGGTCGGTGAAAAAAAACGAAATAATTTTGAAGAAGTGTTTTTTTTTCAAGTTTCACTTTATTTATTATAATGAAATTTCAATACACACTCATGAAATGATGTCATATCATACTTCATTTGACCTGTTTCCAATTAACTTATGATTATCAGAACAACTCGGCACTCACCTTGAACCTGACATAGATTATTATACGACGCGGTTTCGTTATGATATTCGAATGGATGCGATTTATTCGAACGCTGAGGAGATCCAGTGGTCGAATTTTGCTCAGAGACTTAAATGGTGCTTAGAAATATCCACAAGTACCTAGTTATTTATTTGTAAAAAGCTAGAGTAGTGATATAGGAAACCTCAGTGGTATTTTGACTTATTTTCATGAGAAACAAGATTAAAGTTATAGTAGTACTTGGTATAATATTGAAATCATCGTACAAAGAAAGCTCAGAAGCTCTTGAACAAAAAAATTATGCAAAGTAGCTTTCCTCGATTTTAGACGCACTTCTGATTATGAATTGAGTAAAGGTGTTAAAAAATTACTCAAAAATCAGGATGGAATATCAAAGGATAACGGTATTAGATAACATTTCAATCCAGGTCGCTTGCGTTATTATCTAAAAGTTGTTACTAATTATCCCAACAAATTTTGATATATCCTTCCTTAGATGGCATGTAGCTTACTTGACACCTTTTTCATTGCACACAAAGTTAGATAACGGAGAGAAATAATAGAGAACAACTAGAACTATTGTCACCCGCTTTTGTTGTCCAAGAATTCCTCTATCAGAAAACAACAACCCTTGTCGATGGAGATGAACTCAACCTCTATATATCCTTCAAAGAAGCTAATATAATTAATTGTTAATAAACTGAATAGAAACATATTATAGAAGTTAAAAATACGTGGCTATGTCTTATTATTTCTATGAGAAAATGAATACCGGCATAAAGCTCAGAACATTAAGGCATTTCCAGTATAGTTATTATTTATAAGAAAACTGATTTATGACATATGCAGATCTTTTGCTTGATGAGGTTGTTGATTTTTTTTCGCATATTTGTTGTAGAGTGTGAAGATCGAATGATCCACAATGAGTGAAGTATGCAATGAGTTATTAGATATCAACTCAGCATCATTACGGATATTCGATGAGTTTCAGGTATGTTGCTGCATATGCTACAAGTGTAAGATAACGAAGGCAATTTATCCATAGTGTCAAATGAACAAGCAAAACGAAAAGCTTGATGGTTATCAAGTATCATGCGGAGTCGAACATCATGAAAGAAATACTGTCAGTGTGTTGTTTGAAAAGATACAGATAAACGAATAACCTTTAGACGTTGAACGCTTCAAATCGTGGCTTATCTAACTTTTCTCAGTCGACTTAATAACGAGAAATTTAGAGACGAATAGAAAATAACAGCGAGTGAGAATAAAAGAAAATTAGAATAGATATCTAGAGAATAGAAATGTTCTAAGCTTCAACGGTAGATTCTTTGAGGATTCATAATCATGCTGGAGGTTAAAGTTAATAGAATGTAATGGAATTGCTAGAATTATTATAGAAAAACATCTAACTTATAAAATAACAAACGTCGAGCGTAGAAAATCAAATTGATTCTTGTATCGACTTAATAAATAATACTTTTCTGAATAAAACTAACTTGGTGCTAAAGGCGTCGTAGATCTACTTATGGAATTGGACTTGAAAGGTATAAATACTGATTGAGATGAAGGCTGTAATTTCAACTTTATGAAAAGTAATAGTATTATAAAAATTTCCAAAAAAAATAAAGAAATAATTTCAAATTGATGACATGCAATAAAAAGGAGATGAATATTTGACAAGACCTCTGTCCTGCACCATTCCTGTCCAATATCCTTATATTTTTTCGGTTGAAATTGCTTACTGACGTACATTCCTCTACCGTTTGGTCGTTGACGGTCGAGATCACTCATTTCTTACTCTAAAGGAAAGATACTCGTCCAAAATAATGAGAATAATTTGTATGCACTTAAATTAGCGACAGGTGTTCCTGCAACGAAAATCCATTTACTGTACCCTAATAACGCGCAGTCTATTTATATAAAGATTTGAACTAAGAATATTTCAAAAATATCTGCAATATGTATAAAACGTTAGAATTTTCTTTTATACAATCAAATGTTAGCATTATTTTAAACGGATTATTTTAACTTAACGATATTTTTTGTTATTTTAAACTAAACGTGTAAACTTTAGTGATAAAAATGATAAATTAACACTTTCGTATCACTGGAAGAAATCGATAGCGTTTTCTTTCGTAGGTATTTAACCTTCACAGTAGAAGAAAAATGATTGTCATCGATGTTGACAAGCAATACAAGAACGCGATCGTTACCGTCATTTATATCACCTCATTAATTAATAAAAATACATTTTAAATCGATATAAAAGGTTTTTTCCTCCACATAGTGAGGAAAAAATGGCTCTTATGAAGATGAAACACTAATATATACTTCAAAAATATTTATAACGTACTACATAAGAGAATTATTGTACTGTTCCTACACGGTTTATGCTACATAACTAAGCCAGCGTTAAAACTCAAAGCCTTAGGAGGATTTTCAGGCTTGCGCAACAGATGCTCACATATAAGTTATAAGTATAAGCAATGATAACTGCCTAGCGAATCAATACAAACAAGAGAATACCGTAACCACAAAGATTCTTTTTTTGACTCAGATTTGATTCAGTGAAAACAGCAATAATATGGAGTTTTTATGTAATTAATTTAAGAAAATACTCCAAAAGACGTAAAGTTTTTCTAGATAGCAAGCGAAATTTGGCTAAAAATAAGTTGAATAATGTGAAAACAACGAGGCGATCGATTGAATAGGTCAATAATTTTAATTATTTCTACACATTCTATACAATACGTTTCATAAGAAACTTAAAACCTCGTAGGTCTAAATGTGTAAAAGCGTGATTTGATTTTATATCAATAATCTATAGAAAAATACATCTGTTTATTTTTATTTTTGGCTGCAGGTAGTAATTATGTGAGTTAAAACTTGCTTGAACTCTTTATTACCTCCTAATAAATTTTATCAAAAGATAAAGAAATATTCCTTACATCTGTGTAAATTGAGGAATGTCTATGAAGACAACCTGAAAAGAATTTGATCGCTACACAAAGCTAAGGAGAGAAATCTTGCATGTTTAATTATGTTTTACCTTGTCTATATTTTACATTGGACTACCTATTTTTATATTGTATAATAATTTTTAGTTTGTATCATAAAAGTTTATATATTTTTGGGGAGGAGGCTGATGAAAAGGAATCCGAATATCATTCGTTTTTCTTCATTTTATAAGTACCAAACGTTGTCAGAGAAGGTAAGATCGATCAAAAACAGTGGAAAAATCAGTTGACGACTTTGAGTATAAACGGTGTTCAAAAAATACCTTTAACTATAAAATGCTAAATAGTTGTTGTCCTGGATGGTGATGGATAAGAAAGTAGGGACGGAGAAAATAAAGGGGAATGAGGACACCGCTCGTATGGGTGATAAACAGCGAAAGACGGTATCGATAGCAGACACCGGTGATGTTGAGAGATGAACGAATTCTGATTAAAAATGTTCTCAAATCCACACAGCGAGCTAAAGATTCTGAAGAAATCAGTACCAAAGAAATCCATTCGCTAATTAGATGCAGGTGTTGTTTTGAGCTTTCATTTTATCAAAATGATTGGGAGTAACGATTATGACTAGTATTAAACTGGTTGGAATTGAAAGCATAGTTTTTTGGTCTCCGTTTTTTCATACACGTTCACGAATCAATAGTTTAAAATCTGGATCAACGATATAAGCTACTTCGTTATACAAATCAATTTTCATACCTACTGCATTACTTCTACACATAAAATCATTTCTATCTATAGAGAGTTGATTATCTATTCATGCTAGAACGCACACTTACTTAATTGTGTCACATGGTTAAGTTGATCTCAAAACTCGTAACCTCGGGCGAAACTCAAACCCGTATCTCTTATGATTACACTGAATTTCAATCCGGTGTAGAACATTTAACAACCAATAGTTTAGGTGGTAGGATGTGAAAGCTGAAGTCTAAGAGTGAAGGGTTCGTGGCCCTGATTCATTACTGAATTTCTGTGATGAAATCAATTATGTATAATATAAAAATAGTATCATTTCTACCTAACATAGCTGATTGTAATAAGACTGTAATTAATGATAAATGTGAAATTGAGCTGTCGAATACTTGAGGTTTATTTTACGATTACAGTAAAGGAGTACCAAGTAAATATAGAAAAATATAGCTTCAATTGAGTTCAAAAATGAATATGCACATCGTTAAGTACACTTTCGTCTAAGTTAGTTAAGGCAAAGGATCACTAGAAGAGAGCGACACAAATACTCTTAGAAATATCAGTTTTTTTCTTCTTCATCTTCTTCATACCTTTATAATTTTGTAGTTAGACGGTTGTTTACCTCATATAATATTAATGAAGCTGGCATTCACTTAATTTTTATATAGAAAAAATAGTAAAAATAAACATCAAATGGTTTTTTCATATTTACATAAGTTCGAACAGAAAGTTCTTTTCGTTTTTGCAAAAAATAGAATGCAAGTTTTATTTTTTAATGAAAATTTATTAATTAATATAATTATCATTATCATTAGTGCCTTATTTCTAACATGAGGACTATCACCGGACTTAGAAAAAAGTTTCATGTTTTGATGGAAAAAAATTTAACTAGTGCTTGTTTGACATATTCCTTATTTTCGCATTTTTTCGCCTTTCAAAGAGTTTTGTGAAGACAAAAACAAGTGATAGTCAGAGAATGTAACAAAAACAACCCGAACAAACTCGACCTTTTTTTTGGACTGCTGTCTTCAAATTATCTAGCAAGCTAAGATAAGGAGATAAGCTATGGCGTTGATTTATCCCTACTACAGTGTGCGCCTACGAATTCGTGTTTAACAAGCGAAGATGTGCATGTGGCGACTTTATTATCCAAATTATTCTGATTTCATTCACGTGTCAGCCTTTTTGAATATATCCATACGAACTCTATCTTCTGGATGTGGTCCGAAACAGTTTGCTGGGCTGAATTAATTCTTTGTACGATCTTTAATGCTGTTGTCTTGCTCCAACACAGTTTTCACAACATCGTCGTTCCAAGCTGGTCACCCAAAGCGTGGGTTATCAGAGAAGTCAAACATTTTAACGGGTAAAGGTTTTCTATAGACTTCATACAAAGAAATTACTTTGATTCAAATTTTCAAATTCCCGAGTTATTTGCAGACGTATTACACAGATTATAAAAACGTGATCTGGGCCAGATATCACTTTATTTTTGTATGATACGGGCAATAATCTGTAGTTTATCAGGGAAATTCTACCGTAATCATTATAAAAAGGTCTGGCATTAAGTGCTCAGATACTTCCAATGAGAAATATTTAGTGGAGAAAAAAAACCAACAGATACGTCCGAAACAGTAAACATTTTTGTGAGAATTACAATTTTTCAAATACTTATTGTCTTAAGCATAAGCTTTACTAACTGCTAGCTATATTCCATCATTTAAATCACCTTGATTATAGTTGGTCGTCGACGGGAGTCAAGCTGTCGCCAGTGTAATTTTGTCCATAAAACAACGTAAAGAATGCTTTACAATCATCAAATTTCATGAGGTGGTTCGTTTACATATTTTGACTGGAATCACTGAGTCCAGCTTTGATCGATTGATTTTTTGAAGTAGATCTTAGTAGAACTTAATTACAATAATAATAATGAAGTCCAGTTTTACGAGTTACTTTTTTTTTCTTGTTTTTTATTACATTTTCTCTCAACTGTGATACGCAACAAACCGGCAGTCTCTGCGACTTGGTTTCGAATCCCGCTTTGTTGAGTTCCAAGTTTTGTTCATCGAACTCAAGTAAAGTATCAGTATCAGTAAAGTCTAAATCGTAAAATTTTTTTGTCATTTCTTTCGACAGTACATCCATATTTTAGCGACTCAATTTTCCGATGCATTTTTTTGGCAGAGTTTTCTCTGTTGGATTCATATATATCTTATCTTATCTTACCTTTTCATATTTAGGTTATCTTGAAAATTTTTATAATATAGTAATAATACATTTAAAAATGACAATAATGAGGCGAATGCATACAAGTGAATAGTCTTTCTTAGTGCTTTTAACTAAAATTTATTTCAACAATAGTACAAATTTTAATTATTGTAGCCGTTTCTGCACTCATCTTAACTCAACCTAATCCGTACCATCTGCATTTCTGAGAATCATAAACAAAGTCGAGCGAAGGCAAAACATTGCTTTCATCGCGTGTAATGAGTGTCCTAATAACACTTTGTACTCTAGGTAATCGCTAAGCATCATAATCTTCTTCTAAGACCTTAGCATACAGGTCTCACTATCGGGTTGGTGGATTGTGGATCATCTTCACTGTCAACGATAATGTCCATCACATGTTCACCTAATTTAATCTTCTAAAGCCTGAGTCATGCCATTGTCTTTCTGATTTTTGATCTTTGAAACAAATTAGAACACCAAATAACTTCACCTAGTTTCATGATACGTTAAACAATTGAATATAATCCTTTTCAACCGTGCGTTGTAGAGATAGTGGTTTTTTGAGCTAACCAAACAACTTCCAATCTTCTTAGGCCAATAGATCAGGAAAATGCTCTGTGTCGGAAAGTGGATTGAAATTTCGCATTGGTTGTTATATTCATGAGATTATGGGTTCTTTTGAACACTCGCCAAGTACTTTGTTTCGTTTCCTACTAAGTTCTGCTGCTCATTCGTTCATTATCTTGAATCTTGCAAATATATATAGCATCATTTTGTCAGCCAGATGACCTTCACATGATCTGCAGAACGTGATCTCTTATGACTGATAAAAGTGTATATAGAAAATTCGCTGTTTTCACGCGAAGAAGCCTTCGCTTTCAGAGTCATACTAATTCAAGACGTCCACTACAACAAATCGATCTGTAAAGGGACCGTAATCATTCTTTTTTTGGTCGCTTTAATTCGTGTGGAATATCCTTCGCATGTGGTTCACTTAGTCGACGATGATCTTTTACACCACATGATTGTTGACGAAACGCCCAAGCAATACCATTCTTGTTTCGTCGATCTACCATGAGCGTGATTAGATATATTTTTGGACCAACATGTCACAAATGTAAACTTGTGGGCCATCATCATTTCGAAATGGTCGTCTACCTTCTTACATTTTACCATAGCACGTGAACGACTAGATGACATCACGTGAAAAGTACATATGACCTAAGAAGGATATTCGTCTTTTTTTGGGCGTTCCCACCCACATTATACTAAGCAGCTACCGTAAATACTATTACAGCACTATTTATTTATAATCTATATAATTCACATCATTATTTTTGTACTTGATTATTTATTGTTGCTTCATTGTTGATAAATAACTTCATCTCTTTATTTTGACCAATGTCACTCAATAAAATATTTAATATATTACCACTATTAGATCTAGACATAATTTTTTTGACTTATTGTCTAAACGAGGTTTTATGTGCCTAAGTTTGATAACGTTATCGACTGTCACTTGGGCAACAATTAGTGTATTTGCTTCTTTTTTTCAACGAATAGAAGAATGAGCTCAATTCCGAGGTCATTTACAATATCGTGAAAACTAATGAGTGATAGCTTAATCAACCAATTTGAAAATCCCGTAGTCGTGTTGGCTTGGTTGGTCAAACCTAGGGACAATTTTCTCCGCATGTATACACATATTGAACGTCGTTTTCAACACGGTGATAGGAATTATTTCATCCAGAGTGATTTTCTACGGAATCGTCATTGACAAATGACCAGACGCATCCTAAACGAGAACAGTAGCAACAACCTATGACAACGGACAGGTATTATTTCTGAATGCTGTGCCTCTGCTAAATCGTTAGACCACAACTGTTTGGCAAATCACTAAATAAATAGCACAGGTCAATAGCTTTCTGTCGAGACAGTATTCTTTACAAAAAGTTGTACAGAATAACGTCTTTGCTATGGGATTGCAGTTTTTCAATTTGTTGAACTTCATGATGTTGCTTATACAGAGTTTCCTGAGTTTTTGTTCCCATGTTCTATTTCACCTCTACAGTTCTCAATGAAATCGCTTTGTGACCCACATGAAATTATGAACTGGTCAAATTACCTGCTTTTATCTTTAATGGAACAAGAAATATCATTTCTGTTCAATGCAATTTGTTGCATAAAAGGATGAGAAGCAATGATCAATGCAATCGTGAAAATTAAAAGTCTGGGGCATCAAATGAAAAAAAAAAGTTATTAATAATATAATGGTTTTCGTTCACGTATACTTCATAAATAAGTAAAGTCTGTATGCATAATTCTTTCTGTCTAATGTGTATTACTCAAATCATTAATTATTTTGCTATTTTATTGCTATGAATTGTTATAAATGAGTTTCTGGACTTGAAAGAAACCTCAGCTGACTTTTAGTAGTTTTTGAATATGTCCTTAGTGTTTTGTCTCAAGATTACTGTGAGATTATGAAGTGAGGATTACACGATAGTTACTGCAAAAAAGATTTATTGATTTTCCATTGGGTATCCAGAAAAGTCCTTTGTATATTGCTGAAAAAGAAATTCGTGAAAAATTTACAACTGATATAAAAAATTTCGGGTCCGGATAGTTTGGCATTCGTCGATACTATAACACATCCCATATGATTTTTTTTGTTTTGCTTCAGAAGGTCATTTATTTGTGTCTTCAAATGAGTTGATTTATAATTAATTAGTGTAGCAGGTAGCTCAAAGGATGTGTACTTTTTGCTGGATACCTCTTTCTGACGTACAAAGATTTTCGATTCATTCATTTGTTTCACATCCTTCACTTAAAATTTCTCAACAACCTCATGAGAATGAAAAATACGTATTTCACTACGGTACATATTTACCACCTTCTTCTATGGGATTCTCTATGAGAACAATTTTAGAGGTATTTTGGTGCGAGGATAATTGCGTTAATTTTGCACTCTCAATATTGCATAAGACGTAATCATTTTTGCACCAAGCTAATGTGATAGACGTGATTTGAAATAATTTTTTTTTTGATAAAAAGAAAGCACTGTTTTTAAGATCAACTCTAATCGGCAACTGCGTCATTAGAACTAACACTTTACAGTTTATATGATTATGGAGAGTGCTGATAAACAACAGTGATAGAATTTTTTAAATCGTTTAGCTGATGATCTATCTGCCTACATAGCACATTAAACATATGATATTCACGTGAAAAAGGTGAATATAGACAAATTTGTCATGTACTTTTGAGGAAATTTTGTTTTTTTTCCAAGATAGAGTGCATTTTTAACCATGTTTGTGTGATAGAACGAGTTTTAATAACCTTTGTGAAAAATCTCACTTTGACCTTGTTCTTTCGCATCGTCGTCGTCGTTACAGAAACATTCTGGTAATCAACTGTAGAGTTAATTTTCTTCTATCAAAATATCATTTCTTTAATGGACTTCGATTTTGGTATACTGACTATTATCAATTAATGAAGAGTCATCAAATAATATCTAACACAACATTCTTTTCATGAAATGAAGAGGTTTTCAGTAGTAAACATACAGCATTATAAGAACACAGTTGCTAACGCTTTTCCTATGAGCAAATTCATTTTATTTTGGATTATTACTGTTTTATTCAAGAAAAAACCATTGTTTAGGAAAGCATTTTTGTTGAGGATGAAAGAAAGCGGATGATATTGCTGAATGTGGAAACTTTTTTCTTTTCCATAGCCATTATCGAATAATTATATTATTTTCCATGAACTATAAAAGGTTATAATAGTTCTCTTCATATATCTCTAATGATGGTGGCGCATTGGTGAGGTGGTGGAGGTGCCACAGTGAGACGCAGGCCCAAATCAGTTCTCGGCCGACTCCAGGCCTACCAAACCCACCATCCCCCCGGGGTCGGCAAGTTGGTATCAGAAGAATCTGGGTAAAAGAACTAACTAGCAGTGTATTGATGAAGAGAGTGGTCAATTCAGATCATTATAGTCTAGGCAAGCATCCAACCACTTCTACGATATCACGTTAAATACGAATGTATGGGCTCATCACGCCACTAGGGATTGATCAACGCCAATGCATATCTTATCTCATCCCAAATGATGCTGAGCTTATCGCAAAACTCAAAACCTTATGTGAGAACTTGAAACCGCATCTACAGATGTCCGGTCTGTCGTCCTCTTTTTTCATGCTCTAAGTTTTTTTTTGCCCATATAGTTTCTTAAGAATCAGGTTTTTTTTGAGTCGATTTTGTTTGTAAGGAAGCTGATGTTGTTGATGTCATACAACTAGGGAATGTCGTCGTTCAACTACAAACAAGTTTCTCATCATCCACATCATCTTTTTACGCAACCAATCACTTTATTTATGGATACTGTCAATAATCAATATTGTGGTATCTGTGTTTTTCATATTAGCATCATTTTTTCTGTTGTACTATCCTTTCTATTACTTACTCAAAACACAACACATTTTCTTTTCGCCTCTCTTTAATTATTCATTATTATAGTCATTTTCCTTTACACTACGTTTCTTTTTCATTTCATACAAAGTGTTTCAAACCGAGAAGAAATTGCTTCATTAGACTCACTGAAAGAGGACGACGACGCCGTTTCCGTAATATACTTGCTCGATGTTTTTCATTGGATTAATTGTTGTTTTGCGCTAAATAATTCTTTCTCCTTATTTAACTTAAAAAACAACCATGTAAATTTATTTGATTATATTGTTTTCTGTCATCAAATTCAAACCAGCAAAATGTTTTGGTCTTTTTTTTGAAATATCATAACATTAAAAATTGTTGTAATATGAAAAACAAGATCAAGAAATATTAAAAAGAACTCATCTAATCAGAGCCGAATCAAGCTAACCATTCAACGCTACAGTTATCACATCCCAAAAGTTCTAATTTATCCTCATTAAGTTAACTTCATCGTCATACTGTATATCGGTGCTCAGTTATTTCTCTACTAATATTTGTATATAATTCATTTCTGTCTATTTAATATTCTATTTACGTAGTGCTCTAAGCAAAAAGCGCTACCGTAATCTCTCATCAAAAATTTACATTTGAATTATTACCAGCACTTGTATTTTGTTCAAATTGTAAATATTCTATATTAAAAAAAAAAAACTACGATTGCATTCGTTATAGTCATGTACTAATTACATGCTTTATGTAGTAATAGTTATATATAGTAATGACAATAGTAATAATAATAATAATTAATAATAATAATAATAATAATAAAAGATAGGCTGTGGCGTTGACAAATTCCTTGTTGCGGGATGGTCCCACGCATTCCTGTTCAACGTGATATCGTGGGGGTAGTTGAGTGCGAGTTTGATCTGTATAGTGACTTAAGTTGACAGTGAAGTCAGTACTAGTTATACTACCCAGATTTCTCCACTGTCAATTTACTGATCTCGGAAGATTGGCGGATTGATAGGCCCGATAGCGGCCGCGAACTGATTCGGGCCGGAGCGTCATTGTAACACCTCCACTATTGTGCCACTGCGCAGCTAATAATAGTAAAAATAATCATTATGGCTCACACATTGTCAATAAGTAACGGCTCGCTGATAATGTAGTCTGGACAAGTTTATTATGATTACTTTAGTGGTACTCTACCTCAGAGGTTAATCTTCGGAACACATAACATAAGTCTAAATCAAAGCCACGTCTTTTCCAGAATATTGGATAATATAGTTTTCCTAAAAAAATGGGGATTATGAGATTAAAAATGAGGAATTATAAGAAAATTGAGTTTATCAATGATTAGTTCATTTCAATAAACAACAGGATGCCGTAACAGCAATAACGTGGACGACTGCTTTACTGAAATTTTAAGCTTACTAGAATTATAATTGATCTTTGTTTTATGAAACTTAAATGAGTAAGATCAGCGGCAATTTAAACCAAATTTCTCAGTTTTCTCGTCTTAATTGGCTTTTTTTCGTGTACTTTGATCTTTGAACATTTTATTTTTCCTTTCCCGTTCGATTCTTTACTATTCATTGTTGATCAACATTTTTTATTATTAAAATATTTATAATTTTTACTTTAATCTGAACGGTTTCTATTAGAAATTTTATTGGAGTCATCGAATTTGGTCCAATTTTTAAATTTTTCACTCCAGAATATTGATTTTTTTCTTAATCTTCAACTCAACAACGAAGAAACTGATGTTGCCTTGATTTTGTTTTTTATCAAAGTACTTCAATAGTTTCACATTGCTAATTATTTTTAAGTTTTTTGATAGTAAAAACAATTGCTTGATAGCGTCATTAGATTGTTAATTTGCGTGAATTTGCACTTTTTTCAACTCAAAAATTTGATCGTAGAACCTCATACCTCAAGGTTTTCATCATAATCGGATATATTTGACATGATGAAGAGGTTGAACGTCTACAGCCGAGAATTTATTTTTTTTTTTTTTGGCCGAGGCTGACTTTTTACTTTAATCCGGTGTCGTAAGTTTGGTGAAAGAAGCATTTTTTTCAGAACAGAAGCTGAGAAAAATTTGACTCCCTTGAGTCCACCCAGTGAGCTCCAAGAGATACCCGTCGCGATTCGAGAGCAGAGCGGGGTTCT
>KN716152.1:840070-857703 GCA_000816705.1 Dictyocaulus viviparus | reverse complement strand
TTTTGATTTGATTTGATTAAAACTTTCTCTCGTATTTTTTTGATTTGATTTGATTAAAACTTTCTCTCGTATTTTTTCACTGTCGACTTCTATTCAATCGATACCCTTATAATTATTAAAGAATTGAATTCGTCTTGATTTATGAAGGAAGAGAAAAAAAAAAACACTGCATTAACCACATCGGAATACATACGACTAGCTTTGAATTGATGAAAGCTGTCAGCAATTTCTCTTCCTCAATATCTACTTTCCTCTTTTAGTCTGAATATTTATAACATAGCATAGTAAATTTAATACACCTAATGTTAATGTTAGTGTTTAAGTAATGCATAATGATATGGATGATGCAATGCATATGGATGATATTATTGAGGAATCTATTGTTAATAAAGTCACTGCAACTTTCGTGATGAGGTTTCCTTTTTTCCATTTTTCTTCATTCATTCATTCATTCATTCCTTTATTTCTTTCTTCATTAAACTCTCAGTTTACTGAAACCTCACTTAGAGCATGAGGCATGTTTATTTTCGACGGCACATATCTGTAATACATTTTGCTAAGTTTTTTTATCGGTTGCTTAATGTTATTCGTAAATTGGAAATCATGTTTTATTACCATATTATACGCAAAATCTGTGCCGGATAATATTTTTTTTCTCTAACTAATAGGCCGTTAAAGGGAATGAACTGAATCAGATTTGAGGACCAAAAACCTCCAAACGCTCATCGAGCCTCAATTCCTTCATTAATTTATTTTCTAATCTCTTCGAATACCAACAAATTTTTAAAGCAATTAGCTTTCTATGGAGAATAGAATACGAATTTTCATATGAAATTCACGTATGATTTTATGTTTAACGTTGTTTTTTCCTCAATTAAAAAAGTATTACTGTAATTCGTTGTGCTACATACTAATAATATCATTCTTAATACTATTAAATAATCTAATATCATTCTTATTGATTTTTGTTTTTATACCAAGCTTCACCTTCAGTTGTGAGAATATACAGCGATGAAGCAGCATACGAGATCTCTAACTGGATATATAAACTGAAACGACAAACGACATAGTTCTCCAATTTTTTGACCAAAAAATCAAGCACCTAGTTGGTCGGAATGAATAATGATATTCACTCAGTTGACTCAACAACTTGCTGATTATACGAATTGCATACGTCAGTCGAAACAATAAGCTAGACGATTACTATTGAAAATGGAAGTAGAAGTGCATTATTTGACCAGACATGAAGTCGTAAAGAAGAGTTTGTCGCATTGTTTTTTATTATGTTTTAATTATTATTATTATAATATATTATTTAAAATATTAATATATCATTATGCTACATTATTATAATTAACTTTGTATTACTTTCATAATTTAAGTGCTACTACATCTTACATTTTAATATCTTCTATTGTAAATTGGTAAAAGCTCTCTTAATAAAACGAATAATGATAGCGATACGGTAGACGATTTTTCATTGTGAAAAATAATTGTTGAGTGGTCAAAAAAAAATTTATCGATTTTTTAGACATTTTTAATATCGATTTCTTCTCTTCGAAAATCTTAGAAGTAGTTTTAAATAGTCCTTATTTATATTTAGGTAAATAAATACACAATCTTTGTTAACATGTTATTTATTAGAAAAATAATGCTTGGAAAATAGTTTACTGGTTATCTACCTCAAATGATCTCTGAAATTTTAGTAATATTAGAAATTTAGAGGGATATCATCATTAATTCACTCATATATCAGTGCTGTTACTGAAAGAGATAAAAAATTTATTATTTTGAAATGAAAATTATTTTAGAAATTTTCATTTCAAAACGATTCATCAATATTGTGGAATTGTAATCGCTGATTTAACCTCATAAAGGTAAACGTCAAATGATACCTCATTATTATAAACTCCATTTATTGTATTCTGATCTTAAGTGATGTGATATGAAATTCATTTATGTCTTAGATTACTATAATGTGGTCGACGATCAAATGAAATGGAATAGCATATATTTTATAATGGGATTTTTTATTTCTAGTTTTACATGAAAGAGTAAACAAATGCGCTTTATCGACAACGAGAAAAACACCTTAAAATATGGTTGAATTGAATTGTTCTCGAATCGATCGAATGTCCTTCGTTCATCTACCGATCGACGACCGACACTCGATCTCACTATTTCGTCCGTCTACGTCCGTAAGACCGACATCATCTCATCAACAAATACATCAACGAAAACAACAATTCAATGTCATCAGAAAGTGAAATGAGAAATATTCTAGCATTTTATTGCTTCCATTAGGAAGTGGCTATTCACATCATTCTATTGATTGATTGACTGATAGGTTTATTGACTGATAGGTTTATTGATTAATATCAATCATTCATTCATTCATTTATACGTTAACAGTGACGAACACTCATTCATTACCTCCGTTTTCTTTCCACTTTTCTTCTTATTTTCACTGTAATTTTTGACATACATGTTTCGTTTTCAATAATCGATTATTAAATGACCGAAACCGGATTATTTTTCTACTTTATTCTCAGCGTAAGATTGTTAGTAATTTGTTTACTTTCCATTTTACAGGTCTCAATTATCAAAATCAAAGATCACTAAACGAAAGTAAAGCTTGAATAACATGAGCTCAAATTTTCGTACTGATTGCTTCTTCAATCTTACCACGGAGCAACGAATTGATCTCTTTAAGGTTTGGATAGCTTAAATGTTTTCATCACAATTTTTTTTTCTCTATGATTTTTTCTACTCGAAAGAGGGAGATTATGCTCTTTCTTTATTTGGCGGAACAGGAAATAGGCGAGGGTCAACGTAAATGTTCAACCCACTTGAATTAATTTTATTTTCGATTTCTCTCTTATGCGATCGTGCGGACAAAAGAATAATCGTGGTTTCTTTTAACCTTCATATTTATCAATCATAGAAACGATTCCAGTTAGTACAGTACTATTTACATCTCTTTCAATTATTTCAGAAAAAAATCCATAGATACCATGCTTTTCTGTCTGAGGATTAGCCCTCTGTTGTTTAAATTTAGGTATTTATTACCTCAAAAAGTGTCAAATAGCATAAAATAAGCACTAATCACTCATGGAGAAACAACTCCAACCATCCTTAGCAAAAAATATCAAGCTTTTATTTTTTTAAAGTAAGTACATCAAATAGATTCCAACCGGATTACTGCAGGCTTTTATTTTACGTATTGGATCGATGGGTTTTAAATCATGGATTTTTTTCAACTGAACCTTCTCCCTTCAAAATAAAGAACTTTTATTTTTTCAGTTTATTTTTTTTTGAATTTTTTGTTCTGAGCAGAAGTAATACTTTGAGAAAAGAGGTTCTGTATGAAACAACTTGAAATAATTCAATATTTCCAATACAAGAATGTACAGAGGTAAATTTTCCTCACATTGCTTTTGGCTAATTAAAATGTCACGGTTTTGAGATGTTTTCTTTTTTTACAGTAACTCATTTTAATTGCTTTCCCTTTTCGTTGTTTTCGATCTTTGCAAATTTCGTTAGAATGGTCATTTTTGTTATTCAACAAATTATATGATAAATATTTTTTTGATAAAGCATTAATTGCGATTTCAGTAAATAAGTAATAAAATCTTGCTGAAACATTGATTTCTTATAAGTCTTTAGTTTCACGGATTCCTGGTCATCATTATTTTGAGGTCTTCAAACTCAAAAATATATCTTGTCCTTTACCGAGTCACCGCTTTTAACTCTCCATTGTTATTCTGGCGCCATTTTATCTACCCTTGAGGGATAGAAGACTTGATTAATGCAGAGCGTGTTTACTACCTAGGATTACTGTATTTAAACCTATTTTCCACTACAAACCCTCTTACTTATACCCTCCAAGGCCACTTAATTACACAATTGAATGACGAATAGTGCACTTCCGAAACGTTTGCAAGTGAATAACATATGAAGTGGTGGGTATCAATACCGTACATTTTGGAAGATCATGAGTCGAGTTGAGTGGTCTAACCCATATTTCACATAGATAAAAAAATTAATAAGAACTTGGCGCATAGTGGAGTGGTAGGAGGTTCCACTGTGATGCACAAGTTTGGAACTGTTGAAGTAAGTTTACGTTTCATTCATGTCTATCAAGCCTGGAATCTCTGAAGTGAAGGCTAATCGTTACCAGAAAATCTGGAAAGGTAACTTACACTGATTGCTTGATAGAGACTATCCTGCTTAAGTCATTGCATAGAGCATTTGAAATTTGTGAGATATTTTTGAAGACTAGTGTTAGGAGCATTTTACATCAGAATGTTCTGTACCAAAACATCTCACATCTTTTTTTATAAGAAAAGTTTTTTTGAGCAATTTACAAGTTATATTGTACTATAGTTAATTTAAAGTGTTACAAATGTGACGTGAATGTTGAACAACTTGAATATGTTCAGCGTCGCCAAGGCTTACGTATTGATAATGTGTTTCGTACGTACTTTGGTTGGATGGTATTACCATTGGGTCTGATTGGAGCTGTTCTCGTTTCGTTCTTCATTGTCACTGTCCATAAGGTAATTTCCTTCAAATATATTACCGTAGTCACAAAAAAAAAAGAAAATTAGAAGAAAATCCCTAATGTGTTTGCTGTGTAAATTTCAAAAAATTTATTTATACTCGTCATCATTTTCGAGTTTCTATGTATGGTAGTTTCTTAATTAAGGATTTTTTAATAGTAATTTCCAAAGGTCAAAATGAAGTTTGAAGCCGAATAGTGAGGAAATATTACCATTAAAGCAAATGAGAATCCTTAGGAAGTAGTGTTGAAGTGGATATCTGTATATGAGTCGATCGATAACCAATGTAAAAAGCAGCAGTAAAATTGATCGAAAAATTTTTACAATATATATGAAAACATATGTGGAACGTCAGCAGAGCGAACCAGTCATATGCATCATTATCAAGTTTTTCGAATGATTAGAGTTCAGCTTGAGGTTCTGTTTTATGATGAATTCGGCTATGTTGAATGTTAACATGATGTCATTATAACCTATCTTTGTTGACAGAAATTGAAAAGCATGATAAAGATTGCATTAGCATATTATCAATATTAGGACTAGGTTTGATTACGTAGCATATCACTATCGCTTAATTGGGTGAAACTCGGAGTGATCAAAAATCTCAATATTATTACGAGCGGTCGCACGGTAGCATAACAGTGGAGCATATCTATGATAAACTGAGTTGTGTCCCACTTGAGGATATGAGTTTTGTGCTTACCTCATCTATGTGAGATATTGCGATAAACATCCCATGATCCTATTGTTCATATAGAAATTTTATTCGAATGATTACCAACTTATTATCGAATATACAGTAGGTGAAAGGCAAAGCCTATTGAAATAACATTTTAAAGCTAATTATCAAAAATTCTCTAAATATAGACAACTACTATGTTTGCGAAGAAACACTTTTCTCAAAAAATAAATGATATCATGAACAACAGTAATCGAGCTTTTTCAAATATCGAATCAATATCAATCAATTATTACCGTAATATGTTAGGACAAATTATTTACTTAACAGTAATTCAACTGTATTTTAGGCTATCAAAGCTCGTATCGTAAGCCGAAAGTGCTATATTTTATTGCTAAACAGAGCTGTTGGAGATTTGGTTTCTTGCATTGTAGCTTTGATTGTATGCGCTTACGTATTACTTTGGAAAGAGATCAGGTAAATGAAAACTATGTTCATAGTGAAAACACTCATTCTTGTTTATATTTAAGCTAAAGAGTAAAGACATAGACGTGGGGGCACGTAGCGCAGTGCTAGTGGTTACTACGCACTACGCAGACGGTTTGTTCGCATCAGGTCTATCAGACTCTCTAGGTCAGTAAATTGTTACCAAAGGAATCTAAGAGGGTAAGCAGCACTGGATTGTTTTAGATTGGTCACTTAAGGACTCTATAGGCCATATTTGTTTTCAATTACTATGACGGCGACAACGAACACGTGGCGCATCCCACATGGATTGATAAACGCCAAGACTTATTTATCAAATACGAAACAATTACCACTTAGGTACAATTTATGCTTACCAACCCCTAACATGTTATTATCCTACCTCCTTCTAAATAGTACGTGCTGGGCCTTTGATTTATGTTCATTGACGTAGGTTAACACTTCGAAATCCCTCTCGTACCCGATAATGCGTAGAATCGTATACCATCACCCTTTCAGTGGAATGCCTCGTAATCTTTCATCGTTCTTTCGTTACCTCTGAAGTTGTGAAGGCATATGTGAAGACAGGAAGGACCTTGATTCCGAAAATGTGGAATTGCAGCTTTGTATTCGTTGTCCATTTCACTACACTGTCGATGCTCTTATATTTTTTTGAAGCCTATCATTTACGTGCTAGTTCTTCTGAGGATAGCTCGCGAGATAAGTGTGGCAATGGGCAGCTTTAATGTTAGCTATCCATCTCGATAATGTGTTTCTTTATGTGCAGTAACATGTTCCTACTAATTTTTTTTATTGACTCAAGACTTTCATTTTGAGCAGTAGCTCAGATGGGAAATCACGCAAATGCATTGCGAAAGCTGACGATGGATCACTTAGATGTTTGATTTTCTTCCCACTACTTCAAACTTCTAATGTTGCTGACAAAATACCAGGAAAATTTCCAAGTTAAATCGTTTTTGTATCAGCATGATTGCCTTTTTTCTTATATATTTCTAGGAGAATAGCGGGATCTGATTCAAAGGGGAAGGTGAATTTCTTCATTGGCATTGCTAATACTTTTCCTTAACTTCAGTTACTTCATCCATTATTCATGCACTCTTATAGGTTATTTTTTATCGCTTTCCTCCGATCTCCTTAACACCAGATGCAGGCTAGTATTATAAGTTGCACGACTTCACGCATGAGTCCGAAAGTCTTGCGACTTCAGTTGCACGACGTTGACGTGTGAGTTCGAAAACTCATGGGGAATTTAGCCGTCTCTAGATAACCTATGATCTCTTATAGTTCTTGGTGCTCTCAGCTGTTGAATTAGCAACTCTTATTCTTTATTTCCGTTTTCAGCAACAGTATAGTTCTAGAAGTTGGCTGGAATAGTGTATACCGCCACTTTGCTGCCATTTTGGCGTCTTACTTTTTGAAGAAACTGAAGAACCCATTTTATGTGTAAAAAAACTGGTTCGAGAGAGGCGACAATTTTATCCTATATAAATAGATTCATAAGAATAGAAGAACTTAACTTATAGAAAACTCATTTAACATGGTGTGGCAGTTATGGTACTTTTCATTCATAGTCTCTTACGTCCATCGTAGGAATGAAGGCTTTTGTATTATTAGTCACCATGGATACCTCGTTGGACAAGATAACCTCAACTAGTAGTTTTTCTGGGGAGCTTCTAAAAAGCCACATTGTATAGTTTAATTCCATCCACAGCATAGTGATGTCGAAATATAAATTACAAAGATTGTTTAAGCTGATGTTGGACAACGTTTTAGCAGTCTTGAAGATTTCGTTTCAATCGTTAGTCGCTTGGGAAAGTAGATTTCCAAATTTAAGTTCGTCTTCACGAGTAACATATAATCATTGTGCTATCAATCCCTCTTTTATGGCACGCTCTCAGGGCACAGTTTCTTATGTTGTCAAAACTAGCACCGAATGGCTGGTATATTCTGCGTTCGTCATATCGTATTATGTCTTACCCAATATTTTGATCTACATCCATCAAAAATTCTTCATTATAACATTCCTGTATTGTATGTTCATTCGTTCACTATTGTGTATTTGCAAGCTGTTGGCCGATTCATCCTACAAAATAAAACCTCATTGCATAAGGACGTACATGAACGTATGCACTAATGCATTATTGTGAATACAGTAAGAACTAACTGGTTAATGGCTTCAGAAACAAAAAATTTCATCATTTCATCCAACATCGTTTGTAACGTACATATGGTCGTGTTTAATCTGTTATAAACTCTTTATATGGTGGCATGCAATGTAACCTTACGGCTAACCGACCAGTGATCTTTCTAGTAGAGACATACTAATTCTTATAAAGATGAAAGTTGAAAATAGTCGGGAAAAATTTAAATTGCTCACTTCATATAAGAGTTGCCCTGGATGAATCGATTATCATGAAGTAAAATTGAATTTTTTTTAGTCGCGACATGGTAAATCTTATGGAATCCTTCTTCATTGGTTCATTCTGGTCTGCTATGGTGTCATATGTAGCTCTTTCGGTGCTCAAGGTACAGTAATAACTCCCAATCTATACTTTTATAATTCTATTGTCGTGGAAGTGTTTTCAAATAACCCTGTCTAAGTTTGGATCCTTAAATTTTTCTATTCTAGCTATTTGCCGTATGGAAACCATTTCAATATAGAAAATGGTTCACGATGAAGAGATGCATTAATCTGATCATTTTTAGGTTAATGATTTTCTAAGTATAATATACTATAAAGAGAAAATAATAGAAAAAAATTGTTTTAGTTGGGTGATGTTCATTTTGATGGTCAGCTACACGTTAGGTATGACGGCGTTAGTGAAAATACCTGTTTTGAATGAATGGTCCGGTTGCAGGATGGAGACATGCGCACGGGCAATGTATCGGTATGTTTACCTTCTGACTCTTTATTATTTTTCAATTATTACTGATTAATGATGTTTTGGATGTGAAATTTCGAAAAAAAATCTAATCGGTCACAAAGTGTGATTAAGGAAAGTTCAGTTCAGATCGCGCAACACGGTTACAGCTACAGTATACTTCTTCACACTCATCGTTTTTCTGGTGACGGGTAAGCTTACGCTTTCGATAAATACACAGTGATTATAAAAAGAAAGCTTGCAAGACACGTATACGGAATATACAGGAGCGTAAATAAACAGCGACACAGTTGTCTAAAGCATAAATCAATAAGCATTTACTGGAATACGAAGCAGCAACTTTGAAAACCTTTTAAAAATATTGATGGATCGACATTCCTTTGAAACTTTTTCAAGACGCAAAAAAATGTAGTGGTTATCATTGCACTGCTCTAGCTATTGAGTCGGTGCAAAAATGGCTACGGTTTTTTCGGTGTTCAAATCATCAGACAGCCACAAGATACCTTATACCAACCTAACGTTATTTTTCAAACCATTTACTTAATAAACTTATGTCTATTATCCATTGGTTTATAGATTAAAACTCAATTTTGGAGCTACTGAACTCAAGGGGGCTCGGATTAATGCTCAATGGCTGAGAAAAAAATTATTCATTGTTACTTTCTGATGCTTTACGATTATTTTTGGATAAAGAAATATGACAACTAGTTTAGATGTATCATTTAATCGCGTTCTATAGCTTAACGATCAGATGTTGCTCAGATATTTTAAATTTATGTAATTTATGGAAAAGAATGCTACGAGGATACAGAATTTTGAGAATACGGTAATGCTGCAAAAAGTCGCTCCACAAACCTAATGGATCTTTATTATTTACGACATACATCGTACATGTATGTTTTAGTACTATTGATTCGACGAGCTCAGAGGTTCGTGGATTCCTTCAAAAAGCGTTCGTCAACTAATTCTGAAGGTGGCCGACGAATACGATTTCCACTCTGGAAACTCGCTTTGAATGTCGCCACGTTCGCTGGCCTCTATCTTTTTTACGTCATTTGGTGAGTTAGCTTTTGCTTTTCATAATTTTCCTATCTCAATAGTGACGTTTGATTAGCTTTTTATTCTCTCTCATCAATTCATCATCAGCCTTCCTTAACCAGTCATAGATAAATTTTCTCTCCGATCAATATGATTGGTATGGATTATATGGTAATTACTGTAGGTGCATCGGACTGCTTCTGAACAAGGACCAGTGCTTTTTCCAACGTAATTATCCTGAAATGATGCGTATTTTGGCATTTGTTCGAAGTACGCTGTTGTTACGAATCGTAGTGGACCCGATTCTATCGTTTATCACTGATTTTCAGGTACTTATTTTAGTTCATTTTAATTACTATTAATATCTATTAAACGTTTTGCTTAAACGTTTTATCTTTTTACTCTTGTTGATTTTGCCGAAACATGATTACTTTTTGAATTTTCCATTAGTTATTGACCTCTATACCTCTAAATGGAGGTGGAAAACTTGTTTATCGTTCCACAGATAGTAATATGAAGCGGAGATGAACAAAAATGTTCTTTGTTCAGTACTAAATATTTCAGCTTCGCCGCACGTTTTTGGCGATGTTTGGTGTGAGCCATAAAGCGACGGCGTCATCAAGAATTTTCCAGCGATCGATGACTTCAGACAGTTCAGCACCAGAAATCGGCATTGATCGAAACGCACGGAATTCAACTGTGTCCACTACCTATTCGATCAATCCGTCTGTGTTACCAATTTGAAAATATGGCAGTTCCTTCAACGAAACAAATTGCGATATGCTTATGTTTATGCTATTAGCAGTGTTGTAGGGGTTGTTGATGACTTGTACAGACCCGGTGGCTGCAGATACGGTAGCGTCCGCAGAACACTGTGCATTTTGATCTAAACATTGATTCTATTCGCCTTTTCTGGATTTATGGCTTGGGGACCGTTAAGTAAACCACATTTAAGGAAGTTCGGGATTGAATCCATTGTTTTGAACATTACCCACTATAATACTAGTCATTAATGTAAGTTTTAATTCGTCCAAATAATTGAGCAGTAGTGCGCGAAATGTAGATCACAGGTCAATGATCATCGATTGATAAAGATAGTTCCCATAATTTTGCTATCATATCGTCCCGTCCGCGGACAAACGCTGGTTGTTCATTTATTCATTTGTGTTGCTTGTTATTTTTAGTTCAAATGTAGATCTCGATTTTTGTTCATGCCGTTTTTGTGCATTGAGGTACCACCTCCTACCTCACTAATAATATTCTGAAATCGGAACCTAATTACAACTGTTAGTATATCCCATATTTTTTCCAACGACTTTTGATTATCAGCATACTGTTGTTCCATGACGAAAGCAGGGAGAACTCCTTTTTTTATCGTTCAATCTCTTGCCGGATTCTCTTACCTGAGTTTGATAAGTTACGTTATTTCAACATATTTTATCTGGGTCCATTTATTTGACGGGTTTTTGTTAAGTATAAATAATGCTCACATCTTTGTCTTAATATTGTATGTTTTGTACCATGGTCTTGATGGTTGCAGAATTATTGTATGTTGGTTGTGATTATGGTAGCTAACTGAAATGAATCTCGAATCTGTTGTACATTTTGAGTCGATTGAACCTCCAATAACTTGATAACTCAATTACTGTATTTTGCTTTCTTACACTGCCGTTAGGTAGTCGTAGTCCAAAATTTCATCTTAGAAAATAATGTAATCTGTGAATCTTAGAAAAATAAAAATAATGCTGTTGATCAATCTATGTTCTGTTGTTCCAATGTAATGTTGTTCAGTGTCATTTCGTGAAGGCTATTGAATGCAAGCTTCATCTAGCCATTAATTTGAGACGATAAGTAATCAGCAAGTCGGTGTTCTTATCTTTCCGATCTTTCTAATTATTATTGTAATTCCTCACAATGTGCGTCACGCCACTGAAATATACGAAATGTAATAGAATTTATCACTTATATCTAATAGTAATTTATTAATTGATATTTACCATAAAACACGTGCGTATAAGCTTATTAGGCTGACAAACATTCACTGATGTTTGAAGAAACGTTTGTCTTTCTACTGACAGTATGTGGTGAATATATTTATATGTATGGGAATTTTCACAACTTGCAAGCTCCTTTTTCGCTTTATAAATTTAAATACTGAACTGATTTTTTGAGTTATTAGTAATTAGCTCGACCTCCATTCCTTTCGTTGAATCCATACTGAAGTCATCGTTACCTGCTATACTGCTGTTATCATTTAATACGCTACTGTTAGTTTACTAGTTAAAAAAATTTGTTCTGCAGTAAAAAAAACACATATCGTTTATGGATGAATGAACTTTTTTAACCCTTGTATTTACCCTACTACAGCTTTTTTTTTGGCTTTGTCGAATGTGATGAGGAAATGTTGGCATGAGGAAATGGAGCTTATGGATACGGTAAAAAAGCATTTTCGATGCTGGACTATGAAGACAAATCATATGTTTGATAATCAGTATGCATTCGATGAACGTAAAAAAGCTGAATTTCATCTTTTCCGGTCTTCTTAAATACTTTAGTAATAGGCGTTTAAAGCTCGCTTTACCTCTACAAACGATAGAGCTCAACTTGCCGCATATCATTGTACGACGGTAAATATATATATGCCTGAATAATCGGCCCTTACGTATACTGTAGCCCTAGTAACTCACTGATTTGAGAGTTTTTGGCAATTTCAATTTTATGTTCAATATATCCCTGCTGTTACATTCTGTGTTCACTGCCGCATGCAGTCGCCAGTCTTTATTAAGTGAATGGATCGTGCTGTCACCAATGACATTATTTCTTATGAACGCTAAATCTGACCTTGTCTACTTTTAGCTTTCATGTAGGAGGGAAAATTTCAAACTTTTTTTCATCGTCAAAAACATTGCTGTTGAATGGAATAACCCATTGTAGCTGATATTTGACATCTAGGAGCATCTCAAAACGGCAATTTAGAGGAGGACGACCATGGAGAGGACAACGTTGCTCTATTGCATTCGTACCTCACTGTGGTTTTTCAAGCTGACATTCTTTCAAATACGATTGTGACCTATTTATCAGATAGTGACGTCAATAAAGTCAACTCCTCAATTGATTAGTGATTTGGAGCTGTTTATACAGAAATTCAGCCACAAACCAATGCTTAGATTATGCAACATACCTCATAGTATTACAGCAGTATGCGTATTCTGAATGTTTACTTAACCATTCAATATTTGCCTCAGATAACCTCTCTAGTATAATTAAACTTTGGTCATAAACTTCGTTCTAATGCGTACGACTTCTGATCTTAATGCAATGATTCTAAGTACGGAGACGTTTTTGTAAGACTGACGTCAAATGTTCTATTTAATACAATCGACACTGACTTGTTTTAATCAACCAGCTTTGTTGATGAATTGTATGCGCTTGGATATTTTGGAGGTTATAAAATACAAAACATGTGTGGATGTAACTAGAAATTTAATGTAAGCAATTAAATGAAAATGAAATGGAGGAGAAATAGGACGATGGTAACATGCAGCTTTTTTTTGTTTAGTTCAATACGAATATTTTAAAGTAATCCACAAACGCGTAATAATCAAGTGCAAATTTGTATCATAGAATATAATTTTTAGAAGGACTATTATGGTTTGTATAAAAGAATGTGTAGCGCAACTACAGTGCCACCCTGGGTCGAGTTCGCAATCAGCTACAATCTCAATTCTTGCGTTCTTTAATTCATTTAAAGCTGCGAAATTTGGAAGTCAAAATGGTTTGCAAAATTCAGCAGCACTGATTTGTTCACCTTCATACAATATGGAGACTTATGGAAGTGAATCCGCACTAGATCTTAAAGAATACGAATTCACTATGCGTCAGTTGGTTAGTGCTAAGATGTTTCCTCAATTTTTTCTCATGCTTATCATTTTCATTGATGGAATGATGAGGTGATTGTGATTAGTGTTGTGTCAACAATTGCACTAGTAGTAAAAGATACGTTACTACGCTTTCTCTATCGGACTTGTACTCTTGAAGAGTTATTCCATGAAAAATTCGTTCCAAGAACGTATTATAAGAAATGTACGCTTCAATGAACTCTTATGGAGTAGTATAATGACTGAAATATTGAATTATTAACAACGATTGCATGCAGTTGTTTTTCACGATGAATCCACGTTGTTTTTTTTTATCCAAATAATTATGCTTAATCTCGTTAAGAATCTACTCTTAACTTTAACGTAGAAAAGAAAATTTTCAACTCCATCTAGTCATAGAAGACGTGGCTAATGAATAATACAACCTTCTGTAGATGACAGTTCACTCTTAGAAGCACCTCGAAACCATAATGTAGAGGGGAACGGCGTTGTTCTCTGCAAGTAATACAATACCTCCGTCGGTTTCCTCAGTTTACCCTCATGCTAATTTTTGTCAGTTTTATGAAGCACAAAATGGAAATGCTTTTAGTATGCTGAAATAGGAATCTTTCGGATATCTTATTATGTCGGACGCTGTAATGACTCCTCCCAATCGACGTCGTCTTTCTTTTAAAAATTTCCATACTTCTTTGTTTATCCTTCATTATTCTTGCGACATAAATATTTTTACATAGTATTAATTTCATTCTTACTTACGTAATACCACGTAGCAATTTATAAAGAACGATTAAGATTTTCGATAAAAGGAAAAAATCCGAGTCAATTAGATGGACAGATTTCTAATTTTATAATCTATGCGGAGTTTCAGCGTTTAGTTTTCTTTTACGATCAGAATAAGTTAATAACAAATTACTAAGTGATGAATTTTAGTTTCAAGCTGTTTTCGTGTTGAGCTCATCTGAATGGCCAACCTTAAAACAAGACAAGCTTTGAAGCTGATCAGCATGTTTGTAGAGTAAACCACAAACTCGTCTTCTCAATGATAACATAAAGTTTAAATGAATGGCAATAATGTTTATCAAACGACTTGAGGTGACTTTCCTGTGACGGTTCAGTAACGCATAAGCTCCCAGATGATTTTTTGCCTATTTACCAATTTGGCAGGTATGGCTCGTTTGGTTTGTTTGCACGCAGAAACGGTCCATGTAACGCTGCAGTACCTTCTACCACACCTCGACACGTCGTCAGTCTTCTTTCATCGCATTTTTCTACAATTGCTGTGACGTTGAACACTTTCCCGGAATCTAGTTCTTATCAAATCAATTACAAAAAATAGCAGAGCATTTAAGAAATGTGTTCGATTGCTTCTGCTAGATTATTGACTTTGCTCCTAATCGTTTTTCTCTCTACACTTGTATTTGATGATAAGTAAAGTTTGTATTTTATGCTCAAAATCAATAAGTAGAGTTAGGAATGGAATTCGTTAGATTAATCCCTCTGGACTTCATGCCTCTGATGTGTGCTATGAAATCGAATTCATTAAGAATCTTGGAGGTGATTAAAGATCGTATTTGCTAAGACATATGACTTCCGCTGATTTGAAGCTTTTACCAACTTCGTATTCATCACTCCTTGAAATGCTTGTGGTATTTTTTTTACTGCTGGAATGGAGTAGGAAATTCAGTTAGCCGATGTATTAGAAATCGAACTAAGGTGACATCTAAGCGAAAATCACTCATTCATCACTCATTCATAGAATCTTACTATTCCACTTCATATCTTCTATTTTTTTAAATAATATTGATTTATTCTCAGCGTCATATATATATATTAATTGTCTTGTAATCTATACAATGTAGCTGTTAGATATATTATATTGTATATATTATTGTATAATTGAAGTAAATAACCAACAAATAAACATCAATGATAATCATCATTATCAATTGAATACAAAAAAATTAGTTAGGTTGATAAAATTCTGTGTGTTTCTTTTCTTCATCGTTACCCAATGGTTCTCTTTATTAACGGAAATTGTGCAATAAAAATAGATATTCTATTGCATATTCAAGCCGAACTACTGTAATGCAGCAAGACTATTTATATGAATGAATGAATAGTGCCTTCTTTTCAACCTCAGCATACGTGATTTTTCTATAAGCTCACATATGTGAACTTTTAACCTCTTTACTCACCGTTGAGGTTAACGTTTCAAGTTTTCGACTTGTTCTTATCCATGTCGATCCACGAAGCACGTCGTGTACCACCTACAGACGAATTGACGAAAAAATCTTTCGAATGAGGTGTCCTCACTGGAATAAATTGTGCTTCATTTGAATGAGATGAATCCTCACACCTTTATAAAAGACGATCAATGTTACTATTTTTATGGTAATTCGTCGAAATTTATACGTATTATACTAAATTCGCTAAACTAAGTAATATAGTGCCGAAAATAGATATTTTGAGTATGTTGGGCTTAAAATTTACAGCACTTAATATTTTCATTAAATTTATAAATACAAATAGATATAAAACTAATAGACGATAGCGTTTTTCATAGTTTTCCGATAATAGTATCGATTTTTTTGATCTGTATACATGTTTTCTTATAAAATCTTTTGATTTCTTAATTAATGTTATCATTTGAGCAAAAGCATTATGAATTTTCTGAGCTAATGAGGTAGAGTTTATTTGGTGCTTTTTAAGGTTAATCAATGAATTCTACACGATAGGGCAACAACATTAGTTTTTTTTTCTTTCTGGGCTCAAGCAATATGAATTTCCATAGAGTTTCTAGCTTTTCCTTCATTACTCTTTCCTTCCCTCCTATTTTTTTTCAATAATTTTAATAACAACTGACATTAGATGCTGTTTAAATAGTAATTTCAATTTTCATTTTTATTACCTCCTAACACTCACAATAATTGTATTTTATTCTCTATCTGCTACAGCTAATTATAATGGTGATATTCTAATATCCGTAGCAGTTGCGTGAATTGGGCAACTTGAAGCCTCATACGTAACTCAAACCCTCATCTTACGCGTTTCCCTCCTGCTTCGCTTCTAATAGCACTACCAATTACGTTGTTTTGTTATAAAGTAAATATATTACAGAAAGCGTACTTCTGATAGATCTATTTGATTGGTAATTGAACTTATCCTTTATATTTATTATTGATTTAGTCTTTGATCTATTCTCTGTATTTATGGTAATTTTATTGTTAATCAAATTTACTGCTAACGATTTATTATGTACATAATGGGTCAATTTTATAGTTATAGATAAGAAATTCTAATGGATTTTTCCATTAACAAATCGAAAACAATCGATTTCCATATTCTATGTTCAAGATATTGATTAAGAATGCTGAAAGAAAACTATTAGCTTCTTCAAAAAATCAATAACTTCTAACTTCTTGGCGTTTTTGATGAAAGGAGTATTATGGAATTTTAATTTAAAAGCTTCAGAGAAATGTTTTAAATAGTTTTCGTTTTAAGAAGATACATAGTCCAGAGAAAATTTTAGCTTTAATGTCAATATTGAGAAAGATTACAAATTCATCTTTGTACTTTTTTCAAAATAGTGCCGACATTATCACGATATTCATTCACATAGAGAAAAGCCTTCATAAGCTTTATCCACTATATTTTCTATTCAATAAATTTGTTAAGATGAGGTGAATAGGAGGATCAACAAGTTCAAAATTTTATCGCTTTCAAGTCTGCTTTAATAAGAATATGTTTATAAAAAGCTTTTGGATGAGCATTCTTTGTTCTGCATATTGTCATAACCATAATCGTCATCGTCACCAACATTCTCATTATCATTATCCTTACCAACGTCATCATGATTGTCATTCACTCAACCTCATCAAACTCACATCGCTCTCACTTACATGCATACTACTATCCATTCAATATCCTGCATTCATGCCTATGCTATAAACCACTAATTGAGTTTCTGTTTACGGCATCACAATAAATATAAGCTTAATATTAACATTACAATCGATTAATTGTAATACTACTACTACTACTACTAATAATAATAATAATAATTAATAATAATTGATCGATTAACAGTTACTTTAATACTAGACTAGAA
>KN716152.1:823250-839970 GCA_000816705.1 Dictyocaulus viviparus | reverse complement strand
AATTGTAATACTACTACTACTACTACTAATAATAATAATAATAATAATATAATTGATCGATTACAGTCTTTAATATGACTGAATAAGTCATGTAAGAAATGTATAGTAAAGGAAATTATTTAACAAAAATGAAGTAGGAAAAAATTCTACAAACAACTTCAAAAGTTGAGAAGTATTTTTTAGCAAATGTATTTGATAGAGGAGAAAATAATTTCTTATTTCCTTCACTTCTTGCCCCAAACCGGACATCTAGACATGTAGATTTGAGCCTTGCCAGCGGTACCACATTTTTCTATTTACCTAACATCATTAGGGATATACGTACACCATTATAATTTTTGATAGTAGGATTAATATCACTAAAGATGCTGAGTTAATCGTAAAACCAGGAAGCGCAGGCAGCATTAGAGCCCTCATCTACAGATATTCGGGTCTGTTGTGCTCAGCGAGTGCACTGCTGACAACCTCAGTCTGCAATCGCTGAATGCTTCACTTATAGTTTATGCTTCTAAGTGGATATCATACCAGCACTCAACTATTGACGGGTTTGATCCGAATGGTGATATCAGCATTACATCTAGTTAAGCTGATGATTACGGGACACCGCTAATATCACAGTGAAACGAGTGCAATCGGTAAGCACAGCAGACCGGATATCCATAGATGAGGGTTCGGGTCACAATTGAGCTTCCTAGTTTTGTGAATAACTCAGCATCATTAGGAGTAGAGACTCACCGTAATGATGGTTGATAAAAAATAAAAAGTACTATGAAGAAGAAGTAATACTTGGCAATTTTAATATAATACTGCCCACTTTTATTTTGTTTTTCATAAATATTTGAAAAGAAAAACAATGTAATAAGAAATCAATATGAAACTATAAACAAGTTTTCTCTTCTGGATTCAATTATATGTGCAAATCCAAACTTTCCTCAAATTTTCTGAGAAGAAAGAGATATTCTTCTCGGCTTTCTTTTTGTTTTCTTCAGTTGTCTTACCTTTACATTTTGCTTTATCAATTTATTTTTTTATTTTTTTATTTTTTTTATTTTATTTTTTTTTACAGATTTTGCCAAATGTGTTTAGTTATCGATCTTTTTTCTTCAAATTTTGTATACGAGTCAGTTTTCGTTCTGTTAATATTATCTCTAGTTATAATTTGACTCTTGATGACGTCTTGTCAACCTACCGTAATTTAATTGGTAGAAAAAAATTTCAGTTTGGTTTTTTCTTAACGTTTTCAATATGCGGTGATTTATGAAGTGTTCCATTTTGTTGTTGTTGTTTTCTTTTCTATCTTTAGATTTTCTTGTCGATCCCTCCTTTTTTCGCTAACAGGTTACGGTTCTTTCTAATTTTCTTTCAAAATAAATTTTTTTCTTCTAATAATGATAATTTTTCTCACTGACAGATCTTTTAAATCTTAGATCTTTTTAGACTACAATTTGTGAATTAAATTAAATATTCAATATTGAAAGTAGGTCATGGTTTTTGAGTTTTGAACGGTTTTTTTTTTTGAAAAATGAAAATTCAGCTGATCATAAAAATTCGCTCATAACTAGTTTAATCGTTGAGTCAAAGAGGAAAAAATTAATGAGGTTGACGTTAATATGAGAAATTTCAATCGATATGGCATACTGTAGGTGTAAAATAGACGTTTAGCTATTATTTGAAGGAAAATATATAGAAAAAAATCGATGCAATGAACTTAGCTATTTTTTATTTCGAATAAACGAATATCGTAATACATCCAAGTGAAATGAAATGAAAAATATCAAACATAAATTTCTCAGATTTATGAATGATTTATTCGTATGATATATCTTACTGTGAATGTAATATACATATTAAATACAGCGATAGAAAAGAGCAGGAAAAAAGGAATACGGTGTAATTTTTCACTACATGAAAAGTGAGGATAGTGAAATAACTAAATACTATATTGGAATAAATAATCATCTCCTCTTGATAATCCTAAACTTTATGCGCTGCTACCGAGTGAACTCGAGAATGAGGTACACCCGATAGTGAAGAGTTACTGTACCATATCATTGACCTAACAGCCCTATAGCATTTCTTGTACTTTGAAAGGCTTAGTCTACTTGTTATACAGGTGAATTTTGACAAAGTCAGTCATATGTCTACATAGCTGTACAAAATTACATAGTCATATTAATTATAGAATTTTTGCAAAATCTATTTTGAGTTTATGAAAAGAAAAAGGTGATTGACAAAGCGTCAGGAATTTTAAGAGTCAAAGTTCCATCACATTTTTGTTTTTTATGTGAACATTCTTGTGTAATTCATATTCCTACAATGCCTAGCCAATCACAAAACTTAGAACCTCAAGAGGGATTCAAACCAATATCTCACAAATCTCCAGTGTGGTGCAACCTATCACTGCTGATCGAGTTGTTTTCCGCAACTATCAGCATAACTGGACGTAATGCTAATATCAGCTCACCAGAAAGTGGTCTCATTAACGGGGAGGTGCTGATTATATATCAACTGAAAATATGTGGAACACTGAGTTAACTCAGAATGAGAACCCTAGTAGTTCAACTGATAGCACACCGAATTGAATATCCCTAGATATGAGTGTAATTGTCGTCCCCTGGGGCTTCAGGTGTTGTGATTAAGTTAGCACTATGGGAAACATAAATCACCATAAGATATTGTTTGAAGTGTTTATTGTTTTACTTGGGAAACATTTCTATCTACAAGTATTCTCTCTAGTGCTTTTTTTCTTCGTCAGGATTTGAGCATGAAGCTGTTTAGAGAGGAGGTGAGGAGAACTTAATTGACAATTCTCATTTGCACATTAATTTTTGTACGCAAAAAAGAAAAAAGTGTAGTGCTTTGCAATGCAATGACGATAAGACGAATAACATCAATTTAACAGCTGTTTGATAGACAACACATCCAGATAGATAAACAATCCTCAGTTAAACTGACACTCAGGGAAACAACTGGCACATTCCTTCTCTTGAATACACCAATATTACCACGATGCCTTCTTTATTTTCATATTTATTTGTTATGTACATATTTTCCATATTCGTAAGTATAAAACTTTTAATACAATCGATTCATATCGTTGTTGTCGTGCTGTTTTTTCCTGTAGAATTTATTGTTTTTATGATTATTTAAGATTTAATAAGCTTAAATAACATATATGGTAAGAGCATTGAGCAATGCTCAATGTATGGTTTCTATTTCAGTTACCGTATACCGCATTATATATTACAGTAATCTTTATCGTTTTGAAGAATTACATTCTGTAATGTGATTGTCTCAATGGTCACTATTTATCGATAGAAAGAAAATGTTTTGTATGCTTATGAAATTCATATATACACTTTATATTCTTTTCAATGGATTTTAATGAGGGAAAGAAAAACTCAATTGTTATGACTTAGCTTTTCTTGCTCAATATAAAAGTTAAAATTTTATTAACATAAGAAAATTTTGCCACTTACTCATATGTTTATTATTATTATTATTTATTCACTACGTCACTTGTAAACTAGTAGTTGCCACAGGCTATAATTTTACTAAACATCCCCAATAAATACTAATGTTTGTTTATCGATTAATATAACAGCTTAGTTGTATAAAAGACAAACACCATAATTATTTGTTTCTATACATAATTTGTTACAAAACAATTATTTACATAGAGCTCTAACATAGGTAAGCTTCAACGTAAAGCGAATCAACGGTAATCGTTCAGAACGTTCCTAAGCTTTGCAACCTATTTTGTTACATTTACAGTTCCATTTTGTAATTGCACATATAATGTATCTAATATTTTAGCGTTTCTATTAACGTTTATATCAAAGAAAATTATTGGTTACTGCACAACGAGTATGATGTTTCGAAGTACTTTCCTCATTAGTAACTCAAACCATTATGAATATTTGACAAAATGACGTCATTGATGTCATCCATTCGACTTCTACATAATATCGTGTAGGTAATTAAGTGCTAATGGTCCATACATTGACTTAATATGACTATTGTTTTCAAATTTTTACTCTTCCTTATATTTTTCCACGACCAATTAATTTACTGTGTTCTGAAGCAGAAAGACACAGTTTGCCCGGGGGCGTATATGAACCTGGGCATAGCTGTGGCGCCTTCTGCCACTGTACAGCTACTACTATAGACAACATGTGATTTCATGAGTGACAAAATAGAGCAATTTGAATTTGGTGTTTGAGGAAAATATTCATGTTGTTGATATATTCATTTTCGAAGAATCCAGAAATCAACATAACAAATATCGCATATTCTTTAAATTAAAAGCATCATTTTTTTATTCAATAATTTCTATCAGAATAAAAATAAAACGTTTTGTCTTGGAACATTCTGAAGTCAATAGAGCTTTTTTCGAGAGCATCCAAAAATCTATTTTTCCGTTTTGTTCCGATGAAAAAAGATTGTGAAAAACTTGTAACACTGAAATTATTTTTCATGAATTTTCACCATAAGAAAAAAGGCCTATTAGAAAATCAAAAAACTATCTGTTCAAATTTTCAATGCACGTCATAATTGAACAACGATGCTTTCTTGAATTTCTTGACTAAAAAAAAACAATGTTTCATTTTCAAAAGAATTCTTATGGAATTAAAATATTAAGTTAGCTTAATGACGTCATGCTCGAGTGTATAGGAGTAGCGCAGGGAAATTCCATGTCTAACTGTGATAAGTAGAAAATTTTTGATACACACAACAGTTTCGACATGTCTGAGGTTTGGAGGTTGCAACTGCGCTCGAGGTATCGAGTTTTATGGAAATAACTGTAATGAATAGGAATTTCGTGGACAACAGTTAGCATTTTACTACTGGATTTGATGACGTCATCTACTCTGAAATTTAATACATTTTGTGTATATTTTTCACATTTTATCGTCAAAAGGCCAAACACTTTTCCATTCTTATTTGACTGAAATATATCTCTATTAAATATACATTGACACAAAAAAAAGTAAATGGAAATGTAATTGGATAGACTAAAACCTCGTGAGGAAAAAAGTCTATGAGGCAAATTTTCTACAAATATATGTTATGTCGTGTCATTATATATATATATATATATATATTGATTAGTCAGTTAATTGATTTTTCCTCAAATGTTTTCTAAATAAGAGAAAAAACATTCTTAAAAGGCCCTACATTATTAATATTGCTTTGATAATTTATTATAATTAGAGAATCCGTTATAGTTTTTTTCAATTGAACGGACAGCAAACACCTGTGATTTATTTTTAGTTTTACATTTTTATAGATTTATAGGACTCTTGACCTTTAAACGATGGACTCTGAGTCTCAGGGCTGACATGAGTACTGTGGGAACTGTGGGAATTTTAACCCATTTTGTAGCGATTACATTACCGAGAGATCAACCTCAAAGCAGACCACACCGAAATTTCGAGACATGTGAATTCGAGTGAGCACTGAGGTTGCAGATTTTATTACTATCTCAGAAACTTGTCATATTAATCATCCCATTGTAAAGCATCATAGGCTGTGGAGAATAAAAAACATATAAAATTTTCTTCACAAACATTTCGCTCCGAAGTTTCCCATAAATATCACCTAAAACAAAGATAGTGAGGGAAAGTTAGTGAAAAGGAGGAAAGCGTACGTTATACCGTTAATATCATTGATGAGTTTGAATTTATGTATCGAAATCTACACGAAACATCCTCAATGTTAAATATCAGCTGATTACTATTTCAAATGGAGTACGTGAATACTGAGCCTTTTTGAAAAAAAGCATAATTATTGATTTTCCTCATTTTTAGATGAAAAAAAAAAGCGAAAGCTTTTACTCTTTTTTCTTTTAATGATTGAGTATTTCTTAAGCATTATTGTTCTCACAAGACGTCTTAGATATTGCACCATTTCAAAACGATGTGAAAAATCCATAAAGTTATCAAGCGCTTTTGCTAAGCTGAAGTAAATTAATGCGGTTTTTATTGCGATTTTGGGAATTTAAGTGAGAATATTTACGATTATAAGGGAAAAAAACGCTGAGGAAAAAAATTGCCCTCAATTGAGAATACAAATTGAAGCACATTATGTTTCGTGCTTTTGGAATCCATTACTGACAGTGAAATGCCTGACATTTTTCTAATAGTGAAATAGGTGGTACGAAAAAAAACGTGATGTGACGTCACTTATGTGATCATATTTATTCTCTATATTCATTATTGTTTGAAAATAAGTACGAAATATTATTGTACTGGCAAGTTCAATATTTTTCTAGCATCTTTTTTTCGTTCTTCTTCGTGATACTCAAAAAATCTATGGGAAGCAGAAAGAAAAAAAAACGGTTTGAGTGGAATGCTGAAGGTTCTTCTTTTTTTTCCTCAATAGCGATGCGTTCACAATTAGCTGCGTTCAAACCTGATGAAACTTCTCAGAGGAAAAACGAAAGAACAGCTCATTTTGAATTGTACAAAATAAGGATGAACTTATTTTTTATTGTAGCTTATTGTTAAAATAATGTTAATACATGTAAAAATTAGCATAATCAACATTTTGTGAAGTATTTCATTTCATATACTAACGACGCTGAGTGAATCACAAAACTTGTGACCTCAGGCAGGACTTCCGGCATGAGGTCACAAATTTTGTGACTCACTCAGCATCATTAGGTATATGAGAACAAAACATTTATCACCTATTATAATCGTCAAAAGACCAAATAGAATAATCATTTTGTTTTATCGCAATTTTTTCGAGTCGTTAGAATCATAGAGAATACAAAAATACTAAGAAAAAGCAAAAGGTGAAGCATAACTATGATGATTTTTTTTCTATTTAAAATTTACAAATATACATATGTCGAAATAAAAAGTTCAATAGAAACAACGCATTTTTTTCCTCAGTAAACAAATTTCGTCGTAGTCTTTAAAGTGTCCGATAAGTGGCGTAGGAGAAATTCTTCCTCTGGATAATCATCCTCAATCCGCAATAGTGACGTTGATTTTTTTTCGAATGAGGTTTTCTTAAAGTTTCATGGTTTTCGCCTGATTTCATCCAGCCCTTACACTATTTTTTTATAGATGCTAAACGTACTTATCCGTCAATAACTATATTTTGCATTACTTCGTTTGTATTGTGATCTGTTTGATTATTGATTAAAATAAATTTTTATTCTCACTACACGCTACAAATACTGAAGATGAAGAAGGGAGTCTATTCAAAAAAAAATTCCATAACGTACATCTTTCAAAGAAGCTCAAGTGGTAAAGTTCCTTTGGTAATTTGATGATAGGATAATTTCAACAAGTCCAAACAAACATCTGGCTAGTAGTTTTATCACATTCGAAGGAAATTAGGTTGTAGTAACATTTTTCTACAACATAAAAACCTACCGTATCCATTAAGAGGTACGATACTATCCTGAATAGAATAATATTTGGCCAATATCTTAATTCATTAGGTTTACCATAAGAAGGTGATCTAAGGAAAGTCTTAAACAATACTTTAACGGACTGCAATGGTTACGTTTTTTTTAACCTTGTGTTAAATACCAGTACAAATGAATAGAGCCTGTAGATGTCTTGTGTTCAGCAGCAAAATGACTTTCAGGTGGGTGCACTGACTTCCAGTAGTGAGGAAATTAAGTCGAATTAGAGTCCAATTCCTTTGAAATACGATAATCGAAATCGACTAACCATTGACATTGTTGGTCCATAATCGAGGACTTAAATGGTCTTTACGGGTTACTGTAATTGCGTGAAATCGTTAGCATCGATTTTTTCTTACGTGTTCTTTTTTAACTACTCATGTTATTAGAAAAATATAGTATAAAATCTATTCAAAATTTGTTTGTTGTTATCAGCAACAGTAATTTTTATCAATAGAGTCACGTCTTAAGGGAAAGTTGTAAAATTTTAAAAGCTAAAGCAAACCGGTACAAGCCTGCTTGGCAAATTTCAGAAGGGTTCGAGTACGTCTGAGACTTTAAGTTTCGTAATTAACTCAAGAAGGAATTGTATTAAATTTTATAAGTATTGTCAAACATCGTTATATAACATTCGTTACATAATGCTAGATATTTTGACCTATTCTGAAGAGGCCAATTCTCGGTGGACTTTGGAGGGAGCAAGAAATCCTCTTTTTTTACGAAACGAACTTTTATATAGGAAACCTCAACTTTTGTGCGATAAATACTGCATGAATACGTTACGTTCATTTAGGAAAAAAAAACGAAAGGATTAGAAAAATAAACATTGAGGTTAGTAGATAGCTAAGCGAGACCTTGCGGAGATTCCTCATTAATAAAACATTTTCCTTGGTGAAAAATCAGATTTTTTTCTGCACTTACTATTGATGGCCTCTATTTTTAATAGATATAAAAACTGAGTCAAAACATAAATTAAACAGCACAATGTTGGCTTCAACATTTGTAATCATTCATAAAATTTTCGTAGTTCTTCTACTTTTAAAACATTAAAATGGTATGATTGGTGATTTCTATTTATTGAAAAGCACTACCATTTCTACTCACTAGAAACTTCTCATTTCCGTAGATCAACACCATCTTTCATTTTTTAGGAATGTTTTTTTTCTAGTGTTTAACCACGGAAATTATTGATCGATAAATTAGACTCGATGAAAAAATCGCAATTCTACAACATATTGCATATTTCACTTCTAGTGAAATAGTACGTATTCATGCGAACTTAGGAATAATCTCAATTCACCTCATATTGTGCATGTAACAGCTTTTTTCTTCCGCATTACTTACTTGACTGGATCCCTCGAAGTGACTCGCTACTTCACATATGTTTTGCAGACTCCGACAATCTTTTCATTTTCTTCATTCTCGCGCCATGGTCATTCATGGTGATGTCCTTCATAGGTGGGGAACCATTCCGTTTGACTCAGCTTTGTTCGTAAAGTGAGGCACCTTTATAGTATATTCATTTTTCCCTCTATAAACACTAATTGATATGATCTCTAGCAGTTTTTTTTTGTGATTGGTTTACATAAAATGGTATTTAATTGGCGTCGAAGATAGTATTTACCATTGTCTACACAGATTTCTAATCGCTTTCTTATATCACTTTTCAAATATATGAATTGATCAATGGTTAATAGTAATATTAATATGAATAATAGTAAAAATAATAAAATTGTTTGGCTTATATCAATTTGGTGAGTACGTTGCACAATTACCAGAGATATGGCAGGTTGATGATTCGCGCACGCCTCATGCCTCCGAAACTCCGTCATCCCTCCAAGGTCGGTAAATTGAAACCAGACTGATCTAGCACGGTTACAAGCATTGGCCTAGTAAAGATTCTTAACTCAATTCATTCAATCGAATAGAAGTGATACATTTGCATCCACCCCTATGATATGACGTCAAAGATGAATGCGTAGCGGGTCGCTCAGATATGGTGATTAACGTCGAGATTTACATGTCTATAAGTTTGACTTCTTCAATTTATATTCACCTCAATTTTGAACACTTCACATGTTTATAAGTTTGAAGCCATCGTACGGATTTGATCTATCTTTCTTACTTTTCAGAATTTTCATAGTTGCAAAATTGTTGTGCTGTCCACTTAAAATAATTGTGACTATACATTATGATCTTCTGCTTATACCTTCTTTCCTTATTTATTCTAAGGTGTTGCTCCACAGCGAAAAATTTGTTGCTAAGATACGAAAATATTCCTGCAGCTTTTTTTCTTAATATAAATTTTCCCATATTTTTTTTTCACGTTGGGAAACCATTGCTGTAATTAAAGTCACTTCTTTTTTTCTGTTACCTATAAAATTTATCAAGAATTTTCTTTTGCTTTCTTTTAAAATAAACCTTACGTTTTTTTTAATTGTAATTAATTCTGATGCTGGATTTCTTTGTTGGACTCAAATTGATGGATAATCCGTAACAACGACTCATTTTTTCACAGAAAAACTTATTTCAGTACAGATTACAACCAGTGCTAATCGATATCGATTACTAAACCGATTTTATTCAAATTCATCTACAAAACACTCTAGTAACTCAAGTAACTAGTAACTTCACCAGTAAAAACTAGTAACTAGTAACTTTTTACTCTAGTAACTTATTTAATGTCTACTCAATACATTAATAAGCATATAGTGCGGTTTTGAAAGAACTTAAAACTTCTTTGACATGAAAATAAACATAATAAGGTAAACTTCTGATCTATCTCATTTAATATACACCACGTATTCGTCTACCTCCTGATATCGTATCGTTCTGAAACCTTATGAGCAGTCTATGTCGACTCGATGTTGATTGCCATTTCAGATTATTTTGATTCCAATTCATCGAGCACTCAGGAATGATGTTGTTCGTAGACCTAAAGGTGGGAGTGAACCACCGTCACCTGAGGCGCTATCTCCTCCTATTGCACTTCTTGATTTCGTACTCATTTCATTCATGAATACAACATAAATCATTGAACTACTTCTCAAAAATAACTTTTCTCTTGTTTTTAGTACAGATTACTTTTCATATACATTTTTTTAGCAATGCAATTTGAACCTTTATTTGAACGGATTTTTTCTATATCTTTATTCGCATTATTATTAATTTTTGACTCATATTTCACTAAACACACTCGACTCGATAAAATTCATGGTTGCTAGCACTCCCATTCAACCTCAATCATGTATTCGTCCGTTTTCATCTCATTCATGTATCCATTTATTCATTCCATCCATCCACTATGCTTGCCATTAAAGCATGCGACCAGACTACTGGACCACAGCAAACCTCAATCGTCTACATTAATGCTAAATTACTTTTCAATCAAATACTTACGTTAACCAACATCTGTAGATCAAAAGTTTTCAATTCTCCCTCATTTTCATGAAGTAAAACCTCAATATAAATCATTTCGCGATTCAAAAAATTATCTATACAATCTGTTCAGTCAGTACTCAGATACCCGCAGCTTAGATGACGGGAAGACAACTTTAAACAAACAATAATTACTTCACAAATCACATGCCTTTAGAAGCACCCTGTATTAATCACAGTAAATATTAATTTAATTAATTATTATCACTTATAATTATCCCCATATCTTTGAACGAAAATGATTTCAAACGAAGAAATTCCGTTATATCTAAAGTGCTAAAGCCCACTTTTTCTTTTCTTTTTTTGCAGAAATCTTTAGAAATGTAATTTTTTCACTTAAGTGTTGACGTCATTTAGTCTTAATACGTTTCTCATAAATCTTGTATGGGCTATAAGTACAGAATGCTCACAGATGTTGCATCTGATACCATCATGCAGAGGTATGACCTTTCCGGTTTCAGTTTGGGGTTTTTTCTATATTGGGTAGATTATACAATTCTTTTTATTCTCTAGTTGTATGTTTCCAGTGGTTCTTCTTGACTCATTTCCTTATTGAGAGAGTAAGATACGGTGATCGTTTGGACGTTCAATAAGGCTCATCATAGTTTTTTTCTTAATAAGTGAAGTGTCGTTTTAGTACACTTATGTAGTCGTCTAAAGCGAAAGCAAAGTCATTCCCTCAGATTTCATTTAGATAAAACTGAGAGTGATTTATATGTATTCTAGTTCGAAAATTGTAACGATAAAAAACACAGATTTTATAAAACAAGTCTTTTCGACTCAAAGAGTTAATGAAGTCACTTGCATTTGATCAAATTCCGATAACACGTTGTTGACGAATTCAGTTCAGTAGACTCTATACGGATTGATGAACAACATATTTGGTTATCATGACCTTAATATCAATGTCTATGTTAAAATGCAAATAGCTTTACTCGCCCGAAATAGACTTCTATGAAGTCTTGTAGTATTTCAGTTTATAGTGCGAAAAGCTTATAGATTTGATAAACTCTAGCATAAAAAGGTAAAGATTTCAGATAAGTGTGAAAGATAGGACGAGTAGAGGTTTGACGTTAATCCGTTTGGATTACGTTACGTAATCACCTTCGACGTACTAACGTAGAGATGATTGTGAGCTATCCTGCTATTTATAATAATTAGGGACAAGCAAGTTTTGCCTAATCATTATTTTACTAGTCCTCCCAGATTTCATTGGTACCAATTCATTGACTATGAAGAAATGCTAGTTATTATATTCCAGTGGGCGGACACGAACCATCGTGAGTGCAACGACGCTGTGTTTCTTATCAGTTTGCTATGCGTTTCGTCATTGAAAATATTGTTTGATGTATAGATTAGAAGGAAAAGGACAATCTTTCTGTGGCGATGTGCTTACCTAATCGCTGTATTCATAGTCATGTGGTGTAGCGATAAGATCATCAGTCTGTTACCAAGTTAGTACTGCATTCACTGCTAGACTACTCCGCTATCAATTCATCAATCCCTGGGGGTTGAAAGGCTTGGTTGGTTGAAGACTACAACTCTCTATTGAATGATGATAATACGTCGCGTACACTACGAACAACTTACACCATTGTGCTACGGTATACGGTTATAAATATATTGCAACCGATCTGTTTAGTAGTTTTCAGAAAGTTTTTGGAAAATGAAATTGGATTTGTTGAGTGAACAGTAGTTTTTATTCGTGATTTAATAACAATAAAGAAAAAATCATCGTCACATGAGCTTTTTTAAGAAATTTAGGCGGTGAAATTCTTAATTGAATTTCCTTCCTCCCTCCCTCATTTTCAAATTCACAAAATTCGATATTAAAAGCGCTTAATTTATGTTAATTTTATTTTTACTTTTAAAAGTGACGGCATATTTATATTTTTATCATTATCACATCATTGAGTAATGTTTTTTAATAGGAAGTATATTAGGGGTTAACGGAAGATTTCTTCTACGGATAAATCCTTAAGCTTCTTTTCTTTTCAATAACATTAAAGCAGCATATGAACAAATTAAAAACTTATTCTAAATATTCTATTTTATATTTTTAAGTTAACCATAATTAATATCGCAACAATTAACGATCAGTTATTCTCCAAAAGCCTGCTACTAAATTAACGTTAATAAAGAAAGCGCCCATAATTTGCATATCGATTGATTCTCAAGGAGACATCGCTTTCTTATTGGCACTACAATGAATTCGTTAGAAAATTATACTTTGTAAAATTTCTTTGTCTACAATTCTTTTAGAATAGATACTACAAAGCTTATAAACTTGTTTGCCTTCATCTCATTTTATACAAGGATTAAGAAACTAAAATTCAATATATCGAGTAGTTAAAGATTGAATAATCGAAAAATTCCTCAAGAACATGGAGTTACATAAATCAATAAAAAATTTTATTGAGTAAGTTTCGAAATTATAAGTTAGGCAAGTAAATTCTTAGAACAGCTTCTATAAAGCCGATTTGTTTTATTGCACTCAATGAGGTACTGTACTAATTACCAGAAATCGTATATCGGTCTTTTAATCATACAAGTGAAATAGATCGAAATCATACTGTAACAAGTAAAAACTCAGAGACATTCTAGCTGTACAGTAATGTAAATTGGGGGGCTAAAGTATTACCAAATGAATGCACTCATTAATATTTTCAAAATAAAAATTAATCTAAACTGTTGATGATCACGTGCGCTTTTCATGTTGTAACTCGTATTTCTCACTCGATATCCTCAATTTCTCAACTCACAGACTAAGAGAATTGCTAGTGCACTATAAAACACTGCTATTTGAATAATGATAATTAAAATCGCTATTACTATTATTAATATTTTGGTTATTATTTAATTATTAACCTCTTATCCAGAATAGGTTATAATGTTATACATATAGAAACACACAGGTAATACACTTATAAATCGATCAATAATCCATCCATTAATTTACCGAAAAACCTCAGTTAACCTTATAAAAACCGTCAGAGAAAGAATTTCTATCATATATAATTTTTTAAAATAAATGCAAGTGCAATTTTTGATAAATCAGTTTTCTCAACTAATTTTCTATAGAAGGAATAATTTCCCTCTAACTATTTCTCCATAGTCCTCAAAATACTTGATTTCCATATAAATATATGTGAGTTCGTATCATGTGTAGTGTGGACCAATCATTCTTTCACTCGCTTACTTCTTGCGCAGCCCTGCGATCACTGATAGCTCACAGCACGGCTTCTTGACGTTCGCCTCGTACACGCTCGCTCATCCTGTCGGGCTCGTCCAGAAGGACCATTGCATCCTCACGACACTCATTTACAGTTCTTTTTTCTTGTCCATCTGTAGTCCTCCGTTCTTATCATGTGACCAGCTCATATTCGCTTCTATAGCTTATTTCTTTCACCTTGAAGATGAGATAATTTTGGAAGGTTTGTAGTGCGAATAACGGTTAGTCAGATGATTTGTGACCTCTTTTAGAGGTTCTAACGAAACCGACGTGCCACTGATTCCTCAAAATAGGTAATTCATTTCATATTGTTATTCCTCGTAGAAGTGAAATTCTATTCTACTGTAACCATTTGAATTTTCGTCAGCTTTCAACTTGAAAAAAGAATTATTGGGTAAAAATGAGTCAAATTTATCCCAAAAACTCTAAACAACTATTAGAATTTTTGGTTCATAAGATGCGTGGTGTTTATATGTGCATATAAATATGTTTATTTATTTATTTATTTGTTTATTTATTAATGTAACACTATATTTACATTTGGGCAAGCATATTTTAGTACGACTTTATCCTACGTCCATCTTTCCGAAGATCTGTCGGATTGAGTTTCATCACAATTAATGGATTCCGCTTTGAACCTAAACCTCATCGTTGAGATATAAAAAAAAATTGCTTACTATTAATTGAAAAGAGAGAAATTTACTTATTTATCTCAAAAAAAGTATGGTCTTGAGCATTAATTTTTTAGTCATAAGAGCAATTGTAGAGTAACTCAACTGAAATGATTTTTAACTCAGAAAAATTTAAAGGCGAGTCCTTTTTTTTTGAATGAGGTAGCACGGTCTCATATAGTTCAAACCCCTGATAAATCGTTTTTACGTTCTTAAGATTTAATTACTTTCAAGCTGAACGTTTTATGCTTTTTATAAAATTATTTTTATTATTTTTCTATGAGTGGTTTCTAAAAATAAAAAATTTCGTTAAAAAGTAGCCAAAATACAGAAAAAAATGAGATGTTTCAGTTAATCGTATTGATATGGTATTGACTAGATTGATTTGCTTTAGTGATCTACGATATTTCAGTGGTTGTCATATTGATCTTCTCTTATTACTTTTTCGACGTTTATAATAGAATGATCAAATTTATCAGATGCATTTTTTGATATTTTTATAGAATTCGAGGTAAATAAACCTCATAATGACCATCGTATATTCATTCAATTTGCACCTAATATTATATTTATAAGATTTTACCTCAATAATAATAACCTATGAAGGGCTAATAGTAAAACTTTTCTAGTGTTTTTGTTTTTTTCTTCAAAAAAATAATTTTAATCCTAGCTTTTTACCATAGTCTTCATAATAATCAGAAAATTATTCCACTTCGATTCAACCATTATCGCTATTTCATCTATAATTGTTATAAAACATGTTTAATAGTTGTTTTTTGTGTTAATTTTATCCCTTACTTACAAACTTTATGCCATCGGAAACGCACTGGCTAATGGGGGAGATGTTGAAGCCTGAGGCTATTTTCGTTCTCAATATCTGTTTTCATTGCACGCCATTCGGCAGTGTCTCTTCGCATCTGCCTGAGTCCCCATCCTCCCCCGCTGTCCACCCCTTTTCCTCATCTGTCCAATGGAACAGATTAGACTTAATTATAATCCAATCTCATCTCATTACGATTCAACTACACTCCCTATGAGAATTTATTTGTAACTGGATAAAAATACAAATGATAAAAATGTAAAGGAATTTATCCGTGATGGTTTTTTCCATTCTCAATAAACTATGGTAGCTTATCATGGTAATATTCAAGTTAATCACACGAATAAGTTGAGCGCCAAACCCTCATTATGAGGCTAGACTTCAACACGCATCTTACATAATATTGTTCCGGAGTCTTATCTATTGTGTTATCAAGCTTTTTCTTTATCTAATCACTAATTGCCTCAATGATTTTAATAAGAATATCTCTTCAGTATTCCTCAACTAATGATGAAAATCAAATAATCAAATAAATCAAATAAATAAATTTTAAACAGATATGTGTTTTAGCAGATTTACGAGCATAAAATTATGAAGTAAACATTTTAGTGCAAACACGCGATAAAAACTCATTTCGAGTGACTTGCAGTACTAATATAACGATGACGTCACAGCATATTCTTATCAGAGGCGCATAATTTTGTGGCTATTTTAATAAATGTCTTTTTTCTAGGAAATTAAATTTAATTTAAGTGTAATTTAAGCTGAAGTCTTTGAAAAAAGATTTTTGCGTGAATTTTTCGAACTGTTTATCCTCAACTCATTTCAATATTTTGTTTACCTCATCGATGATCAATTTATTCTGTCTTCTTGTCCGTTAATAAATAATTGAAAACAAATACAAGATTCGATTTAAAAAAAATCCATACTACATAATGGCTTAATATTTCTCATGAGGGGTCAAAATTTTATTAAACATGCTTTTCACCTCCTTCCCTTGGACTCATTAATGTAATTTATGCAATTTTTCAGTTATAATAAGAATTACTATTTTAGAGAGCTGATGGTAATGGAAAATCTTTTTCAAAGAAGTTTAGTCCTAATAGAAATATTTATATAGTGTTTTATGTGATAGG
>KN716152.1:748519-817102 GCA_000816705.1 Dictyocaulus viviparus | reverse complement strand
CGGTTAACACGTTACTAAACCCTTTAACTAACCCTACCCTACTACGTTTACCCGTTCCTAAACGTACTCTAATTCTAAGTAAACCAACTTGTACTTCAGACAAGTATATCATGGCAATTAATAATAGAATTCCTTATAATATAATAAACATTGGGTATAATATTCTTTGAATGAATTGCATTAGTTTGAGTTTGATTTACCTCAGGTGTTCCTCATTTTACATTGGTAAAGCATTTGTTCTTCCTGAAAACTACAACATATTCTATTCAATGGATTTGTTAAGCTGCGTGAAAAAAAAAACAGTTACTGTAAAAATGAATGGAACAGTTAAATAGGAGAGCTATTGTTCGTTTAGTGAATGAGAGTAGTTGTGGATTGAAAAAAAACAAATTCCAATATCGATACGATCCGTAATGGGAATGATTTTTATTGCTAGGTTTTTTTTTGTTTTAAAACCATCTAAATTTCTTTTATAACATCATAAAACTAATATATTTTATATATAAGCATTATTATATAACGATTTTCACTTTACAATCTTAGAAGTAAATGTGACTGAATAATAATACAATTGACTCAATTCACACCTCAAATAGAACACATTTTATAAAATAACTCCATGAAATTTCAACATTTTGTTAAAGTATTGATCTTCTCTACGAGCATTGTTCATATAATACTCATAGCTGTAACTCATAGAATAAACAATTATAGAGAGTTCAATAAAGCACTGATTATATACCTCATACGTCATATTTTATAAGCAACGGAATGCTGTGATTTTGGTGTAAAAACTATAAGTCGTTATGTTACCATCAAACAATTGAGTCAAATATGATAGAGTTGTATTCCTCAAAGTCTTACCCTCTCTCATACTGCTACACTCGATGTTCTCTTGTTTCGCAAACTTCTTAAACTGAATTTTTTCGACCAAAAAAACACACAGTGCGCTGTGCTCATTATAAGTGTCGATCAATTTCAAATGACACTTTTTTCATGTGAATTGATGATCTGGTAAATTATAAATTTTTAATAACTCATCCAATACGCTGAAAATTTCATCTTGGAATAAATAGAGCGACAAAGCCTACTTGACAGTTCTAGGAAGAAAAAATAAAAATTTTTAATCGATTCTTTTTGGTGAATATGAAAATGAAATGTCTGACGAAAAGCTTATTGTGAGGAAATGGAGGAATTCTGTACATTTAATCAGATTGTCTTTTGCTGAAGAACTATATAACTGTTGGTGATGTGTGCATTGGTAGATAGTATCGTACTGCAATGACGTAGTCGGTTCGAGTCCGCATCCAAACAACAGAACCCGTTTTGAAGTCCCATTTGGTTTGTGGATTAGTATCACAATGACCTTAAAAGCAACACTGCTTTGTTATAAATTGGATACCTAAAGTAAAGAGAGAGTGAGGTGTGAGTAGTTGATGATGAAGAGGAGTGTGGTTTGTCGAAGAAGAGCAAGGCTGCTCGATGGCTCTAATGCTCAAAGAATGATGATTTTTCATCCATTCTTCCTCAACTGTAGACTACAAACTTCCAGTCGCCTTCATAATATCACGAAGGAGACGAACACATCACGCATCCCTATGAATTGATCTACTCCAAGGCTAATACCTACCTTAGCTTGTTATTTTCCGTTTTCTTTATCGTTTGTTCGCTATTATTTCAATCGTTATGATAAGTTTCTCTCCTTCTTTCGAACAAATTGATCTTTTTGAGGTTCTTGAAAATAATTTGTTTTTCAAATTTTATGCTTTATCGCTTAGGTAAACATTCTCCACGTAATGAAAACACATTTATGCGGTTCAAGGTATATTTTTAGAAAATAATTTACCTCCTTAAATTGACGTCAACCTCATCGTTAACGTGATTCAGTTAGTTACGAATTCAAGTGACTCAAGATAAGGCAAGAAAAGCTTTAGCGTTGATCCGGTTGCGGATACTTCTACACATCCGTTTTCAATGTGATATTGTGGAAATGATTGAATGCGACCTTCACGTTGGTATAACATCTTTCTTAATGACACGTACAACCCATTGAGGATTAATGGTCTTTTTTTTAACTTTGACTTGAATTTATGCCCGCATTACTAGCATGGTAATTTAATAAAGTACATAATTGTTATAGGCATAGCGTCATGAGGAGCAAAAATGTTTCTGCATAATTTAGATCGATTTCAAATCAGCATTATCCTTTTTTGAAACTGTCGAAATCATTCATGAATGAATTTAATCTAAGAAAAATCATAATCGGCTTTAAGCGTAAGGTTTGGTTTTTTTTCGACAAAAACAAACCCTCCTATTTCACCTAATTGATTATTCGTAGTGCTCGCATGAATTACTGATTGACTTCCTAATGAGAGGAAGTGGTTAATTTGCCTTCGCAAAACATCAGAAACCAAACATTTCTGAAGGAGGACCAAATTGAAATTATGGAAGCCATAGTTCTTAAACAACTTAGGAAAAGCGTGTCGTAGCGGCTGAGGTACCGTCGTGATGCGAAGAGTCGGATGAGGTTCGCCAACAGCCCCAAATTTAACCAAATTCATCATCTCTCCGAGGTTAGTAAATTTGTGCCAGAGGTCTGGGTAAGAGAAACAGCACTGAGTTGATGAAGAGTGGTTAACTCAAGTAACTGTATAAACCAGGTTCGCATTCAGTCATCTTCATGATATCACATTGAATTCGAGCACATCTTAAGAATTTACTAATATATATATATATATGCAGATATGTATAATACATGAAGATGAGATCTATATACATGTACTTTAGTAAATAGAATGATAATGAATGAAAGGAAATTAATTAATTAAATTGTAAGCACTCAACAACAATAAATATAATTTGCACCTATTATTGTTCAGATTACTTTGTACTAGTACGAAGAAGGAAAAATCGATATTGGAACTCATAAAAAGAGAGTGCAAAAAATTTTTCTACATTACTAGGTGATAGTAGAAATCATTGCAGAAGTTATTTCTGCAATTTTTTTTCCGTTTATTAAGCTTTAACAATATTTATTACTTTTATCTTTGTAATATTAAATACTTTTTTTATTAATATTATTATTTTTTAAGGCTTTAAAACTTCTAATTTCTAAAACTTCTGAAAAGTAGGAAAAGGAAGAAGTAGAAAAAAAAAGAAAATCATTGTAAAAATATAAAACCATTCGAAGTTCTAAAAAATAAAAGAAAATGTTTCTTTTGGTTATCATCAGCGATGAGACAAAGCACTACTGATAAAATTTCGTTCCTCTCGTCTTTCATACTTTATCCATTTCCATGTTATGTGTGCATATCGATTTTCTCGCAAAGTGACTTGAAATGTGTTTTCTCAGACATCCACCACCACTCATCATTTTCTATATCCCAATTAAATTTCACGGATGACGTAGAGAATCCATTTCCAGTGACAGAATACTCATCTTTCCTACCTCTTTTACACTAGAAGCAGTTTTTTGAGTGCTCCATTTTCCTCTTTGTTTTGTTAAGGAGCCACATTTCTTTAAACTGTTATTGATGCAATAAAAATGAACTTTATTGATTATATTGACTAGTTTTGTTTATTTAGTACTTTCAACACATTTAAGCGAAACATTTCTTCAAAAATTTTTCTCGATAAGACTGAAACAGGGAGCTCATCACGTTCTTCATACATAGCTGAAGAAACCATTCCATATAATGGATGGTTATGGGATAAGGTCCTTCCTATCCCTCCCTCGCCCTCCCTTCGTCCTATAAAACGTAGTAGGGATCGGCATAGTCGTACTATTGGGTTATGCACCGGTTATGCGTATCCATAAGATTTGCATAATTGCTATTTCTCAATATTCGACATTAAATCACGCTGCATTGCCATTTATTAAAGCACTCCATCCACTACATAATTTTCCTCACATCTTTAATTATTGCTATGAATTGAATAAGTTGCATTAGATGACAATATTTTCATATTTAATGTAAATGATTTCACTTTCATTCTTATTAATATTCGATATTTCCAAACAAATCGGATAAATTCCATGACCAACAACAAACTCCCGCTTACAAGTTGAATGAGGAAAAAAAAACGCTAGCCTTTACATGTTCGGTCTAAATAGGAACAATTAGCATATTTTTCTGATGTTGTCCATTTTTATTTGTTCAATATCTGTAAAGGTCGAGTTGCATTTGAGGTTACGAGGTTTTGTTATCAATTCAGCTATGAGAGACTGTTTTTTTTCATTGTTTTTTGTTTCCTTATTTTTAGAACAATTTTATTTTTGACAATCAACTCTGATCAATATCTACATTGCATTTTAAAATGCTTTAAGCGTTTATTTCAAACGTTTTATTATATATTTCTAATATAGTTTGCTACAAAAATATCTGAGCTTTTCATATAATTTTTTTGTTTTTACTATTTTTTTCTTGGAATCCAATAGAAATGTCGTTAGCTTTGAAAATTTTCGTTTTAAATCGCTTACCGTACTTCTAAAATTATGACGTCGATCGTTTCAAAATCAACGACGTTAACGGTATTACATTGTTTTTGATACGATGGAAACGTCTGGTGTTCAAACGACACTCCTCAATAAGCACTTCATAAATCAGTATTATTATCTGATTCCTTCAACATGACTGATATTTATTGTTTATTTGTTTACTTTGCTGACGTAAAATAGCTTGTTAATACTTTCATATATGACGTAAAACACAATCGATTCACTCGAGCTGAAATCTAAAGCATATTTGATGATATGTTAGGAGACGACTAAGCTTAGTCATTTTGTTCGGTTTTCAGTTCCAGTTATGCATAGTTGAATTGCTGAGTTTGTAGACGACTATGTAGAGGACATTGAGTACATCACAGTATTTAAATATTAGAATGGTTTTACATTTTTATTGTGGCTGAGTGGTGACCTACTGCATACTGTATCTCAGAAAATTCGAACAGCTCAGCGTTAAGTTCTGCCCTCTCTGTATCAATTAAGTTTCGTTAATAATTCATTAATTCATCTCTTAACTACGAAACTTCGTTCTCGTTACTAAAATAGAGTAGCTGAGGACATTTTCAATTTGTTCAGGACAATTTTCATAATGTGAATGTACTAAACTCATTTTGAACTCCTTTCTAAAGGATCGTTTCGAATGTTTTTGAAATGGTTTTAGTGTTATGAGATTTTGCCATGGTTTTCTATTTTATGGACCGGACATATTTATAGTCAAAATACATTTTATTGATACACAAACACTTTTACACAACTTATTGCCGGTATTTCGCTTTTTTTCTCTCTTATGACGTCGTATAAATGAAGAGCCGTAGCCGCAACCGTACGGCTCGTGTCCCCAATCAGACTAACCAAACCTTACCGTCCACGTTGAACGGTGAACTGTTACCAATTCAATTATAAAGGATAAATAGGACTGACATTGTAGAGAATAGGATTCTCAAAGTCAATGAATGACCCGTGCAAGCACCTGTGTAATATGAGGATGAGGGCGAATTCGAGTGACATAACAGAATTGATCAACTAGAAATCCTTATTTTATCTGATGTTCTTCGTTTGTACCAACATCTAAAAAGCATCGATATTATATTATATCACGCCATAAGCTACAATTTTATGGATGAAACGAACTCATTATGTTTTGTAACAGATATTTCTTTTTGTATCTCATAATTTTTATGTATTTCACTTGTTGAACGAAACTCTCAATCCGTCATATTTCTTCTTTTTCTTTGTTAACTGCCATTTGAAATAAAATACAACTAATTAACTTATCAAATATTATTGGTTGACAAAAACAGAACACATAGGTATCGTTATTTATTGGTGACAACAACAACAATAACAACAACAACAACAATGTTTTGTGGCTACCAAATTGTTCTTTACAAAGCACAGTTATTGATTGAAGATTAACTCAATCTGTTTCGTCAATTAGATTTCAAGTTATCGAGTCTACTTTAGAATCTACAGGACTATGAAAATTTTTCAGTATATTTTGATCTACCTATAATGTATTTACTTGAACAAATTGATTATATTTATTTTTTATTGATTATTGAAATAACATCGGCTTTACTTTTAGCATTTATTGTACTTTGGAGATTTGAATATCGATTTTTGTTTTGTGGTTTAAAAAATGGCTTCTCTTTTCGAAGACGTAAGAATTTTTTTTCACTTCAAAACCAACAGCATTATAAATCTTTATAATATTTACAGTAAACAAATGTATATTGTGGTTTTATATATCGAAAATCATTTCAAGTTTTATTATCTCTGCGCTCTTAATTTACCGTACTGCTTAGCTTTTTTATAGTTTTTTTTTTTTGAAATATTGCTATTTTTCAATTCAATAAGGTTATTTGATTCTTTTTTTTCCAAATAGGATCAAGAAATGGGTTTTACCTAGATCGAAGTTGTATTTATTGAAACAAATGAAACCATTTTAAAAAACTTTTAACTCGGGAAAAACAAGAGAGGAAAAAAAAAGAGGGAAAAAAGCTATTGAGGTGCTACTCGCCTTTTGTTGTAGTAAAAACAATACATAGCTCTAGAATATCACATTTTATCGAAACTTTTGTTAATTTCCTTATACACATCTATACACATATAATAATAATAATAGTAATAATAATAATAATAATAATAATAAATAATAAATAATAACAGTCATGATAATGACAGCAATAGTAATAGTTATAGTAATGAGTGATGAAGACTTTTTTAATGACTGGTTCTTCTTAGTGATTAAATTCTTCTGATTGATTGCATTCCTCGTTCCTAAACGACGAAGTTTGCACTACAGTTGATCCGCACTTTCCGACACAACTACCTACTTAACTCACTTTATCCTGAGAAATAACTTATCCCTCACCAGCATAAACAAAACAGCTTTATTTTTCAGCCAACCAAAATTTATTGTCCTTTGAAGGGACTTGACTTTCGGCGTTGATCAATCACCGTGGGATGCGCCCGCCACGCGCATTAGTTTACTTCCTTGTCATGTTGTGGAGGTGACTGAGAGCGTGTTTGGCCTATGAAATAACTTGGGACCACCCTCTTAGTCAGTGCTGCATGTGTTCTCAGATTTTTCTGGCAGTTATTATTACTATTATTTCGAGCATTGTTTGCCTTAGGGCGGACCCGAACCATCATCTGCAAAGCATCACAGCATCACCTCCCACCGCTTTTCTATTTGTTACTTGCAATATTAAATATAATATTTTTGAATAAATTTATATTTTCCACTAATATTACTTATTGCAAGCATTAATTATGTTAGTCATGGGACAGCTATCAATACAATATTGTAAAGGATATTTTAAACAATATAGTTGTTGGTGAGAAATGTTCGAGATGGGCGTTCTGCTGTTTGAAATTGATATTCCAAGTGATAATACCTCAGGCATCACGAGTTTTGAGTATCAAAGTCTTCTGACTAACTCAACAAATTGGGATATTAGTTTCGTATCGTTATAACATATTATGATCATCAGAAAAGAAATCATCTTCTATGATCTTCAAGTGTTTGTTCACAAGTCCATAAATTTCTATCGGCATATTTTTTATATTGTAAATAATTTTAAAAAATGATAGCGCATATTTTTTCTGATATAGAGAGGTAATCGTTAAATCGTTTAATCTTTGAACAAAAAGGGGATATTTAAAAAAAAACTCTAACAAATATCAAGCAATATGAAATTCTATTAGTTAGTATGGTTATTGATTGAAAAAATATTTTCATATTTGTACTTTAATGCTTCGTTCTTTGTTTTTGGAAAGAATATTTTTTATGATGAAGTCGTGTAATATTTTGCTGGAACTTTAATCAAGTTTAATAGTAATTATAATATGCTGACAATTTTCGGCAACCGATACAATTACCGTAGGATATGACGAGATCTTTTTAATTGGTCTCAATCAATAAACCAATATATTTTAAATAAGGATGAATTTTTCAAAGTGAGTAACTAAAAGAGGTTCTAAAGAAAATTCATACCAAGTAGTCCTCATTATTCTAGCCGATTCTGTAGAGCATTCGTTTGCATGTATATTTTTGTTTAGAATCATCTAGCGATACAGGATACTGTAACATGCACTTTTGAGGATTTTTTAAGGATAACCAGTCCGAAAAAGTATTCGAAGATTAACTAAATTTTCCAGCTCGACAAGTTCACAGTCGTCCATCAAGGCATTTTTCCTGTCTTTTTTTAAATTTTGTTTTGAAAAATTCAAACGACGTTTTTATAACACTTTATTTTGCCGGATAAATCCTAGACCTCGATATTGATATTTGAAACGAGGCTAAGCAAAAGTTGATTCTCAAATATCAATTGGCATTTCCCTCATTTTTGAAAACAGAAAATATTGGGTTTGAATAAAAAATAAAATTTCTAAGTACAAAATAAATCTTATTTCTATGCGTCAAATTTCAAGAATATGTAATTTTTTCTCTTTTAATTTGTATTTTTAAAATTTTTTCACAACAATCATTCTACCTTAAGATAGTTATTGTGAGCTAAGTTGAATTTTACCTCATTTTAAGAAGCGTCTTTAAAGCTTTTGACAGGTTTTTATCTGTTTACCGTGCGTATTTTTGTAAACAAACGCATGAAATTGTTTTTCAAAATTCCAGATAAACTACTGAATTCTTTTGAGTTTAGTAGAGGATAAAAATATCAATTAATATTACTAATAGAAAAATTTTTTGAATCCTTTTTTATGAAACTCCATTCAAAGAAGTAACTACAAGCAATTGAATGGTTTTTCACTAGTCACAGTATTCTTAAAATTACTGTACTTGCTCTCACCCAAATGGAAATGCTTCTTGATCTGCGACCTTTTGAACTCCAAGAGAAATTACTGTGATTCCTTATTTGAATATTCTTTTTGCAAATATCGAATCAACTTTGTTCAAACTGCTTCATAATAGTTTATCATTGAATGTGAGAGGAGTAGAAGTACCTATGCAGGTTTGCAAACGAGTCGTTTTCTTATTCAGTAATAATCAGCTTCAAAAGATGAAGCATCTAGAAAATAGAAAAACTAGCATTCTAGAAATATTTGTATTCATAGCAGGCAGTTTTAGCAGATAAAACCTCATTTCCTTTGTATTCATTATTGCCTAAGTTTTTATAATATCTAAATCTATCCGTCTTTTTTTCTCTCTCTCCCTCTTTATATATACGTATGTGCATATAGATTTAGCATATACATTGTACGTTTATAGGTAAAATAAGATGAGATAAGCTTTAGCGTTGATCAATCTGTTGTGTAGGGATGCGTCTACGCATTCGTGTTCAACGTGATATGATGGACGTTCGTAGTTGAGGTTCGGTTGCGAGTCTGGTCTATAAAGTGACTTGATTTGACCGCTATTGATCAAGTCAGTGCTGGCTATCTTACTCTGATTTCTCTGATACCAATTCACCGACCTCGAAGAGATGATGGGCTTGATAGGCCCTAGGAGGAGACCGTAACACAACAAAGTTGCAGATTTTTGACTGAACATTTATTATTCCCATGGAAAGGAGGATTGGTGCAAGAAAAACACAAATGTGTACAGAATAGGTCTTCAAATAAATAAGAGGAACACATAGCTCAGAAAGATTTCATGGTGCGAGAAAATTAAATTAAGTTTTATGGTTTACGAATGGTATGAGCCAAATTTTTGGTATACTATGGCTGATCTATGAACATAAAGAACGATGTGAGCAACGAATCACGTGGAGGATGTAGACTTGCATAGATTGTGTTAGAAACTATATGAAAGGTCAATTGAAAAATCAACTCCACAACTCTCACATCGGTTTGCTACTCATCAAATTCTTAGGTTGTTATCTTTACCACGTTGGAGTTTTACATATTAATCAGAAGGTATTTGAAAGTGTTCTCGTAAATATAACCGGAAAAAACAGTGCCGAATCGGTCGTTGTGGTACAGACCTTCGAGAATTATCTCGGTTTCAAGTTCCAGGGGAATACGTGTCAGAAGCAAAACACAGATGGGCTGCTCATATAATGAGAAGAGAGGATGACAGATGGACAAAAAACTGTGAAATGGTACCCAAGAGGATGCAAAAGTTCTCCAAGACGATCTCTACAAAATAGGCAGGAACACAGGCCACTCAAGTAACCAAAAGAGTATTTGTGTACATACTCCTCACAATGACGTGCAGCAAATTGGGCTTCTTCGTTCTGTGATCAATTTTCAGGGTCGTTTAATACAGCTAAATTGACAAAAGTACGTTTTTTAGTAGGATTCTTAAGAGGCTTATCGTTGAAAAAATGACGCTTTAAGAAACCGTAATAGATAGAGCGTCTGATGAGACTCATTCTGCTTGAACTCATCTTTATTACGGCTTTGTCCATGCATTTCTCACTAATGTGTAATGAATTCTTTCTACAAAATTAACCGTATATTTGGTTTGTGATACAAGATTTCTATAACAAATAATCAATTTTATAGTTTTAAAATTTTTGTATAATTCTAATGCCGATATATATGAACAATTTAAAAGACAAGAAAACCCTAGTTTGACTTTATGAGAGGTGGTAACAAAAAAGTCGAACTAGAGACATTTTATTTGCATCGTTTCATTTTTAACCACTATGCTATCAACATTCTGTTTATGTTTTGTCTACAAAGTATTCAGAAACTTACTTACCTGATTATCAGTTGTACTTCTCATATTTTTCATCTGCAGTACTTGTCTTTGGTGCTGATTCAATAGACATTCAAATTTTCCTCTAATATTACCGTATTTCTTTCATGTGTTAAAATATGCTAAAATTCATCCTTAACCGAGCTTTCCCTTGAAAAAAAAACTCTTCGCTGTTAAGAAAATAACTTTATCAAATCCACGTAGCGCTTTATTTAATTCGTTACTTTAGTCGATTGGTTTGTTTACTATTGCTATCCTTATTGTTTTTTTTTGTTTTTTAATCAAATCAATCGATACTACGCTTTATTTTGATGATTTAGTTTTCTCTGGTCCTACTAAGCGTTCTCTTGTGCAATCGGTTCGTCGGTTTTTAGCTTATAAAAGCTCTGAGGTTACGACGAATGAAAACTGGTTAAATTGACGTCACTAAATTTCTGAATTAGTGATTTGTAACACTACTCTTTACAAAGATTTTCACTATCATTATCATTATCATTAGTAGTGCTGTATTGATTAGTTATTGATCATTAATGATCTTAGTCATATGGTTTGACTCACTCGTTATCACTAATCAATCACTTTTATTCTTGATTGAAACAATGTATTTATAATAGAATAATTTTAAACCCACATTTTAAATGTAATTTTATGCAAATTTTCTATGGTAGCTAATAATAGAATTCCTTTATGGATTTTTTGAATTTCGTCTTCCACTAATTACATGGTTTCAGTTTTTTTCAAATAGTTTTATTTTTCTAAATCAAAAAAACGTTTCTGAGCGCTATAATTTTATTTTTTAGTATCAGCGATATTTGCAGGATGAAAAAAAAACCAGTTTTAATGAGATTTTAAATATCACTGTCGTTTCGTGGTTGATTTGAAAAGCATTTATTATGACGCCATAATGAGGTTGCCTTAGAAGTGAGCTAATTAACAGAGTGACATAAAAAGGTTGTCACGAGATCGATCGTCCGCTCGATCCCGCTTCAGTGCAAATCAAACCATTCTTCGCACCAGTCATGTCGGTGGGTGCATTAACATCAAAGTACTTATACTAGAATAATAGGAAGTATTACGTCTGGGGAAAATTTTATTTCTACTGTTAACTAATAATTATTCTGAAGACGCTTTGATGAGGTTCATCCTCAATTACCTCCACGATTTTTGATAGATTACTGTACTGGGGATCGCACAATAATTTTAGTTGATTTCCATCCCTCTCTAGCGTTATCGTTATTGAAAAAGCTTCCATAAAAGTATTCCAACGTTTTCCTTTTAAGGATTCTCATGTTCTTAAACATTCTGATATTTATATATTTCTATTAGATCTTCTCTCCTGATAACTTATACGAACCTCAATTCTCACTGAGTTCAAAGACCCTCGAGTTTTTTATTTTGTTTTTGGAACTTTTGAGAAGAAAAAATGTGTACATATCAGAAACTTTCGACAAGACCAAAAGTCTAAGAATGTCAGAAATGATTTACGAATTTATATGCGATTATATTTATTTTTCGTGCTTAAAAAACCCTAAAAAGTCCTCTTCCTTATTTATACCTCAGACTTAGAAGAGATCAAAAATCAGGGGCAACATTTGATTCGATTGTGTAGTAATTTTTGAAGTCAACATTATAAAGTTATATGTATAAAGTTATAACGTTATATGTCAACGTTTTTTTCTGTCCACTAATAAGAAATGTCCACTATTTTCAGCGACTACGTAAAAACGTGATATGGTAAGGGAAATGAGGGTGTTTTTTTTTTATTTTCTGATTTTTAAGTATCGAACGTGCTCCGGCACGATGACGACAAGCACATTCGATAGGAATTGATCGGCTCAAGAGCATATTTCATCTCCAGTTTTCAGGATTAGAATCCAGACTAAATAAAGAAACGAAGAAGAGCTATTCATTTGAGAAGACAAATTATAATATCGTTTGAGGTGATCCGAGTCATAAATATCGATGTCACTCAAACGCTCGTTATTTAAATATTCCCACTTGTCATTTGAGAGCGTTTAGTCATTTGCTGTTGGTTTCGACAACATAGAAATCCACAACAACGATTAAGCTAATTAACTTAGGCCTATAAAAAGCTTAAAGCTTCATTATTCGTAATGAAGCCAATTTTAAGCAATTCGTTAACAAATTTGCTATGCTCTTTGTACAAAACGAAAAAAATTGCCACTAACACCCTCACTTCCACCATCATCATCACCATCGTCATCAGTAACACCAATACCACACGAAATTACTGCTATGAATAGCATTTCCCTTCTTTTGGCATTTTTCCAAATATAAATCGCATGTTTTTCCAAGTCTCAAACCCAAAAAAACCATGTGTTTGTTTTGTGATTGCACCAGAAAAAAATAACTGAATAATAAACAATAACAATGAGACTAATAACAACCCTACTATATAGCTGGTTAATTAGGATAATAATTAAGCTTTTTAAAACCTGATGCTCTATCAGATTTGGTTCTAATTAGGCATAGGCTGCTTTAAAAATAATGAAGCATTAAACCAAAAACTTTGCCGATTTGTTCTTTTTTCCCATATTATAAACAATTGATTTCTTAATTTATTTTTATGTGATGAAAGCTTTTCCCTCTTTTTACTTCAGTTTAAAACAAAACAGTAACGCTTACAATAACTTCTCAATCGGAGGAAAAAGTTTTTTCATTTGTTTAAATTTATTTCTATATATTTATGGCATTGTGTGTCTTATTATTATCTATGCATTATTTACAATTCTTCATTATTATTTATTTACTGTTTATCATTACCTATTATTTTTTTGTTTACTTAGATTTTTTTCCGTTAGATTTGATTATCATATGTTTACTGTGTTATCATTGACTGATGATATATGATATCATGATCTGTGTCTCGTACTTTTTTCCTCATAGATCGATCGATATAATTGAACATGATGAAATACCTCGAGACATAAAATGAAACAATGAGGTGTTGACTACGAATCAGCCCACAGTGATATTAATCCGTGATGATTCTTACCTCATTACGAAATTGTAAAATTTTGAGGTAATATAGATGTATTGAAGACGTGTTTAATATTAGTACCTCATATCTCTATAATAAGATAGAGATTATGCAACGAAGATGTATTGGAGAACCATCGATATTCCAACAATGTGGCAATCCCTGAGCTTTCGGAGGCCCATTCGAGTTATTTACAAGTGAACAACAGTGATTGGTTTTTATGCTCTGATATTTCTTGTTGTAGAACAGCTTTTATACCAGATTTTAGCCGGTTAGTTATCCTTCAAAGCGGCTTAACATTTTCACTCTCTAGAGTCAATCAACGTGGACACCAAAAATCATTTTCTTTTTAGAATCGTAGTATGACAACATGTTGTCATGAACTATGCCAACTAGTGACGTTTCATGATATATTGTGAAAGCGATCAGTTAACTAACGGTAAACATGAGCACCAAAAACCTTTCAGAAATATTATTGTGTCCACTGCTCCTCGTGAGTAGATGGCGAGTTGTGACGTATTACGAGAGAGTTAGAGGTCGAAAAAGAGGAAACGAATAAATTCTCCAAGCAAGCACAATATCGGAAGATAGTGGAGACTTTCCGTTGAATATTCTAGAAACTGGTAGTCTAAACAAATTTCGTAAACAAAAACGATTATGATTTTAGAAATTTTACTTTCTTTGATGAAAAAGTTTTTTTCTGTTCCGATTAGTATCTGAGAAAAAATTGAAGCGAAAATTATATGATATTATCGATTTTTTTTTGTGGAATATTTCAAAAGAAATTTCGTCATTTTCCTTTTTAGAAGGTTCAATCATCCCAATATCTTTTCCCATTCATCATCGACTGTTATGTTTATGTTTGTTTGTTTGTTTATTTGTTTTTCCTTCTTTCAAGAACGTAAAGTATTACTGTTATTAGCATTATTAATAGTATTATTATTATTTTTCAGCAACAAACGATTTTCTATGAGAAAAAAACCTTAATTCTCTCCAAAAATGTCATAACGAAAATTTGCAGACTCATAAAATTTTACGTGTTATTTTGGTTTTTTATTTCAAATGTACTTCATAATGCAATAATTTTTATTCTGCTGATAGTACAGCCTAAACATTTAATTATAAAATAATATCTCGTTTGAGGGAAAATGAGGCTGACCTCGTTCCGAAAAACTTCTGCTCCCTTTTTTTCCCATCTACTTTAGACATTTCTAATGTATCAAACTTTTGTTTGAAGAACATTTTTAGACAATCATCTTTTCGGATAAACTATTTCATTCAAGAAATGGTTTTAGAAACAAAAAAAAAGTGATAAAGAACTAGTCTTACGGTCGTGAGGGTAAATGAAAATGAAGTTTTCGGATGAGTCCAAGTCAAAATAATAATAATATTCGTGTTTCAAAATTTTATGATGCTCCAACGCTATTGTCTAATTTTCACTCGATCCCTACTTACTTACTTGGATTATCCATCTTTACTGGATGGTGAGGTTTGCAGCATCATTTTCCATTCGTTTTGCTTCCTTACAATCAACGTTTATGGCTATGGAATTCTTCTTTGAATATAGTGACCCATGTTCTACTCATTCGTTCTATAGTCAAGTTTATTCGATTGTTTTCATCCTCAGTTGCCCTTGTTTAAGTAAAAAGAATTCGGTATTGAGGAAAATGTACGGTAACTAACTAGTCGTACGGTCATAATTTTGTTGAAGTTATGGTACTTCATGATATTATGTTGATCAATATTTATTACAATGCTTACTTCGTTCTATTTCTATTCCAACACATTATTCTTTTCTATAAAGCATGTTTTTTGTTACTTAATAAGCTTTATTTAGCGAAACAATCATTGATTGATATATCCTATCCAGGTATGAAACAGGTACGTTGAGTTCGACGTTCACCAACATGTCCTCACTAGAATACCTCCTCATGTAGATAGAACTGGCGTCTATGGATAAGTTCTTCTTTTTTATTGTTTTCGTTTAGTCGGACAGAATATCTTGAATATCTTATAAGCATATAATTATATTGCGTCATTAATTTATATGTTTACATCTATGTAATTAATTCATGGAGTTTTTTGTTTCGTAACGATTCGATAAGCCGTGAGTCCACAATCGCATACTTAATGCACTTTTATTATTAATGCTCTGAACTTTATTAATCATTTGGCGCGTTTTCTTGAAATTTTGCATCTAACAGAGGAGAAAGCTGAAAAACTATTAGTAGAAAAGAAAACTTGTCATTCAACCTCATCGATTACCACATTGCTTTTTGCTAAGCTTCGAAATGATGATGAGATAATGAATTTTGTTAAAGTCTACGTAAAACTGGTTAGTAATTGATCTGAGGAATTTTTCCTCAACAGGTTCTCAAAACAACAGAAAAAACTTAACTCCGTCAATAAATTATATTTGACACATTTATATGGAACCAAGAAGAAGAAAATCACATTCGGTTTCTATTATGGATTATTTGTTGTTCAATAGATTGGACTACTCAGTACTTTTCATAAGTAAAAATTCATTATCAAGCACGAATATGTGTGCATTCTTATGTTAGCAGGTGATAATCTTCTTGAGGATTTGACTAGAAAGCGATAACTCAGTGAATGGGCAGAGAGCAATAATGATTCTTGGGATTGGAAAATCTTAAGCAAATTCCTCAGAACCATTCAGTAAACTTCTTGTTTACGTCATAATATCCTATAGTCTAACTATGAGCACATCTTGTGTTCAATCAAACTCGTATAAAACGCTTAAGTAATATCTGTTTATGAGTATGTGACGTCAGCATTATTAATTAAGAAGTAAATTTTGGTTACAAGACAAATCTACATAATAGTGAGCTCCAAAGTTTTCGTACAAATCTGAGAACACCATATCAACAATTCGCGCTCGATTCTAACGTATAAGAGGTTATCATTGCGCAAAATTAATGGCAGGAACGGAGAATGCGAATTATTATGTCATCAGTTTGGACGGGCAGAACTACGTACTGCACAATTATGATGTATATAGTAGTATGGTCAGTACAATAATTTTTGGAGTTTCCCATGTGTGCTGGTGAAAATTGAATCACTTCGTTATGTTATTTGTTATTTCTTTGGTAAGCTAAGAAATAATGCCAAGTTTTCGTTAAAATAAATCCGATCACCTAATGGATATACCAGTAAATTTCATCAACAGAGATGGAGAGCAGCTCCTCAAACGATGTCTGTAAGTGTGTAAAGCACTCAACTTAACTATTACAAACCAACAACATTCATGGAATGTCAACATATCCAGCTTGAAACAGACGAAATCTCTGATTACATCATGAGGTTTCCATTATCTGTTGCCTACAAGGTGACGTCATATCACCTCATCACCATTGTGGCCCCTCAGAATTCAGAACGTATAGTGTCGTTTATAAGGAAATACAATATTTAAATTTAGTATATAATCGTTGGTTTTGTGAATCATATATGATTCTTAAGCCATGGAATATAATTTTTTTAAAGATGTTGAAGAAATAACCTCAAATTCATAATTTTATAATCCTCAAAACTTTTTGTTATATATATATATATATATATCGTTTTTCATAATGTCACTCCTTCAATAGAAGCCACTTTCTGTTTGCGTTGCATCTATGCATATCTAGTGTTGGAAAAGTTAGTTTTATTTATTACCTAAACCAATCAATAAATAGAAGAAAAAATCGATAGAATACCACATCTCTTCCATTAATGAAAAAAAGGAACACTGACCTTTATTTTGTTCTCTGAATTGTAGATCTCTTTCACACAGAAACAGATGGGGTCGGAGCGCTAAATGATGAAGATTTCCAGTAGAAAAGGTCAGACGATCTAATGTGGTTCTATTGTTGAGGTGATGTGATAAGGCGAATGTACCGTAACTGATAACAACTTTTAATGAGGAAACCCCTTACACGCTCAAACTTATGCTCGTTTATACATTGAGGCTGGCGTATCACTGCACTGCTGCACCTCCACCGCTGTGTCCAGAGATCTCTGATAAGTTATTATAGTATGAATTTCCTCAATGTTATATTAAGCACAATGATATTAATAATAGTGGTAATAATAGATAAATAGAGTTGTATCGAAAGCGCTTGAGGTTGACATATTAGTGAAAAAAATCTTTATTTCCTGTTAACAGATAATCCCATCCTAATATCCTTTCTATGAGACTTAATTCTTATGTAAAAACATTAATAATCAAAATACTATAGTCAAATTTATCGCTATGTGAGGTTTTCAGGGTTGAGGCTTCCTCATTTCACTCAAGCTAGCTCCTCATCGAGTCTTCTTCGTTTCATTCGTTTTCCTAAATATAACTTGCAATATTTGTTTTGACATCTCAAATGTAGTTTTTTCATGTGAAAAGAAAAACCACTATTTGTTTATACTTTGGCGAAATCAATCGATATATGTCTCGTTGATTTAGTGTTTTTCTTTTCAAGAATGTTGGCATTAAAATTCCATGAAGTAATGGATTTTGTTTCTAAACTTCCTTATTTTTGCATTTTTTTTGGAAAATTTAGTATTCACGGAGAGGAGAGTTCCTCATAATTTTGAACTCAATAGCAATTTTATACGAGGATTTTGCAGCAATTTTTTTTCAATGCGGCGATTACGTATTATATATTAAATTATCTAAAATAAAAAATAGAGCTATTTTTACTTTATGCAGAAAAATATTTTTTAACATAAATATATTTGGAAATTTTATTGTTGAATTATTTTCTAACATTTTTCTATTTCTTTAAAGCATAAAATTTTCGTTAAATCGTTCAATAAATAAAAACATTCAAATTCAGCGCATTCGTAATGGTGTTTTCTAAAATTTTTACTGAATTTTTGATTGTTCAGTAAAATTTTTGCTATTTCTCTGTAAATCATTTAGAATAAAATTTTCAATACATTTAAAGAAAAAAATAAAGAGCAAGGAAATAAAGAAGAAAGAAAACAATCGCATTAAGAGATGGAAAGAAAAAAAAAACAACAAGATTCTTTTAATTCAATAAGTTTAATGCAATGCCTTCAGGGCATGTTCATTATGCTTCGTTTATGGAGTCGTTAATGAGCTCTATTCAATAGAAAATGCTCTTTATAAATAATATTTTGTTTATTTAGTTGAAATTTATAGTCTAATTGCTGTAATCAATAGGATCGAATTAAATGAAATACACATTGCTGAAAAAGTAATTCAATAAAATTTTTTTTTGAAATTTGGTCGTAAAATACAGTGTTTATGATCTACATACTGTATTGATCGTTAATGATCATTAAAAGCTTTTTGTTTTCATCTATACTGTTTTAGGTCAAAACATTTAGGGTGCTTAAGTTGATTTTTACTAATATAATTTTTTATTCTGAGGATTCTAATAGTATTATCATTTACAAAGATCTGAAATGAAGTCGTCGATTATGTAAAAGCTAATGACTTCTTAATCAAATTGTAAGAATTCTGAGGATGACTACCTCATTTGTTTTTTCTTCACAACTCCTAAACAGTCTATTCTGATTATCTGATTATATTGATTAAACGGTATTCAATCAATACAACGTTTCTCAAATCTATTTTTTATTCATAAAAAATATGATTAATAATCATTCCAAATTATAAGTGTTAACTTGAATGGACACCAGCGCGAAGTCGTTCAGAATCTTCTAAGCTTTACATTGAACGCGAATAATTTTGCTTCGCAGTTCGTGAATGTCAATTCTATGAATTTTTCTGCTTAAAAAAATCACATGGACTTTGCATTATTAGCTTTATTAAGCATAAATATTTAATTAATGTCATTTTATTTTCCATTATTCAGTTGTTCATTCTGTTTGCTTGCAACATTTGCTTAAACGATTCCAAGTAACTTTGTACCGCCTTCGGATACAAATTCACTATTTAAATTCAAACATCTCACGCGACCGAGTTAACAACAACACTCACAACTTCAGCCTGGATTCGTGCTTGAATATCGCATGATTCCAAACTGGTTTGCTACCGATTCCACTATGAAAACGATTTTACACTAGCCACTCTAACCCAGTGTGATTTCATTTCTAAAATTTCTCCGTAACCTTAACCTTACGAGAATAGAAGCAAATTTCTTACTCTCACTGTATCTATCACCTCAATATACGAATTTAATCAATTCGTATTTTTCTTGTTTACTTTCATTTTTCATCTCATCTGTCCTCTTTTTCACTTTTTCTTCGCTCATCCATTTCATTAGTCGGTTTAGGCTTAGAGTAATATTTTTTTCTTGGGCGTACGTAACACAGTGGCGAAGGTGTCAGAGTGATACATAAACCTGTCCGAATCATATTTGCAGCCGTCCAGTACAGTTACTGATTCCGTCATCTCTCTAAGGTCTGTGAATTGGTGTTAAAAAAATCTGGGTAAACACAACGAGCACTGAATTGGTGAAGAGTGGTCATCCCAAATCACTGTATGGGCCAGGCTCGCATTCAACCACTCATACGACATCAAAATGAGCACGAATGCGTGCGTGGATTCCGTAACAGCGATAGATCACAGTGAAAGCTACTCTCGCTCTATCCTATCATCGTCATTATCGTCACTATCCTCATAAAAATCTTATTTCTATTCATGTCTTATGTTTTTCTTTTATTGACCTTATGTTTGTTTACTAATCTCATAACCGTAGAGCGTATTTAATGCTTCAGTAAATATCATCCGGCGTTAATCGGTTTCGAAATATCGATAAAGTGTTTCTCAAGAATGAGGAAATATTCAGCAAGGTTCAGGCTTAGACAAAATAGAATAGAAAATAGAACGACAAAGACCAGACAAAATAGAAAATATTACGGGTGAAATGATACTCACAAACGTTTATCGTTTACCTATTACTAAATTATAATCAGAGTTCCAAAAGAAATCAGAGATCGCATCAAAATCAATGTTATAGTGTGAAAGAATACCGTATGACAGTAGAACGCTACCGTATCGCCACTCTATTACTACCGTAGTGATAGTTTTATAGGCATTGTAGTTCTTTTGCCAAAAAAATACCAAGCAAATCTGTGTTGTTTGCAGGCATCAACTTTGGAATTACCGTAAGAATAAAAAAAAACACTAATGAACGTTCGATTGTAGGAGGAAACTTTTCGACATTGAAACGATAAACAAACAATTATTATAAATGTGAATGGAAAAAAAACAAGAACAAAAGAAAAAAAACGAGAATAACTTGTTTGTTTATGTGAGTTTCTTTTCTGTCTTCATCCTCAGTCTTCTTCTAAAACGATGTCAGTACTTATTCAAAATGATCTAAGAGAGCTCATTTTTTTTGAACGACTATTTTTGAATCACATTGTTTTCCTCAATTTACGTACTTCATTTATTTTTATGGATTGATTTATGCGCAGAAAAGAACAAAATAATATTGCAGAAATGATAGAACAAAACAAACTAATAACGAAAAACAAGATAAACAAATAAATAAAAAATACTAACAAAGTAGTAACAGCTCCTATGTTTTATTTAACAATACAATCGTTTATTTCTTAAATATTATTAATTCTTAGGGTTTCCGAAAATTCTTATTAACCTTAAGATTTTTAGCTAGGTAGATACATATATGTAATTGGTAGTATTTGAAAATAATCATAATGGAAACGGTAATAACATGAATGCTTATCGATTTTAGATCCTTCGAATATCTTTGAGCTAAATTCTTTTTGGGGTTTATTATTTATATTTGTATATTTATTTTAAATCTTTATGTGTGATAATGTATATTATTTTAATTGTTTGAAGCAACTAACTAGTTTCGTTGGCTTAGCCTCATAGCTGTAAAACTAACGTACCCTGATTGACTGACCTCATCGCTGAAACGCTCTTTAAATTTCTTGAATAGCTGCATAATTCATGATCCAATATTGCCGTCGAAAGAAGAGGGAGCGATTGAGGTTAATATTAAGCCCAAAATTGCTCTATAAACTGAAATAAATGACCATATAAAACGTATACAACCTACGTTTCATTTTGTATCCCAGCTTGGACAATGTTAGCAGACTGATGAACACCACCAGTGATGCTATCTACTTTTATACTTTCTTGAAATTTTCGTAATGAATTCTGGAATCTGTCGACCGCTTTCAATCGTAATAATCGGTCACGTGGTAAGTGGTGATGTAACGTTTGGTTGTAGCTTAATTTCATGTCACGTCTTGAATTTCGTTGTGGTTATTGTTTACATTTTTTTGGCGACAAGATTTCTTTCATGTTATGATGACTTCAGTTCCCTCATTTTCTTTCACTCATTCTTTGATTGCTGTTTGTGATGGTTGCCACACTATTCCGCCCCGCAACCCCCTCTCCCCCCCTATTCATTTCGTTGCAAGAGAAGAGAAGTTCAAAAGAATTTAATCTTTATGCGAGCAAGACATTTTTCATAAACAACAACATTCATTTTTATTCATTCTACGCTTTCTCCACTACAAACGATTATTAAATCAATAAAAATTTATCTAATACAAACTATATTGTATTTTATTACATCTATTTTTTTTTTCGTTTACCTTATGACAATACCTGAGGTAATCGATACTCTTCGTTTGTCGTTCAATGAGCTGCTCGGTGCTCGGTTTGTGTATGATTTTTTTTTCGACATCAGAAAAGTTTCGATGGAAAATAAATGAACGAGAGCTTTAAATTACCATTTTAAATTATCACATAAATGAATAGAGGTTTTTTTTCTTCCGTGCATTAATTTCAATACATTTCGTTCAAAATGACGTATTTTTTCTCGTTTTCATCGAATTCGAAAAGCTTAAAACTGTGCGTGTTTTGTTTTTTCACTATGTTTTCTCATTGTTTCTTATTACATAATTCAAATAATGATAATAATTTGTTAATTTAATAACTTGTTAATAATTTGTTTTTTCTTAGTTAATTCATTACTTTTCTCGTTCATCAACAAGTTTTCATTTTTGAAAACCTCTCAACAAAAATATTTTAGAGAGAAAAAATTTTACATAACTAATTAAATTAACAAAAAAAACTTAAAAGATCCATTTCATAATTAAAATTTTGTTTCATAGAGTTATTTTTGAATATTTAAAAAAAATCACAAAATTAAGAATTAGCGAAGCTTTCAATTAAGCGTTTGGTTCAATGTCAGATATCGATTGAATTGGTAGGTCATAACAAAAAAAGCAGGTACGGTAATGACCACTTAATAATTGCTATGCAAATATTTAGTGTATTTGGCTATAACTAGTGTTTACCTTAGTTTTAGGATGTACAGAGTTTGAAAAATGTTCCTCTTCGCAAAAAAAACTTCAACATTAATCTACTTAGATTCGATTTGGTGGCTTTGAGTTGGAAGATTGAAAAGTCCACTGACCGGAAAATTTATTTACTTCGTACATTCATCCCTATCTACTAAATATGATGCTCTTTATTCAAATCTTCGAGAAATTTCCCTCACTTAATGAAATTTGAGGTTTCGATAACTGCTTTATATTATTTTTTACCAACGACAAGAAAGAGCAAAATCTTAATACTTTTCTGCTTTTCGTTGATAATCAGAGCGATATCAATCTGTCGTAGAAGCGAAAATTACCTATTCATCAGCAAATCGTCTCCTTTCATTTCGTTCCGTTCCAGTTCTACTGAATTTCACGTGAAAAACATTTTTTGTTTACATTTTTTTTCCTGCTCATAATTTCACAATTTTATCTGAATTCACTTTAACTCGTTTATCATCGTTTTGTCTTTCCCTCTTCACCTCTTGTCATATTTACGTCGTAATTTGCATAATACAGTAATACTTCGTTGTGAAAAAATTTTTGTAATATTCGTTTTTTTTTGTGTCTGTGTGTGGCAGAAATGAGAATTGAAAAATTATGAGATTTTTAATTTTAATATTTTCTATATAGAGAATGGATACCGACCAATGTCAAACAGTACTGATACATTTACCAAATCATAGTGTTGTTTACGATTTTTTTAGGTATGTTTTTTTTCTCATTTCTAATACATTAATTCTTTCATTCAAATAGAATCATTTTTTCAAGTTAAATTCAATTCAAACAGAGTTGTTTTTTACTCTAAGACATTTATTAAATATTCATTACAGCACTTAAGTAATCAATTATTGATTTTTCTGTTGATTTTTTTCAGAGAAGTACATCTGTTCTACAAACCAATTCATACATATTTATCAATTATTATGTGTATATTTGGAACTGTTGCAAATTTTTGCAATATTGTCGTTTTAACCAGGTAGTGTTATTTTTTTTATTTGTATATTTATTCTGTTTTTTTTCACGATTGAATAAATTTCAAGCCTTTAATTTCTTATTAGAACTATAGAATTATATTATAATTGGAGCCATAACTTTCAACATCATATAAGCGTTTTTTTCCTTTCCTCTGTTTCTGTGCTCTTTCTTTTTGTTTTTTGTATTCTCTTCTACTAGAGAGTACTGTAGCTTTTGAAAAGATTCCAATTGGATCTATTTATAAGTATGAATATTGAGAAAATCACTTTTTACTTACTGTACTTTATTTCCTGTTAGGTCCTGGCGCGAAAAACGCAACAAATAATGAAACAAAGAATGAAAGAATGAACCTCTTTCCAGAAAATCGTAAACAACTCGTGATAAGCTTAAAAATGTAAATTTCGAATAGGAAAACCATCATAAGCAGATGGTAACATTTATTCATTGTGAAAGTATATACTTTTTCTTTTTTTCGTGTTTACTAATTTAAAAAATATAATGCAAAATATAAATATTGCTCAAATAGAAACAAATGCTTAGTCGAGATGACTTCATCGTAGCTTTTTATCTTAATTGATAAGATTTTTTCTATCATAAACGTATTTACACCACGCCTTTTGATAATATATCGTTTATGACTTCTTATCGCATTTTTACACTCGCTTCTTCTCATAAAGTTACAACTTATGAAATCATTAAATGAGGTTGAGAGTACAGTGGAACAATGAAATCGATTTACAAGCCTTTGTTCTTTGATGGTGTCGTAAATGATATAAAGCTAGGACAATAGTGGATTTTTACAGTAATCCTCAATAATTGGAGAGCTCTTAATAGCAGATAATGGTGCAAAAATTTCAAATATTTGATCAGTAAATCAAATTAGCTATCGTAAACAAGTAAACAATCAATCACTAATGGTGGTGATGATTATACTATTATTTTGTTACACTGAAAGTAAAAATTTTTAAGTAAAAATTTACTGAATATAATAAGAAATAGTCTTAAGAAGAAAACAAATAATAAATAAAAGCATTTGAAAGCCTTTTTATTTCTTTAATAATCAAAATTCTAAAACATATAACTTTTAAGACGACAAATGCGAACGCCAGTAAATGTGATCTTAACGGCTATGGCATGTTGCGATACGGTAGTCCTATTCTCGAATCTGATCTACACCACTCATTATTCGTTTGTCGCATTCAAACACTGTCATCCAAGACATTGGAGTTATGGATGGGCTTTATTCCTCATTGCACACGCTCATCTGTCATTAGTTGGACACAGTTCATCAGTTTGGTTATCAGGTTAGTAGCTGGTTCACTAGAAATGAATATTGATTGATTTGTTCTAATAATTATAGTTGTAAACAATAATAGAACTGAAAATGTAATGAATTTAAATATTTGTGTGAACAAAAAAAAATTTTAAACAGCATGCTGTATCGTCCATTTGCCATATCGAAACAAAAAAATTTGATTAATAAACAATCATAGTAGATCATTCAAAACGCTGTTAAAAATAGCAAAAACGCTACAGCATGCCATTGAACCGAAGCATTACAGTATCCCTACCCATTGGTATAAAGCCTCTTATTATATTGAAATAAGAAAGTCCCAAAATAAAAGTTACGATAAATCGATACGAGAAATAGAATGGAATTCAATGTCGTATTTACATTACTAGTGATATGCTCGACCAAGAAGCTCTTTTTGATAGTTCTAAGTTTTTTTTTTTCCGCTGAGCTCCCTTCTTAAACGTGCTTGTGTTCTGACTGTGAGTTTGTTTATAGACTTTTGTGAGAAAGCATTTTGCTATTTGACTCAGTTATTGGTGAAACATAATCCATCATTATCTATTTAGTTTCATTAGTATTAAAGTATAAAACACTTCACACTTATTTATTTATTATATTTCAATTAATAAGTTATGCTTGTTCTGTATTTCTATAATTTATAACGGCTCCAAGATGCTGATCCCGGATTGGCAACATACGGGCTTGAAACCCCACGATTTGAAACTTCTAGTTTTGTGTTTGACTCACATCGTGGAGCTGCAATACTGAGACAATAATGACGTAAAAAAATAAAAGTGCACTCATATAATAAAATTCATAAGTTTCAATTGCGCTGATGATTTTGATTATAAAAAATCGTGGTTTACTAGTCAAATTGTTGATGTAAATAAATAGCAAGTACAAAATTAGAAGGTTGAATGAAACAAAAACACCCTATATATCTAATATTCACTTGTAAAAACGCGTCCGTTTTTTGTCACTCAGTTCTTTGTTAATTTTGAAAAAAAAACAATGAGCTTATTCGCTCACGAGTTCTATTGATTTCGCTGTACCATAGACTTTATATTACTTATATAATTAGTTTTGACAAAAAAAAAACTGAATAGTAAATGTTTTTTCGAAGTTTTATTTATCCTTTTTTTTTGCATTTCTGACGAAGCTGCATCTTCTTACTCGATTGAGTAAGCTCATCCTCTTCATGAAGCACTTGAACTATTGAGAGCGAGTAAAAAAATTGCTAGTATTTCTTAATCATACGACGAGCAGGTCATTGAGATCTCAGGAAAACGTAGGTAAAGACTTTTGGATGAGGACAAACTGTGTGTAAGAGGTTCTTTGATGTTTTCTTCCTCCTATCAAACGAATCATAAAAGCAAAAACATCCCTAGGGCTGAATATACGAGTTTACTACCGCATATAGTTGTTATTTCTCTTGCTTCTTTCTAAATTTTTAACCAGAAAATATTCCTTAAAACATGAAAAGTAGTTAAGTTGCGGTAATATTTTTGTGTTTTTTTTTTTCAAAAAAAAAACGATACTACCTTACTATAGTTGATAAAAAAGAAGTATTAAGCATTTTGGTTGAAAACGGCTTGGTGGTTTTCTAGTAGATGAAAATTTTGAAGCTTCACTGGTTTATATCGTGAAAGCTTTCTCGATAATGTGATATAAGGGCGCTTTCTTGAGGACTCATTGTTATTCCAAAGGCGATATGAGGAAAAAAATACGATAACAAGATGTTTTTCTTTTTTTTCCTCAATTGAGTTAAGTTAACGATTTCACTTTATCTGAAGTGTCTATAACGTCCTCCGGTAAGCAATGAAATTTAATCTACACCATTTTTTTTCGCGAGTAATGTATACATTTTTGTTGAAAATGGTTTAAAGCTAATGTTTGGAATTCCACATTGAGGTAATATTCATACGGTAAAAATATTTATGACAACTAATCGATTTAAGCTGTTCAGTGGGAATATTTACATCTGGTGAGTTGCTTTCTTCGTGACGCGCAACCTAGTGGTAGGAGGCGGCCCGCTGCAGTATTAAACGGACAGTTCAAGTCCATCACATGTATGCTTTCCATCCCCTCAGGGTCGATAATTTGATACAATAAACATATAAAAAGATAAGTACGATTGTATTGATACATATCGTGAGTTCAAATCAAATCGTAGCGCTAAACAAGTACAAATAATTAGTGATAAAATATTTACGGGATTATAAAATAAATTGAAGATCACAATTAATAAAATCTATATTCTTATTTGAAATTTTTTCTTTAATATAGTCTAATTGATACTATTTATTTGTTGATTGTCAGCAAGTAAACATCAAATTACTAACAAAAAAGCACAGTGGATTGTCGTTGTTTACTGAGAGCTAGTTGATTCTAACCAGCGTGTTGAAAAGCTGAATGAGAAAGTTAAACCTCGTTTTTTTCGAAAATTTTTCACTTTTTAATCTAATTTGCAGCTTTTCAAATCATGTTTATGCCTATTTATTTATAAGTCAGAAAAAAACACCAATATAAATGATCGATATTGTAGTGATGCTTGCTTTGATACGGTATATGACGTTGAGAAGCCGTGGTAACGCTGGAGGAATACAGGTGACAAATTTTTTGCTACCTTTTTTTACAATGCAAATTCACTTTTAATAAAATGTAAGTAACTTCATAAGATCTAAAATAATCTGCCGTAATAATTGACATCAAAAATAATTCTTAAAAAAAGAAATCATAGTAAAATATTAGAAATTTTTTATAGTAAAATCGATTTTTTCGCCTCAATATTTACTCAATTCTCACTTATTTAACTAACTCTCAAGATGACAATGGCTTTATAAGCCTCAAAAACCCTTTTTTTGTAACATTTGTCAAAATTGCGAGTGAATTTGGCTTAACTCCTGAGGTATACAAGCCATTGTTTATTTCATCTCACTCACAGAGAAAAATCTATTGATTATGCAAACCGATGCGATACATTCAGTAGGAGGAAAAAATTGGCTGTTTTTTTTTCGAAAAATTAGAAAAGCTTAGAAGTATAAAATATAAATTTATAAGAAAACGTAAAAAATTATAAGCAGGGACTTATTGCCTGAAATCCGCTAAAAATACAAGATTTTTTAGTGTTGAGTAGAGCAGTGATAGAAGTGCGGCAGTAATACGAAGACGGTTCGAGACCGTACCCAACCAACTTAAACCTTTCTACCTTTCGAGGCTATAGAAATGACATCAAAACAATCTTTCAGAATAAGCAATACTGTCTTGGTAGAGATTAGTCATTCAAGTGAGTATACAGATTAGACTCGCATTCAAGAACCTCCACCATATCACGTTGAGGGCAAATGCGTAGCACCTCCTGCATGGGTTGATTGGCTCCGAAGCATAGTTTCTCTCTTCTTATCGATGAAATTTGTGACGTCATAAGTGCTTTGAGTTTAAGGCTTTTACAACATTATAGCTTTTGCGGGTTAAAACCTCAATCAATTTAATCCAAGTGGTGTAGAGTTTTCGTTGGTAACACTGGCAAAATCTGTTGAAAATGCCATAGCATTGGTTTTTTTTGAAATTTTGTTGCTCTACAGATGTGAACTCAATATGTAATTTTTCCTCTTATCATTTGCATTTTCAGATTGGACTAACTCACTCTTATTTTGCAATCGCTGCAACCATTTGCTTCATTGCAATCGTGAATGCACCGAATTTCTTGACTTATAAAATCCACGAAAGACGGTAGGTAATTGGATGACGTCATGAAAACACAAAGAAAGAAACGAAAATAAAATCTTACTCTTCTTTCTCTTATTATTCTATTTTTAAATGTGAAATTTTGAAAGTAAAATTAATTAGAATGTTTGTAATTTTATGTAGCGTTTGGAAATGTTGCTGTGACACGTCGACGAATAACTTATACGTACGTCGTCAACGTGAAACAGCAAACGCCTTAGTCAATTACCGAATAACATCGAAACTTGTAAAGTGCTGCAGAAAAGTTATAGGAGAACACCACATAGAAGGACGAGTAAAATTAACTGATTAAGCAGTTGAGGATAGCAAGAGCATTAGCAGCACTCGTTGATGTTTCACCAGTTATACGATTGCTTGCTTTCTGCTGTCAGAAACAATAACAGAAAATGTTTAGCGATTTATATTAGAATATCTTCTTCAAAACCATTCGTCTCTTCCTAGTAGAAAGAGGAAAGACGATTATGCTGTTGCGAAAGATTTCCCGGACTCCGTCAGGTTACTTGTTCAGTATGGTATAGAATCGTAGAACAACTGCACAGGATTAATTGGGATCAGTGTGAAACTAACGAAACCGTGTTGCTAATCAAATAGGTAAACGCTCACGATATTGACAACCTATCATCGAGTAAGTCGCAAAGAATTTCTCATCTATGTCAGCAATCGAAGACCTGTACACGCGAATCCTTTGAAGATTAGGTGGGTCGGACACCTGATGGGCACAAATGATGAACGCTGAACACGAACTGTAAGTATGTGGATCCTACTGGACTTGAAATTCACTACAAGGAAACCTCCTGTCTAATGTTTCGACCTTTTTATCAATATTCTAGAATAGAAATGTGATGATCAGCGATTTCTAAAGCGTAACGAATTCAATAGACTACTCTTGCGTGTGATAAGGAGTAGTGGGAATTTCACTGGTGTGTGGTCCACTCTATCGGAAATCAAAGCAAATCAAGACAAGCTTGTAATCATCCGAACTGACCGAAAAATGAATACTATCAGTTTAAAAAGGAATATTTTAAAATACCAATACTATAATATTTTTTGTATCAACTGATATTTTTACTCATTTGATATGACGCCATTTTCTATATTATATTTTGCTTATCTTACTTCGTAGTAAGCAGACTAATTTCAAGTATAATGCGTCATATAAGCTGTATAATTCTTACTAAGAATACTTCTAGACTAGGATTTTGCAATTTCTCTATTATACCGTCATTAGGCATAGGCTTAAGCTTAGGACCATTAGCAAAGGAAAATTACTTGACATCCATGGAAATCTTTCAGTTTTCTAGCTAAATATCAAATCGATTAAGTGATCAATACCATTCATTTTCAATTTGGTAGATTTTCAAGCTGAGAATAATAGGTAATGGTGTACTGGAAAATAAGTTTGATTGCTATTTTTCTCTTTCATCCTACGGTAGTTAGCATTTTGATGAGGGGACGATGTGGTAGATGAAGTGTATAATTAGCCATAATTAACTCTATTTTTTAAGCTATTGGTTATTCAGGACGAAAAAGAAGTTCTTTTTCTAATGATTTTCAATTTCAGGTTAAATGATACATGCGTTATAAAGGATCCTTCATTGTTAGGTGCTGCAGCATATCTACCTGGAATAGCTGAAATTGCTTTAGCACAACATTGTCTTGTAAGAAATATTTATTTTTTATTAATCGTTTATTGTTAATACCATAATTATCTGCCGTGAAAAAAAACGCAGACCAAATAGAAATATTGAGGTGAAAATGCTTTTCAGGTGTTCCGACTAGTATTCTGGATTTCTGGACTCGTTTTCAAAGTGATACCGTGTTGCCTTTTGTCCTTATTTGTTTGGTTATTACTCGGCATCCTGAAAGAGGTATTATGATATCTATAGATAGTATTACTTATTCATTTATATAATGGACAATTTTGAATCCTTATTTATTATTTGCTAGAATTTACCAAATAAGGCGATTTCTTATATCTTATATATAATGAATTGGTAAATTTTCTCAACCAAAACTTCTGTATTTTCCTCGAATTTAAGGTAAAAGCAAATCGCCAAAGATTGCTGAAAAACTCTCACCTAACAGTCGGTACCGCACCTGTTCGTAATGGAAAGGGAACTCAGCTTACCAGCACCGACAAGCATCACCGAACCTCCAGCATAAAGTGAGGATATATGTGTTCTTTTCATCTTAAAAACTACGCTCTATTCTTAAGCTAAGGTTATACAAATGTATTGCTTGAAATTAAGTAAATATAAGAAGTCACACATTTCTGAAAATATTTTAAGAGTATTGCGAAGGGTGCATAGTGCAGAGAGGATAGATGCCGCATGGTTACGCAAGCATTTATCCTCAATTTGAATTAGTAACATAACAAATTTAAAGCGATGGAGTTCACTAAGTCTATGATAGTGGGCTGCCAAAAGTAATTGTTGAGGCAAAATTAGTATTCACTACCCTCACAATAATATAATAGAGCGAGTACGTGACACATACCAAAGAGCTGAGCTGCTGTAAAGCCTCAGTTTTCTCATTTCAATTCGCGAAACAATTGTTACCAGCTATGAAGTCAAAAATTTTTATTGTTCTTGATTCAGCTTTAAATTGGAAGATTAATTTTACTTAAATGGAATTTCTCACTAAATGTTTGTATACTAAACTGTTGACTGCGTACTGGCTTAAACTAAAGCGAACCAGGTAAAGCGAACCAGTAGTGTAGAAAATATCAATATACCTTTTGTTTTACTCGTTACAGTATTCGCTTACATATTTATTTAAAAGTAATCTATCACTGGATTCATGAAACATTTAGTGAGCGTGAAACATCCTTCACTGCGGTGATTGCTACGGTAAGCCACGCCCTTTAAATGACCATTTTAAAGTGATTAATAGTAATTCATATTATCGTAATTATGTCTTTAGAGTGAAAATCATTTTCGTACATTTTACTTTAGTGATAGTTTCTAGCAGCACTCAATCCGAATAAAAAATAACCTTATCTAAGCACATTGTTTCTTTGCATCTGTTTGCAGCTTAACATTTAACTATTGTTGTATACGTATATTTGAAATTAGAGCACGCAGAAAGGTTTTTTAAAGCTTTATTAATATTGCATGAAAAAAAAAATGACAATCGATAAGTGAAGGAATGCATGCCATCGATTATAGTAGAGTGCGGAAAAATTTGAGGAAATGACGATACAATAGTAGAGAATGGTGGAACACATCGTTACCAATATGCATTGTACTCAATGCATGTTTCTAGAAATGATTGCCAGTTACCTTAATAACTTCGTACCCTAAGTCTGTTCAACATAAACTTCGCAATTTTCCATTACTATTCATTCAAAATTTTCATGGATTAGATCCCACCGTTTTATATAGATTAGGCACTTTTTAACAGAGGAAATTCGTATGATGTAAGAAGATGCGGTTTATGAAATTTTTCTCATACAAAATATCCATGAAGAATTGTTTACATCTTCAGAGAATTAGCCAGATCAAGCAGAGGGGAAAGAACTGATCGAACGACAAATATGCTCTTAGCAATCGTGTTTGTGATGCTTTTCACTGAAATGCCTCAGGGAATAATGGCATTATTATCGGGTTGGTTTGAAATGAGTTTTTAAAAATAAAACTAATGAAATAAAAATGAACATACTTTTACTGCTGACGGCTTGCATCACAAATTTGTATGGAGCAAGCACATTTTATACAATTGTTTGAAGTCAGACGTGTTGTTCACTTTTTATTGTAGATACAAATATAATTTCTCACATGCTAACTCATGTGCTCATGTGAACGTTTTTATGTAAATCTTTTGAATAATTTCAAAAGGCAGTGGGAATGCCTCAACTTAAAACTCACTTTTACGGAGCAAGCTTTCTTCTAGGTAGTGATTAAATTAATGTACATGTGAAACACGGATGATAAGTAAACTGATTTCTTATTTCACCTTTTTTTGTTCTAATAGATCTAGGGGTCAAATATAATTCTACCTAATTTAATCAAGTACTTTTCTTTTTATTGCAATTACGTCATCAATTATAGGCATGGTATCACAAGAGTTTCGACGTCACATTTATAATAATCTTGGAGATTTGTTAGATTTATTCTCATTATGCGAAGCATGTATGTCGTTTATTATTTATTGCTCAATGAGTGGACAATTCAGAAACGTGAGTTTTTTCTGAGTCATCAAATTTTTTTTCCTGTTTCACAATCAGTTTATCAAGACGCCGCAACGCGTCCAGCCCTTGATTTAACTGGGTTCGAGGTTAGACTATTTTCGAATGGAGGACGAAGAACGACCAATGTTGCGTCGTAGGGTATTTGGGATGAATAGTACTCATCATAAAGTCCTCATATTATTGCTTATTAACCAGCTTCTTCATTATTGGTGTACACCATTTTTAGTACAGACAGTGAGGCACAAACAGTATCATGGAGAATTTTAAATATTTCTAATAAGAAGTGGCTGAAATATACGTTAACGTGAGGGTAGCACTTATGAGAATTCAGAGCAATGATAGAGCATGAAAAAATGGGAAAATCAAAAAGCATTGATATTTGAGGATAAAAGGAGGAAAATACTAATTATATTATGAATTCTTTTCATGAACGAGTTGAATAAGTTATGGAAATTCAAAGTACTATTACTGAGGCAAATTTTTGACCAAACTTTCATTTAGGAGTTCCGTCGTGTATTTATTCCGAAATCGGTTCATTGCTTACAAAATGCGCCTTCAATTCGTCGTCCATCTGATATATACACGAAGATGTCTTACTTGAAACCGAATGACACGTATGAGAATGGCTCTTCATCTCATATTGATGCAGTTCATACTGACGTCACAAAGGTTGGTCAGCACTCATCGTCCTTCCACGACTTAGAGAATACATTGAGCTAAATAAATAATCTAATGAATGTAACAAGTTACATAACCCAATAATTGTTGTTGGCTTAGCTTCTCAATAATTTTTAGCAATGATTTGCATTGATGCCAATACTTTATCCAATTATAAAAGATGAAAATCATATTTTATTCAGGAAGTGAGTAGTGAATGCGCAAAACATATTGATGTACCTCATCTCACTCCGTCGCCAAATTTCACCTCATCCGTTTCTCGATCTCGAGATGAGTTGAGCACAGATGAAGACGAACAACGCCGTCTAATCGATGTACAGGACTCTATAGTGAACGGAAGTATTAAGGAGCAACAATTTAAAAATATATAACATATGTTTGAAGATTTTTCGCCTCAAACTCTGTTCATGAGTTAGCTGCTTGCCATCGGCAAATAGGTATGTGAAGCTATAAAGGTCACCAATAAATTGCAACAAATGTCCGTCAATATTCATATAATGTCAGTGAGGAATAACTAATAGAAGCCGGCCAATAGCTTTTCATAAATTGCCGCTTATCTGTGGTTGTGAATATAGACAAGTCAAAATGGATATTAACCGATTTTATTGATTTTTATTTGAAATATTTTTATATTTAAATCATGCTGTTAACGAGAAACTCAGGATCAAAATCTTTTCCATCAGTTTTTCCTTCTATACATGAGTCGTTCACGATCGATTATTGTCTAGTCACATTTTATATTGATTGAATGTATATTGATTGCCATGGTTCGGGTTAATCGAGATATTGAATAGTTTAGTATAGTACTTCAAATACTATTGTATTCGAATTATGAGAAAGTAAAAAGAAAATTATTCACAAATAAATATTCTGAATGATTCTTATAGAACCAAGAAAATCTATGATATTAAAGAGATCAAACATCAAAATTTAATGTCACCAGTTTCCAGACGACAGCAAACCAAATATTATCTTTTACTAACATCAATGCTACAAATACAAATGAGATACATAGGTTTAGATATTTTTGTGTCGATTTTTCCAAAGGTCACATAGAGCGAAACACGAAATTTAGACTAGTATCAGAAAAATAATATCGTAGAAATCTAAGAAAATACACACCATTAACTTTGTGACCACTTCTCACTGATCTCACTTCCCCTCAGTGCTCACCTCAACTATTTTAGGACTTTTTTAAAGTAGATTTCCATCTTAACTTCAAAAATCGATATGTGATCACTTTGAAACTCAAAAAGGTATGATTGAAGTCGACCGATAGAATATCTTGAGGTCCTACTGCGAATTCTACTGTTACTGTGATGTGACGTTTCAAATATTTTTACCAGATATATTCTAAATGTACCATTATTTCCTATTGACACATATTTCGCAGCTATCCCGAATAATTCTTTAATATTATTTTTGAATCCTTTTGGAAAACGTCTTACCTATTCTACTTCCGTACAACCAATCCTTTAAAATGCGCGAATTGAAAGGATCCATGGTGATTTGCGACACGCCTCATTTCCCTAAGCCGAATGAACTTGCGCTACAACAGCACCGGATAGGACGTGTACCGACAGTATGTCAAAATTTAAGGACCGATTTAGGAAACCTAAACGTGAATGTACTTAGTTGTGGATCTACACATATAACACGCAAACGTCTGCCATCAAAATGTTACAAAGAAAATCTCCTCATGTATGGTAAGAAGATCAAGTACGATGTCATAGGACTAGCCGAGCAATGAAAATCAACAAAATGTATTAGTACTTTACTGAATAAATCTCTAAAAAAGATAGAGTTTCTTAACGACTTTTACAAGTAAAAAAAAATGGCAAAAGCTTAATACTTCCAACAAGTCCAAATGGGATATATCTACGCAAAAAAATAGATTTCTCGGCAGTTCCTCATTTCCTTAATGGTTTACGCTGTTCTTAACTGAAAAAAAGTTATCGAGTTTCAATCAAATCAAATAACTCACAGTAAATAACTGTCCTATTAATCAACAATATATTATTATTTCTTATTATTCATAACAATTCAAAAAATTCAAGCAGAAAGCACGTGCAAAGCAAGGAAATATAAAATCGAAAATAAATATGCAAATTCTGGAAGAATTTGAAAGCAAAATAACATTCAGAAACCAATAAAAATCAATAGATGACATCGTAAAGTCATCAGATAGCATTAATTTTATAGAATTATTCTATTAAATACATAAATAATGTTTATTATGGAAAAAATTCTTAAACAAGTGAGGGTGGCAGATAACGGGCAGCACGCGGGATCCCTCAGAGGGAAAAAAAGGACCCTTTAAACTATAAATACTATTAACGACAGAAAAACTCTTAGAATAAAAAATATGAGTTAATTTCGTCAATAAAAAAAAAACTAAAGAAAAAGGAATGTTTAGAGATCTATATCTATGTCGAAACGATCGTTATAAAGATGTGAGAGAAAGCCTCATTTACTCATAAAAGAAACCAATGTGGATTGGCTACAGTGTTTTTGTGGGGAAGTCGGCTAGTTGTCCTTTTTGTGATCGAGTGGAGCAGATATCGTGACAGTGCGTTTGACGTGATCGGCTAGATTCCTAGTTGGCGACATTGAGCAGTCACGAGACGGAACATTTGAGGCAAAATCACCTTTAAAAAGACAATAAAAGAATGCAATATGCTATAAACTCACTGGAACAACCAACTCAACAAATACAGTTGAATTTATATATGAAAAAATGATATAAATTGTACAGGATTTGAGGGTAGATATGAATTTATAAATCTTTAATTTTAAACCGTTTTAAATGCTTAGAAGTTGTTAAACAATTATCCGATAGTTTTAACAACAGTTGAAGCTAGCGCAATGGGAAGTAAATGCATTAGTGGTATGCAGATTTGAATCAATGTCCACAGGATTCATAGCTTCAGGCCAATCAGCCATCCACCTGAGCTTGGTGAATTGGCACCAGTGAGATCTTGGAAGGAAAGCAACACTGGTTGCTATCTTGTGTTGTATAAAGCAAAATCATCTTCTTGATATCAAAATGTAGACGAACGCATGTGATCAACACCAGTGCTAGACTTAAGCTTTTTTCCGAAAATCCCGTTCTTTGTGGCTTATTCCGTAAACCATACATCGATTTTTTAGTACTTAAAAACTCGTTTGTCCTTGATTACGTTACTTGCGACTAAAAGTTACGATTGTTGCTCAAATACTAGCGCTTCAACTAGTTTGAAAAAAATCAAATTCTTCGTTTACTTCTACCGTCGACACGCTATAAAAATCGATTATATTATTATAAAATTTTGTAAAACCTAAAGGTATTTCAACGGAAAGGTATAATAATAAAATTTTTAGAAAGTCCCATGGATTCGCCTTCTTCATTATGCTATGAAAATGACTAATTGCGAGTCTCCTTTACACATTGACCTAAGACAACAAAGCCTTATCGAATCAGTAATGGCTTCGAGATTCTTCCAAGTATTAACTCTACCATAACCGGTGAATGGGAGGCTTGATTTACGTGGAGGTGAGTATGTAACAGCGGCAAGTTCTACTGCACTACCCGTTTTTAATTGCAACATGAAACGTATCTATCAAATTTATTAATAGTATCCGTTCACTATTTTTCAACGTATTCATACATTTTCACTCAATGAATACGCATTGATAATCGTTGACAAACAAGAAATAAATAATAACAAGACAATTGTTTACGTAAACATACCAGGAGCATTCGAATTTCCACCAGGTCGATAAAAACAAACAATAGCTACACAATTTTTCGACGTATTCCAGGCTCTTGACGCTCCAAGTTCGATAGTATCACGCCAAACCATTTGTGAGAAGCGTTGACATTCTGAGGTGTGAGCGAAATACCTTACTTCACTAATATTAATTAGAAAATTTCTCTACCATTATTCACATATGTTCATCTTCTAAAAATTGAGTTTCAAAGAAAAATCAATAATTATCGTTCTTGTTTTCTTTGTCAATGCCTGATTTCAACACAAGTACGTTAGTGCTGTATTGAGCACACCCGAGCTTGTTTCAGTGAGGTGCTGGCTCGAGTGCTATCTACTCGCGTTTTTTTTGATAAATTCAACTGCATGAGATCGTTTTGAGATCAAACCGTTGACTCCTAATATACCTTGAAGAGTATAAAAACAAATACTGGATTTGAATGGTATCGTATTACGGTCAAGTTCATCTAGCTTATTACTCAACGCAAAAGCCTTCACAAAAATACTGGAAACAAATCTTCAGGCTAATAATTCACCTTAAGAGTTGAAAAATAGCTGATACAAGTTATCTTTTTCTTATTAATTTTTAATAAAAAAAAGAAAGAGAACAAATATACTTGGATTCCAACGCGGTCGATCGAAATCGTATTGGCCGACTTCTGATTCCCATGCGTTTACTACTTCAGCTCCTGTCGGAAGATGTGATTGTTCACTGGCTTCCGTTAACATAATATTCTCACCAATTCCTATATAATGAAATTTTGTGAACTATATAAAGACGATAGAATTACGAAATCCAGAGAAAACACCTCAAAAATATGTCGATTATCTTTAAAATCCATTTTTTTCTAAACGATAGAAAGATTAATGGACCTGGTAGTTCAGGATATAATATTCGGCCCCGATCAGAGAGCTTCACAGCCCACGCATGCGCCATGTCGGCTAATTCAGCTGACCACACCAATGGGGGCACCCCGTATCTGGAAAAAAAACATTTGTTCTGCCATGGTAGTCATTCCACGGATACTTATGTAAAGTACCTCTGACGTAATTCATTGTGTGCATCCAAGCAGCCTCGATGAAAGTTCACCTCACCTTAAATGCGATGTTATAAGCTTTAAAAAAATTGTATACCAACAGTTATTGGATAACAATTATATCTGTTTCCGCATGATTTGAGGCATGTTATTAATTTCATCCAGTCACACAAATATCCGTAATTTCAATGCAGTAGTCAATGAAATTTATTGGAGTTTGAAATACAATTTCTGGTGGAGCGCAGCGTAGAGATAAGAGGCTGTGAATCGAAATAGAGGACTGAGTCAATGAATTCAGGAGTGCTTATTGTCTTGGATTATTCTAGCATTTAAGAAGACCTATAGAGTGAAAGACTCGGTTAGTCTAAAAATGAAATTCGAACCTGTTTATCATTTTGGCTTGCATAAGAATGCTCCTACGTACACTGCCTATCATACGTTGGTAAACAAAAACTAATTGTTTACTTAATAATCAAACATGCATGCATAGAAAAGTCACCAAAACTCACTTAGAGCTGTGTATTTGCTCTTCTTAATCATATACTTCACATCCGTAATAGTTTGCATCATATATCGACTTAGTTCAGAGTCAAAATTTTTTACTCGTTCATCACCGTGTGACGAACAAACCGCCTCCCAATCATCTGACGACGAAGGAATATGACTGAAATAATCAATAAATTAAGAAGACAACAATGATTGGAAAAAATTTATTGAGCTGAATAAACTCTTAGACATAATCTCAAGTAACATTCTTTTCCTCTCTTTAGTAATTAATCTTGTTTACTTGACTTTTATTAGAATTTTATTAAATCATTAAAATTATATATCAAGACACAAGAAGATGAAAAAACTTTGTATTATTCAGTTCTAATGAGCAACTGTGGGTAGCGATTTGCGACGATAAAGTTTGGTAATCTAAATTTAATGCATTTTTGTCAAGAATCAATTAGAAAGTACATAATGTAAGGGAGAACTCAGAGTGTTCTACTACCTCAAACAGTATCTGTCTTAAAAGCTTCTATTTACGGTGAATATTTTCACAAGTTTCATGTTTATTGTTGATAAATTTGATAGAAAAGTCAAACAACTACGAGTAATCATTACTGAGCAGCAGTAGAAAGCTGAGGTTAATTTCAAGATTCTCAAGGAATGATGCGAAAAAAAAAATGTTGAGAAAATTAACGATAATCGCAGAGAATCAACCTCAAAAAATAATCTCTATCTTTTTCTAATCATGAATTTCTCCAATCTTTAGAATCATACTTTCTCAGCCATTGATATTTTTAATCTGATGAAAGCTTTAAGACAATAAGACACTTTCCTCAAATTAATTGTCTCAAAAATGAAGGATGTTGTGATAACAAATTAAAAAAGTTCCTCAAAAATGTCATTGAACGAGTAAAGAAGTACAAATGTCAAAAAATATATTGCTAAAATTTAAATAAAATAAGAACTCAATGATAAGAATTGTCATTTGAATACTGCAGATAATAGATCATAATTTTAAAATAAAACAATCAATAAGTATAGATAACGAGCCTCGTTTGTAAAAACATTGATGAGTTTGGTTGTTATTAGAGCGAAACGATACGTGTGAATATCGAACACAATGCTTCACCCCGAGAGTGTAGTTAGCTTTTTTTGGCAGTTAGAGAGTTAAACCAGTATGTCGTTACAAATTGAGTAATGCACGAAAAGAGTCCACAATATCGAATCCTCAGATATTTGGACGAACCACTATTTCCTCAGATACATACGTGGAATGGAAAAAGCTGAAACGTCTTGAGCTTCGAGATCAGATTTCTTTTCCTTTTTATAATTTTTATTAGCTTATAATCTCAATCGTACAATCTCAAGATAAGATACCCTCCATAAGTTGATCCTTCGTGAGTCTGGTAATGAAACAAATAACTTTTGGTTAGTAAGAATCTTATAGCTTTCTCAATTATACCGATTCTAATAATAAATAATAAATAATAATAATAAAATAATAATAAAATCTTATCTCCTCAGAAGTTCTTGAAACGCAAAAACCAGGAATGAGGTAATTTTTCTCTTCCATATTTGTTCAGAAATTAAGAAATTTGCTAAAAAATAGTAAAAAAGAGTAGTAAGCAGAACGCTATGAAGCTCTCTAATGATTTTCCAAAAGATTTTTGAGATATTTATTTGAAAATTCCCTTTTTTATTCGTCCCTTAACGTTACTTGGGAGTCAAAATGGCTCCTCAGTTTAGCCGAAAATCATAATATCAATTATGAATAATTTTAAATCGATAACAGCTCCAATATCCTTTTAGTTTTAACTGAATCATGAGGTAATGTCTTGGTTGTTTCGTACAGGTAACTCAAAATTTCTCGCGATATCAAATAATTTCAAGGTTATTTGAAAAAATAACAGAAAAAAACTTCTCATATACAACATTTTATGCAACTTATCTAAGAGCTCAAATTGATTAAAATGAAGTTTTGTAGTGAGAAAATTGTCAAGAAAATTTTGCCTGCTTGTTTCAATGCCTAGTAGACAGCTGTTCACGCACTCCATAGGTTCCAGAAGATCTCATTCTCAAGAGTTTTGGAAATTAGACTCGATGAACCTCGAAGTTTGCGGGATACTATGGTGAAGCGTGAAGAGGAGAAATATTCCGTTTGATTAACTATGCTAATAAGACCATTTACTAAGGTAATCCTAAGTATTTATTAAACCAAAGTTATATATGAAAACTTATATAATTTGCTTAGAAAATTTATAGAGCTACTGATAACTATTGAATGAGGATACTGGAGAGGTATTCTGAGGAACATTGTGCAGTCAGTGGGATGCCATAAAAGCAAAGGAATTTTTTTAAAAATGGTTTGATGTTTATTTTAATCCTAGAATAGGCTTTGAGATATAATCCTTCATAAGTAGCGGTTGAAAAACTGATCTTTCTTGAACTTATAGAAAGAATATCAAGATGTTTCAGCTAAGAATTATATTTATTACATTTTCAAATGGATTGCAATAAGTAGAGCACTAAAATATATAGAATGAAATAAATAATTATTCGAAAGACTTAATAAAAGATTGGCTATACTATAAAAAAAGTGTGGGCTTAGGAATTTTCCATTAACAGTTGTGCAATCAACAAACAATATTTCTAGAACGAAACCAACCACATCCATTGATTGTAAATAGCGCTGAAACTGTAAATAACATTAATAAAGGGCATTATGAACTAATGAAGAAAGTATAATGACAAATACTAGTGAGAAATAAAGTAGAACAGTAGATTGAAACTGTAAATATCTCTCTGTACGATAGTGACAAGTATAAGCATTGGCTTCATCTATCCTCCTGTGGAGATTCGCCGCTAATTAATCTTGATATTAGAGCTCAGGTGTTTGAATAAAAGTAGTCTATGCAATAATTCAAGAAGAGCATTCTGTTGCCAGCGCAGTACCTCTTCACCCTCCTTAATGGTGCCTGGTGTAATTCTTGTGCTAAGCCACCAACGCGTAAGATATGCAAGTTTTTTTAGTTTAGGATAGAATTCGAACCCGCGTTTACGGCATCAATACCCTGTGGCGCTGTGGCTACTATTACCACTGCACTAGTCTATCATGCCGATGTCTTTCTTAAGACTAAATAGCTACTGATTTTCAAGATAAATTCAGCGATGTCGCTTAGCGAAAATCCCCATGATCTTTAGATAATTTTCTTTAAAAAAATCCTAAATATCGCCAATACGAGGATAACCAACAGCATAAAGAAATTCCCATTCATAATATTCTGTAGGCTAATGAATGCAAATCTAATCTATAAAAAGGGTTTACCTGCATGATGAATGTATAACAGATTAGCTCTGTAATTCTTCCTAAACTGTTCAAACACCAATTCATTTGCGTTTCAAAAATGAAAGAATTCAACTGCTTTTGAACAATAGAAGGCTTATATGGTTTGAATATAGATACGAGCCTGCTTCTACACCTGCCCTACTCGCCATTGTACGCTCCAACATTTGTTAAGTTAATTTCAAGAATAAGAGCAAGTGCTTGAAAATAAGGTAAGCTAAGGCGTTAAGCAATCCCTTGTGGCGGGATGTGCTTGAGCATTTGTGTTCAACGTGGAGTTGGTTGAATGCGAGCTTGGTTTACACAGTGACTGAAGCTGACCACTGTTCACCGGTCCAGAGCTGTTTATCCCATCCAACTTTTCTGGTGCCAATTTGCCGACCCCGGAAGAAGGATACCAGGCTTAGTGGTGCTAGAGGGCGGTCGTAAGGGGACTCGAGCCTGCGTGTCACTGTGGCACTTCTACCATTTCGCTACCATTTGAATATAACAACATAATTTCCTACTAGAATAGCCTTTCTTTAAAGTGGTATGCACTTTTGAAAGCATGTTTTTGCCAATTCATAATATATTAGCAGAAATTACTAGTAAAGAAACCTTTAGAGGCCAAGAAGTAATAAAATGATGCTTTACATTGATTCGATATAGAATTAGTTTTAAGAAACAATACAAATTTGCATTAAAAAACTCACTTGATGAGGTTAGCTGACATCGATTGAGATAACTCCACCGGAGCTGTCTTATTACCGTTCAGCTCCTTTTTTTCTACGATTTCCGATTTTGATTTTCGAAGCTTCTTTCGACCAAAGAACTTCTTCATCCCTAGATTTGTAACTAGTACATGATTTCTAACAAATAAGCAAAGACGTGTCATTTTTCATAGGATACCCATAACAAAAGCTAGTGCAAAATGGAAACTGCAAAAAATAGTCAAGAAAACAGAAGAGATTTATTACAGTACCTCACTTCTATTCTGATCGTAGGATGAAGCCCTCAACGACACGTTCACATTCCAAATTGACACCGTAATATCAATAAAAACAATAAAAATGTCTGAAATTTAATTTAATCATGTAATTTTATAATGAATCATAAAGAAAGCGTTGTTAAATATGTCAACATAAACGATAAATAAATTCTCAACACCCAATAAAAAGTGAGAAGGATTAAATTACTGGATACGGTAAAATTTGAGCGCAACAAAAAACTATCGAAAAATAAGAGAAACGGTGTTAATACATACAAGTTTTGAAAAGACTATTGATTTTTATAATCCTTTTTTTTCACTAGATTCGTTCATTTAATGAGTTGAAGCTTTACCTCATCACACAAATGCAGCTAATGCAGTGATCCGATTGAGCAGATAAGAGGTAGAATTTCATAACGGAGAGCAACATTAGAAAACAATAATATGAAAAAAAACTTGTGAGTCTACTTGAAAGATTAGGAGGTCAATATAAAACTTGTAAGACAATAGGCAGAAAAAAAACTAAGCAACGCTTTTTTTTTATTTTACAATTTGAACGTTATGAGAATTCCGTATAACTTGACTGAACTCAAGAACTTTTATACTAGAAAATTGTATGGAATAGCCAAAACTATAGAAAACACTTCTATTGTCCATAAATGAAATGGTCTCATTTGCCTTTGGTGTTGATCAATTCTTTTGGGATTCCTCACGCACTCGCCTCAACATGATACTATGATGCCAATCTAGCAAATAAATTGACTGAAGATGATCACTCTCTACCAAATCAATGCCGATTGTCTTGTCAAATTTCCATGCTACCCGAACTGATGTCGGGTTTAAATGCCGCGACGCCGACGCGAACTCGAGCGCATATGTGCGAACGTGCGTATCACAAAAAATTCCTTTTAGGATTCTGCTTCATCTCCCTCATCATTGTAACACAACAGTATTTAAAACAGTACTGTTCATATAGTATTTATAATATTCAAGACAATGCTGGAATGTTATGGCAATGAATTACGGTAGAATGCCTTCGATTTTTCTCGTATTAGTTATAAGGAATGATAACAAACATTGGGAAACGTTCAGTTCTGATTCATTCTAATTCCATTCGATTGATTTCCCTAAACATTTTACTGTGCATTAAATTTAAAAAACATAAGTATTACTAGACTGTTTCTCATTAGAAGAAAAAAGTGTCAAGAGATTATTTCTTTGAGTGAAATGCCTAAACATGAGACAAAATTTCAAGAGTAGTGGTGTATCCTTTTTAAATTTATGAAATCTGCGAAATACAAAAATGTTTCGTTTACAAAAAATGAAAAATTCGCATTCGAAATAATAAGCACTTCAAGAAAAAAAGTACTTTTCGAGAGCTTCAAAGAGCTTAACGTTTTTTAGAGCGCATTCTGTGGACTGCTGTTCGTCAACATTCTAAGCAGCAACATTGATTCTGTCTGTCTGCTATTCTGTTGACAAATTCTATGCAAACATTATTCAAGAGTATGCATATTATCTTTTAATGAGTACGAACAGCATTATGCATTATTAAAACTAATTTCTCTTTCATCGTTGAATATGTGAGCTGAATTGCTCTTTCAGTACAGAGAATTTCGTAAAAAATAGTCTCACCACGAAATTGAACTGCCTTCGGCTTATTACCGTAATCAAAGTTGACTTCCAATAGAATATGAAAGAAAAATTTCAAAAAAAGAGGAAGAAAAGAATTAAGATACATACGTTCACGCATGATGAAAATAAACAAAAAAAAACAATCATCTTTGCTACAAATTTATCCTATCTCTTATAATTTCATGAGAAAAAAGTAGTTGAGTAAATAAAATTGTTCATACGATATGTTTAAAATCAATTGTCATGATACGGTCGCAACGTTAAGGAGTATACGGTCACTAACTGCACAACAATAAAATCATTGCAATGGCTTTAAGTCACTGTTGGTTATTGATTTGTCAGATATCTAATTCCTATTGCATAAAAATATCTTACATTACTTTTTTATAATTATAAATCTACTTTTAACCAACTTCCTTCGCAATGTAAAATATGCTGCTCTTTTTCTTTTGTGTAGATCATCCATCATTATGGCCTCTACATTCATTCAACGTCCCAGATAAGTGTACTAGTACACTACTTTTTAATTGAAGCCCCACCCAATTTGATTTGTTGTTATTCATAACATAGATTTTTCACGATCCGGGTCTACGTTCTATCTAAGCGTCGTACAATGTTTTTGTTTCTTCGTTGACTCCATCGAACATCGTCTCTGCTTTGATATACATCTCGAAAGAATAGCATAGTTATCCGCAAAATTGAAATGAAGCAAGAAGCTTGGGCAAAATAAAATCACCGTGAGATTGATGAAAAAGCTGTCTGCTAGTGCTGTAGTGTTCATAGCAACCAGTTCGTTTGTAGGTAGAGTCCACCCCTATGCTTGAAGTGGGCTGGTAGGATTGCAATCGTTACGACGCTGTCGAGTATTTTTGTAGATGATATAGGTAAGGAGGATGAGCATATTTGATGACCCCTTATACGACCAGGACACAGTTCTTGGAGTGAAATTTCTGCTTGTTCTATGGTTGTTCCTCATCATCCAAAATCTTGTACACAAATGAGTATTCAGATTAAAAACATGGACGCGAGCGCTTCATCTCATAAGATCAATCGCCTATCTGAAGGTGTGTGCTATCGGAATAAGAAAAATAACAATAAGGACACTAATGATTTCTAGTTTACCTAGCATCATACAGAGTCGTCCTTAATGAGGTTTCATACTCCACTTCAGTTTCTCTATTTTAAACATAACTAAAATGATTGATGGGATGCGTAGCACAGTGGCAGGAGGTACCGCAGTGATAGGCGAATCCGAATCCACCATCCATACAACCCGACCATTCTAGGGTAGGTCAGTTAGTAAGAAGAATAATCTAAGAAGACCACCAGCTCTAATTCTAATTGATTTCCACTTCCTAATATTCAGCACGATTGGTGGAAAAAAGGCTTTGCTCTTTTGAACCACGATAATTCATCTTAAAAAGTATGCTAAATAATTTATGAAGAGAATTAGCATCGAATTCAATTCTTTGACAGCTATATTAAGATTGAAATCACCTCTGTAAGCGTCGAAATTCTTTACGAGTTGCCAATAATACTCATCAAGCTCATTATAATCTGTTTCCTTCTATTTGTTATGCAGAAAACGAAGTCATTGAGTCAAACAAATACAACTCATTATCCCTCCAATCTGTTGCATTTCAGAATTTCCTATAGAATTCTTGAGAAATGTGAACACATGCAAAATTCTTAAAGTCTAAGAAGTTTTCTAAAAATATATTATTTCAGCAATAGAAAAATGTTAAGACAAAAATCATGATAACCATTTTTGATAAACAAGTGCAGGGCTTTTTTTTCAAGTTATCAAGCATCTGATAAATTATTTTTATTTATTAGCTGCTTTAACACAAAATAATCTTGACATTTCCATTCTGGTAAAGCATTTAAAATTATTTCTTGAAATGTTGACTAATCCTTACAAATTTTATTGATAAAAAACAGTTGCATGAAATTTAAGCTTTGTCACGCGACTCAATATCATTGGTGATTGAGGTATCAATGACTTATTATTACCTCAGCAAGTCAATTCATAAGCAGTTTTGAGAGAATCGATTGTCATTTAGAATCAAATGGATTAGCTAAATTTCTTCATGGGTAACAAATCGTAGCAGGAATACGGTAGTATAGGAAGGTACCTTGTATGTTTAAATGTATACGGTAACATTTTCAACAATACACAACGAAATGTACATGCATTGATCTAGCTTATAAATTCAAACACATTGAATAATTGTCGTTATTGTCAGCTGCTTTTAAAAAGCATGTTAAGCCTAATGGAAATGTAACAGTATTATTCTATACGCTTTATATTTGTCAAATGAGTTATACAAATTATATGAAGCGGAAAGTACCTCGATGTTATGTTCCACGTGGTCGACAATGCTTCTATCCTCTTTTTGTAACTTATTTCAACCAATACATTAACATATTTTGCAATATGGGATAACTAAAAGAAGTTAAGCGTCAAAATAATTAATGTACCGTTTAGTTTCTGCGACTTAATTAACGTTAATCCTGCTTGTGGCGGTTGTTCATAGTTTTGAAAAATATAATAATAAAAGTAGATAACAATACGAATGAATGTATTTGTATTTGGACTCAAAAAAATGACTCAGGTTGTTAATAATGATTAAATTAGTGCTCGTTTTTGTAAACCATGATTATGATGCCAATTCGATGACCCACAATGACCCAAAGAAGATGAGCTCTGTTTGCCCAGGGTCGTAGTTGAACCGTTCATATAACTATTCCTTATCCGCTACCTTAGTGCGATGGATGATCTTTCTGTTAACGACAATCGTAACTTTCGGAGTTGGAAATGCCTTATTCTAATACTCCATTATTTAATAAAATCTCAATACTTAAAAGCGAAATACTCTTTTCTATCATTATTTCTACGCATAAAAATTCTTCCAGCACTATAAACAATACGAGAGATAACTAAGTAGTGGAGACCGTGACTGACCAAGTTGATCCCTACGGATTTGTAATGACGGCCCATGTCATCAGAAAAGCTCGACGAAACCGACGATATAAATTGCTTAGCAAAACTAGTAGTATTTAGTAAGCACGCAACGTTAGCAAACAAAAACAAAAACGAAAACAAAAATAAAATTGCTAGACAACGCTCATATAAGTAAAATGTAATGGATGATTGAAAGAAATAAAATGAAGGCAAATAAGAAAAATTTGAAATGAAGAAAAAATTGAGAGGAAAGATATTATGTGATGAAATAACAGAAGATAAACATTGAGGCACAACCAACGTTGAGGCAGAAGATAGTGAGAGTTTTAAAATCAAAAAAAAAGAGAAAAATACTTTTATTGAGTGCTAAATAAGAAAAAATAGGATTATCTGAGATGTTTGATGGACAATGGTGATTGAAAGGCACTTCAGAGAAATTGTATAGTTTGAGGACATTTGACGAGTTTCTCATTAGCACTTCTCCAAGAACACATGAAGCATAGAAAATTTTCACGTAATTATCTAATATAAACCGAAAAACATCACAGTGACTTTCCTTGCTGAAACGGATGAAAGACTACAAAATGATATGTGACTGATAAGCTGATCGATTTTGTAATGATCTGATAAATAGGTGTACAGTATTCGAGAGGAAAATAGTTTATAAGAGTGTTTATTTATCTAAAAGGAAGGCATGAATAATGCTGTTATTAGATTGTTTATTTAAAGCGACAATGAATAAACAATATTACACAAAATTATGTCTATATGTATAATTGAGTCAAATTTCTTTATCTTAATAGAAATTCGTCACCAAAACGTTAAACAGCTCAAAGATTACGGTGAAAAAGAAAAAATGAAATATCTAGACAATAAGAATCAACTTATATAGAAAAAAAACAGCCGCATTGATAACAACTCTCATATCTAATTTCTTTGATTTCTACTATCATCAACTACGAAACGCTATACTGAATTCGTTTTTAAATCCTTAGTAATGACGAGTGGATCACAAAACTCGGAACTTCATACGGGGCTCGACCCCATATCTGCAGATGTCCGGTCGGGTATGCTACCGATCGCAATACCGAGGGCCACGTTATGCGATCACTCAGAATATATCGGCACTCAACCGTTAACGGGTTCGATCCGATGGGCTGATATCGGCATTACATCCAGTTAACGTGATAACAAATGAATTGCCGTGTATATACATTTCTAAGATTAATTTTTCTATCAACTTTAATAAATTGTAAGTTTTGTCCCTCTTTCCCTAATGATGCTGAGTGAATCACAGCTTCGTGTCGATCCAAATTATACAAGTGATCCCTTATTTTCATTTTCATTGATCCTACTTCAAAAGATGGTACTAAAAAGCTTAGGTACAAATGAAATCCTACTGAAATCTATTGCTCAAACAAATGTTAGAATATTGCTGATTCGTAATGGCTAATGTTTGACAATGAAGTGTGCGGTCTCTCCCTTGAGGTTAGAGGATTGACCGACTCACGAATTCGTCTGGCACTTATCGCTCCACATTTTATCATGAAACCCTTTCATTAACTTAGTTTAAGTGAAAAAAAAACACAAAATTAAAACTTGACATACTTTAAAAACCGTTAGATTAAAAAACGTGCGCATAGAATGTCCAGATATTTCAGGACACAACGTGAGAGTTGAAAAAACCACTATCATTCTGAGATATTTGGTTTTTTCATGAAAAAAAAAATGATGAAACTTCCTAATTTTTAGAAGTAGAAAAAATGTAGATGATGTTATACGTATTATTGGGCCTCAGAAGGAGGTAAAAAATCTTGAGGAACACCTCACTTAGTATGGAACGTGAGAATGACTTAACAATTTTGACTAGTTCCGTGAAAGCGTTGTCGCATTAAGATGTTTTTTGAGAAGCTATTGATTGAACAATGTAATAATGTAAATATACGTAAGAAAGCAAAAAATCATATTCGGAAAGGAAAAAAACCAATGCTGTTGACAGCATAGAAAAATTACTTGTAAAATGTTTTTTATCACGTCCTTAAGAGATCATGAACTTTGGACTCATTGAGAACCACCGCAACCACAGTAAACATTCAATGATACTCTTTTTTTTTCAAGGCTATTCTATTGCATCCATAGAACATGTTAGAACAAAATTGTTTTTTTTTTTTGGTTCTGCAAACAAAAAAACATCCCTCAGGCCCAAGTAGGGGAATATATTCGTTCGCCGTTGATACATCAATTGATACAACTTGGGGTATTTATAATGAACGACGTGACATATTGTAATTAACAAAACAAATTTTCAACAAAATAAATTTTATACAAAAAAAACCCGCCGAAAGTTTACAGCTTACATTTATTATAAATGAAAAATATTAGAAAAAAGAAAAGACTGGTAAAACATCCGGTATTTCAATTCGACAACTAATGCCGTTCATTTTGATGTCTCATTTATCTATGAGGTGAGGAAAGAGGGTAATAAAAAAACACATCGTCACTGATCAAAGAGATCATACCTTTAATGAAAATTACTATGAGTAAAAAAAAAGGTGAAATAGATGTAACAGACTATTCAAAGAAGGCAACGTGTAAATGAGTTTTGTTATCAGTTAATTTCAGGGTGAAGAAAAAAAACTTCATAATCAATTATTGGACTCGAAACTTTATGTTTCCTTTACTTATCAGCTACCCAATAGTAAATAGTAAACAAGTAGAATTAATCATACTAATTAGTTATGCACGCTATATAAATGAAATTCAGAACAACTACATTTAAATTGAAAGTAAACAAAAATATTTATTTACTTTCAATTATTATCCGAGAATTTTATGTTGGTGATTATCAATACGATGATGAAATATTGCCAAAAATGTACTTCATAGTAAATCATTCCAATGAATATTAAGCTGTCGTTGTGAAAAGAAAAATTGCGGTTGAACATAAAGGAATCGCCTAAAGGCATGACTCATGGAAAACGATCGATGCGACGATTCGATTCAGCCACAAGTTGACAAATGAATAACATTACAAATGAGATCCATAGAAAAATCTTCTCCAGAAAAATCTACAACAACAGTCAATAGAATAGCAATAAAAAAATATCATCAAAGCTACGTTTAATTAAAAATTTCCGTTTTGAAGAAGAATGAAAAACCAAATGAACATTTGCCACCGATACTTATCACTGTTGAGATTTATTTACCAGTTCTTACGCAAATAAAAATAATCCATAAGAAAAAAACTATGGCATCATAAGCAATAAGGCGATTGCATACCAATTCAGCTTTTGGAGAAAGAATTGATCAGAAAATAGTGTACGAATCGGCACACGAACGTTCTTTGCTGAGGAGGTAAAAGAGGTAGACAAACAATAAACACATGATTTCCTATAAGAAATTGCTATTGATCACGATAATACAGTAGAATGAATAAATGTTTAAATGTAACGAGAGTTCTATTATGCTAACAAAAGAATTCTATATTCCGTAGGGTTACTTAGTACTACGGAGTAGAAGTGATACAAGGTGATGTGGTGTGCTATCCGTACGCCGATCTAGAATGGATAGAATGAGCGGTTTGCTTTGGGGCGGGATCGAATCGGAGGTCAAAATATGTGACACCTCCTACCATCACTCTACGAGTTCTACAGCCAATAAGTTTTCGTTGCAATTACATGTTAAGAGAAAAAAAATTCTGTCTAAAGCTTTGCTGTTAGTGTAGGTGAGTCAACAGAACAATGATAACTCATCGCTACTTTATAATAAAATGGATAATGTTTGCTATCAAATAGTATCAATCAATATGTGATTATCAAAAGTGGTGATTATAAGGTGATAAGAACGGATAGAAAACGAGACGAGAAAGATACAAAGGATTCGTCATAGAGTAGAGCAAAAATATTGCGCACACAATTGTTTTACATAATAAATGGTATTTGTCCCTCGGATGAAACAGGTACTTCATTTAACAACCCTCCTACCCTCTATCTCAACCAATGCAGATGATTCATCCAACTATTTACATATAATACTCAATGGAAAGTCTTTTCTATCGATATTTTAGTGTTGATCAAAAATCGACTAGCGAGAAAAACAAATCGCGAGAACAACGTTCTTCACTCCTCGTCCAGGCTAATTAATTTAAAAAATATAGCTTGATTGATTATTAAATGAACAAATTGATTCGATTCGAATTATTCCTCATTTTTGTATGTTAATGGAGATGAACGTCAATATAAACGTCTTAAACCTCAAAAGCAGAACTGAAAATGATCAAATACATAGTTTTCGAGTTATCAAAGCGAAATAAAATTGATCAGCTAATCAAAAATGGTCCTCATTAGTAATTCAATAAGAAGCTTTATAACGATTTTAAAGCATCTCATCCAAGCTTACAACGACTTCTCCTCCAAAATTCTTCGTGGACTGGTTGGATACTATAATGGATATTTTCAAATGTATAAAAATAGCCTTTATTTTTACAAAAAGCATACTAAAGATTTTTACGATAAAATATTAAAATAATGCATGACTTATCGTTGCTTCACTTGATTCCTAATAGCCTTTTGTCTTTCAGTGGCATTGACAGAAGCATAGAAACGAAAGAGAGGGAAAAAAAAACCTCATCCAGCATCACTCGTTCTTCAATCTATTAATTATTTTGTTCTGTCAAGGAAAAAAATACTCACTAATTATTGATTATTTAAAGTCGAAAAATCGAATATTGAGCTGAAAATTCTGTTTTGTCTGTTTCTTCCTCAGAAAAATAATGTGAGGTCAATTTTCGATGAAGAAAAAAAATGCAATATTTAAAGAATGTTGCAAAAAATGTACTTTTTAAATGTCACACAGCAACAAATACATTTGAACTTTTAGGCTTTTTTCTTTATTTTTTACAATGAAACGCATTTTCCAATATGTCATGAGAGAGGAAAATTTCTTTATATGAAATAGATCGAATGAGATGAGAAGAGAGGCTCGAAGAGAAATGAAAATGAAAGGAGAAAAAAGAAAAGCAGAAAAAAAACTCACTCAGATCCTCAAAATGATTCCAATTATAATTAATGAATATGTAAAAAAAACGAAACTCTGTTGAAGTTCACATAAATAACACAGATATAATTAAATTTGAAGGGTTTTTTCTTTCAGCTTCAAACTTTTTCTACTGGCAATTCTCTATTCTATTAAACAGAAGAAAATATTCAGCTGCTAAATCGTTTTCCTACTTATTTTTTTTCTTTCTATTTTTTCGTAATTTGCGCCTACAATAAAATATTGAAATAATAATAGTTTCAGTTTTTTTCACATAAAAGAATATCTGTAACGAATTCTAATTATTGGAGGAAAAATCGATAATTTTCGCATAAATCTGACTCATTTATTTTTTTGAATCTCTTCTAGAAACGAGCGCGCAACTCAACAGATAAAATCCATACAATATCAAAAAATAAAAAATTCGCCAAATTGTCCAGAATTCTCGTGCAATTTCATGCAAGAGAAAAAGCAAACCAATGACAACAATTTTATCAAAATATGATTACTAATGCGTTTCTAGTTATTCACGTACCTATTAAAGCAGTTAGTGTTATAGAGAAGCTGAATACGTGTTACGTGCTTATGATTCAGCTAAATAATGTCCTCTGTTAGGCTTATGAGGATCTTTGATCGAGCAAAACACAACTCGACACGAACCTCTTTGAATGCTGTGGAAGGCGATTTTGGCGAAATGCCGTCCTATGTTAATGAAAAATTGTAAGCTAAACTTTTTTATAACTATATTAAAATTGAAAAGATTGATGGACTCATACAGAGGTTGTGAGATCATCAGTTTTTAAAAAATTCATAATCAGATACTGTTAATTAACATAATCGTCACGTTTATACTAGCAGTAAAGTATAAACGCAGTCAAAAATTCGGTACGCTCTTCAATGTGATGATGTTTGAAATGATCACCATTAGAAGCAATATTTTTGTTAATATTAAAACAAAACACTCATTAGTCAAAATTATAACACACGATTTGAGGCAATTTTTTGAGATTCAAAGCAAAAGAAAAAAAAAGAAAACAAAAGCGTTCTACGTTTGTTTCATTTCGTGAGTTCGAATCAAATAGTCTTAGATTTCGGCGATTTTTTCCGGAGGTTTCTATGAGTTCGATTTTTTTTGTGACTAAATCAATTTCCCTTCGTGATTTCGATGTTTATAGAAAAAGAAATGAAATTCACTCATCTCTACAGCATATGGAAATTGCTCTACATTCCTCAAACTATCAAATGAGATGATTGAATCTGTTTAGAGCAGATTTTGAAATGCAGTAGAAGAAAATTTTCCCTCAGAAAAAAAGGACACAATTGTCTGCAAATTTGCATATAAATATCAACAGTGAGTCATTTTTCCTCGTTCTACAGAATTAAGGCTTTTGAAAACGCGCTTATTTAGCGCTACAAGGTTTGTGCAAAAGTGTTTGAATGGAAAAATTTTCACTTTACTAAATATTAGGTTATCATACACAATATAAGTGATAGGTTTAATTGTAATTTTTATACTAACTGAAGTACAAAAAATAATATTACTTATACATAAGTAATATTTTAGTACTTATTAATATTAGTGCACTAAGGAACCTCCCTCATTATAATTATCCTCAATAACATATCGAGTGTTTTTTATAAACTTCAACAGTGACTATAAAAAAATAAGGAAAAGATTTCACATTCAATAAAGAAATACTATTAAAGTGAGATGCAAATTGATAAATTTGAATGCAAATTATTTCCCTCGTTTATTTGATATTTTCTTCGAATATTTTAGTTTTTCAATCAGATAAGTGATGGCATAAAGCTGATCCATGAGTTCAAAAAAACTCTTCGGATGAGGTATACTAACTATAAGCTTGAATATATATTAGTGGATTTGAATGCAAATTATTTCTTCAGTACTTTGTCCTTATTAGAATATATTAATTATTCACTAAAAACGCTTCAGCTTAATCTACTTACAGTGCCTAACCAGTTAAATTTTTCCGTGGAGTTTTTGTAGCAGAAAAAAAACAACGACCATGTCCGCCTTAGCAGCAGTTACGGTACATGCAACCCTCCCAAATCATCGCTAATTGAAAACCTCAGTGGTTTAATCGGTTGAGACGGAAATGACGAAAATACGAACGCCCAAACATTCGCAATCATTCGACGTCGTTTCGTTTCCACAACGACGTCAATGGCAAGCTGACACGCCATCTATCCGGAATTCATAAACTATTAGCAGAAAATGATTGGATAGTAGTTTAAAATGAGCTGACTTAAAATGAGTCACATAAATTACACTTTATACCTCAAGGTTCTATTCTAATCTGAAAATGTACCTCAGCAGCAAGCTCTACAAAAATCACATTGCTTTTTTGTAGGATTATGAAAAATTCAAAGCTTCAAAGCTAATTGTATGGCTTCTCTCTCTTACCGTTATATCGGTAGATTACGACAAAATAGAGTACGCAGCCAAACATCATTTACGTTTTTTTTTGCCTTAAAAATCGTATGCAGCTGGTAATATTGGGCTGTTAGGCAATTTAAGGTTAGCCAAGTGTAGTGAGGAGGAACGATTATTCAAAATACATGAAATATTAAAAATTCAAAACTATCAAATAATAGCTTCATACGACAGTCATGAAGATGAACGATATGTTATTTTATTGAACGACCATTACCTAGATAAGTTTGAAATTGTCTGCCTCAATATGATCAGTCTGATCTACTCGATGAAAATGAAAAAAACGAAACCATAACACAGACAATTGAGAAAAGCTTTTTTTTGAGGGCTTAGGCTTATTATGGCTGGATAACTTTGTTCGATGAAGTGATATTGAATGAGCTTTAGCTGGAAACCACAAATTTTCAGTAATTACGATCAGATGTGAAAATAGCTGAGCCAATAAACATAGCACCCATAGACACGCACACATACCAATTTTCAGTTTACTAATTTCAAGCTTTTCGCCATCAGAACCTCACCATTTTAACAGTTAACAGATCAAAATGTAATAAACTAATGACAAGGGAAGTCACTGCATAACTGCTTAAACTCTAGCTGCAGCTCTAAACGAAGTTACTATAATAGAAATTCATAGTTCTGCTCACAAAATGAGTTTGTTGGATATCCACAAAGGATATCGTTCCAGATTCTCGACCACCTAGATGGCTGGCACATCACCTGTCAGACTAAGCCTATGGAAGGAAAGAAGGCATCAGCATAATGGCGAACTGCTCGAGAGTTATGAAAGCTTAGAAATGATCTGTTTTAGATCTTTATTTTAATAAGTATATTGCATAAAACGAAAAAATATAAGGTAACGAAAATTACTGAGTATCGTTATCAAAATTTAGAAAAATATATGGGATAATTAAAATGAAACAGAGCGTAGTGGTGCAGTGGTGAACGGACACAGTGGCACATAGGCCCCCAATCAGTTTGCAACCTTCTTCCATATCCACTAAGCCCGCCATCTCTCAGCGGTCGGTAAATTGTTACCATAAAAATCTGGGTAAGATAACTAGCACTGAATTGGTAAAGACTGGTCAACTCAAGTCACGGTATATACCCGGCTCTCATTTAACCCCTTCCAAGGCACTTCCACATTGAGCACGATTGTCTCAATCTCATCACTTAACAACTAAAGATATTCAAATGTCCTGAATTTTTCTCACTTTATTCCCTCATTTCTTTAAAGTCGGAAATCACTCTAAAAACTCACGTCGCCACTTATTTGATGTCGTTAATCTTATTAGATAAAACTGATATCTAGTAAAATTTTTATGTGAATCGAAAAGCTTTATTTACTAAGAGGAAATTGAGTAAGTAATGGAGTCATGAACTGCTTCCTCACCTTCCAACCCTTGCACCTCCGAAATATAAGTTTTACGATTTTAACTGAAAAGCAAAAAGAAAACAATGCTTCATTGATGCTGCTCATAATTTTTTAAAGTTCTCGTTTTGCTGTTGATATTGTCAGCAACTAAAGGAATGTCAGTGAAGCATGAACAACACTTATTCATTGAACCAGTGAAAGGAATCGAGTCGAGAATAGCAGCAGGAAACGAAGTTTTTTGGTAATGAATTTGTGCTGCGGATAAGCATGAATGAGGATGAACGAATCCCTGGATGATTAGCAGGTAGGTTCAACATTCACTTAAAAATATGCATCCAAGAAAAAAAAACCAAGAGAAAAATGCAAATGAAACTATTGCGCAAAGACGTTTCTTCACTACAGAACATAAGAGTTGTGATGCGCGAGGTTATTTAGAGTCCTCTATTGCTCTAGGTGGTATAAGTTTTTCAAAATCTGCAGGAATATTAGAATGTTCAGGTGTTCTTCTAGCACACGTAGACTCAACGCAAGACGAAAAAATGAGGAGCGAATAGACACTGGAAGACTTGCATTGTCCTCATATGTCAAGCTCTATAAAGTATAGAATAGAGCAACTGAGAAAGTTACGAGACAGATAGTTAACATTATGATTTACGTAATGCTGTATTTGAAGCTGAAGACAAATTATGGAACATAAAATATAAAATATCATAGCCAACCGTTACCACGGACGAATATAATAAAATATCATAGCCACGAATATAATAAAATATCATAGCCAACCGTTACCACGGACGAAGCAAACAAAAAACAGCTGGTGATGCAGTAAGGAGAAGATCGAAGGAAAAAAGGCGATAGCTGATGGTGGAAAACCTTAAGAAGAAAACCGTTCAAAGGTATTAAGAGGATTTCTCTGCAAGCGATAGACTGAGGTTATAAAAGACGAGGTTTGTAATAAAATTATTAATATAGAAACCATTATGGCGAAGATGAGAGAATCGAAGAGAATTAGCTGTGGTTCGAAAATGAAACAGTCAATTTCTCAATCTTTAATCTCTGTTCTGTATAAATCTCTGCAAGCTGTTGTTTATTCTTGTTTCTTGTAATTCTTGTTCAACATGTATGCAGTTATTTTTCTAACCTCGTTTTTTTTCCTCAATTCTTCGTTGACTTCACTGTGATCATTGTTTAGTTTAATAACTATGAATATTCTATTCTTATATAATATTCAAATGGAATGTTTACGTAATCATTGAACGAGAAGCATTATGTGTATAGTTAGCATCCTAACAATAGATATAGTGAAACAAATAACAAGTTTAATGAAATTTTAATAGAACTCACTTTGTTTATAATCGAGTCATATGAGATCAAAAACGTTCAGATACCAATTAGGACGTTCATGTTCACTCTTGATATTCTTTTGAACCTCTATAAAAGATACAAGTCCACTTTTCTAAGCGTTATTCGAGTTTCATATTTGAATATACTTCAAAAAAACATGGGCAATACGTAAAAGGAATATGAATGGGAGTTAAATTTTCAGTAATTTACTGAAATAATTGAGGTTGAGATATTTAGATAGCGTTCAATTTGAATTATACATCATGTTATGCGTTTATTAATACTTAACGAAGTAGGATCAGATGCATTTGAATTGTGATCTAAATCTACAACACACTAATCAATAACGTTTCAAAAGCCGCGAGCGATACTGCAAACGTAGTTTTTGATCTATTGATGCGGAAATATACGAATTTTAATGAAAAATACGATAAATAGAACGCACTATAAACTCCCATATGCTTTTATTTGTGGTTATGAGGCAAAAACCTGGACAATTGAGAGCGAGATGTAATCCGAGACCATAACCGATGCTTAAAAATGAGTTTAAAGAAAAAAACAACTGTAAGTGCACACTATTTTACACAAAAGTGACGTAAAACTCACTTTTAAACCAATTCAACAAATAGTATTCAAACGTCCTACCGTACCTCTACCATAAATATTATTTAGTGGAGTAATATTTCATCATAGCCAATGTTTATGTAAATTGTTTATCATTTGAAAACAAGAAAAACAAAGATTATTTCCTAATGGATTTTTTAAACTGAAATTCAATAAATTATATGATTTGGGCATAATTAGGCTTTTAAAAATATTTTGGAAAATCAAAAACATGAACACCTTCTAATTCTAATCGTAATTTCAGTTTTTTCTACGTAGCTAGTTTTTTTGCTGTGATCTTTATTATAATTGATCTGTTTTTGACGATTACAACAGCTGATAATAAAGTATTCATTGATCCTACCACCATTCTTTGGGTTACTGTAAGTAATAAATCCAACTTATCTACAAAACATTCCAGCCTTCTGAAATCATTTTGTCTTTATTCGCTTCAGAATATTTGGATATAAGCTGATGATCAACATTAACTCTTCAACGAAAACGACATTAAGTCAACATGTTTCTAGGAAGAAAAAACTCATGAAGTTGTAGAGAATCACAAATCCGAGTATTCATCCATGATGTTGGCATTTGCACATATTGCCTTCGCATGCAACTTAATCGATTCAATGCTTTTGCCTCAATAGCTCCATAGGGTATTCCGTTCCATAGAGAACAGCCATCACCATCATCTCAATTCCACACATCGAACAGAATGCCCTATCTTCTGATGAACGTACACAGAAATTCTTCAGCGTAATCGCTACACTTATTGACTTTTTTTTTCTTTCTATTTAATTTGTATGTGAAAAATCTGCTTATGTGAAACAAATCAGAGTGATTAATAGATAGAATGGCTTATAATATAACGACTATCCGAAAAGAGTAATCACAATACATTCAAATAGGAAAATATGATGCTTTTGATTACAGCGTATTTGTTTATACAGTAATCACTTGTGCATCACGTCAAGAAGTTCATCACCGTTTATTTCAGTAGATTTTCGTTCTCTGAACGTTACTTTGCTGCCATGGAGCGTGTTTTTGTACAAATCGTTATACTTATTTAAAGGCCCTCTCAATAGTGATCCTACCAAAATACTGACTGTGATTGCAGTCGGAGTTCATTGCAGTACCATTCGTATTATGTTGTCGAGATGCTTAGTTCAATATGGGTTTGTTCAAGAATTTTTCCGGAGATTAGACATAAAGCAGCGCATGTGCAATGAATCGTAACACGGTTCCATAATATAAATGAGCATTGACTATTATCAATTACTGACAAATATACTTGCGATTTATGTTGGACTAAAACCCGAAATCACCGTAATTTCTTATGCACCAGTATTATATTTCACGAAGTGGGAGCTTCTTGGATATAGAAGTGGTTCAAGAATTTATTCACACGCTTTTATTTAGAGCTGCTTATTTTTTTTAAGAAATCAACGCTTTTTTCAGATTTATTCCTTCAGCTTTCTAAACATATAGAAATATATAGATTGTGAAATAAATGAATAAATTTTACAACTTCGATGTTTCGTCACCTCCTCATCGACGGATGATATAAGCTTGATGTTGTCACTGATAGAAAAACATCTACATTGTAAAATAGACTAGTTTCCCTCTACCTAGAAATTGGATAATTTTTCTCAATAACACTAGTATAAAGCTTTTCTTTGACCCAGTTATTTTTGACTAAGTAATAAATAAGTAAGAAATGAATATAACTATCTTACTCAATACCTAATCATAGTTTTCAATCGTTTACTTAAAAAAATTTTAGTGTGCAAGTGATTCATCCCAATTCTAACGTCAAAAATATAACTCAGCCTCACTAGTGTCAATACTCAACACCTGATAATCTTGTGATAATGGAGAATTTAAAAAGCACCTGTTTTAGTTTCTTACAAATTAAAAATCAATATAATATCACATTAAAAGTGAAGGCTTTCAAATCAAATGAATACGACTTAAAACGATTTTCTAGAATTTGTATGGTTTCGTTGCTGAGGATTCGAGTTAAAATGCGGTGTCGAAATAACAAGCTTTGATGATCACGAGGTATGAAGCAGATCACCCATTAAACTAAAAAAGCATGAGAACGAACTGAACAATCTTCTTAGAACGTGTCAAGTGACAACTGTTGTCCTTCTATTTTGTAATACCTTTAACATAATGGCTGTATAGAAAAAAAAGTGACAAATATTGGCAGTTAGTTGTTTCTTGAACGAGTCCTGATTAGACCACGTCGGTCACAAAAAAATTGCTTTAGTGTTTCACAGAAGATCATCACCCTAACCTACCTTTATCAATATCTGAAGACACTTGTCACTCGGAGTTTTTTCTCACAGAATATCGTTGGTATTTGATCTATTAACTCATCATCAATAACTAACCTCATATAAACATATATTCAAGTAATAGATACCATATAATATGGAATATTTTTAAATATAAAGAATCAGAAAATCCCGAACTTTTTACTTAATAGAGTTTGTCTGTCCGAAATATGAACTACTCATGATAGTTTTAAATAAAAGCATCAGAATGCTGAACCAATTTAGTTAGATTGTAGGTTTCTCCGCGTACTGTTAAAGCGGAATTACGAGAAGGTTAACGTAGATGAACAAAGTGCATAACGAAATAAACGAGATAAAGAGATGTGTGATATCATACCAGCTTTTAACTCATAATACTTCAACAAAAATAAGGATAACCAGTGCCATAGGCTATCTCAGTGGAAGTGGGCCACCCATTCGTCTTCATTTTATACTAGAGTGTGTTGTACTGGAAGTGGTCTATACACCAATTTAAAAGGAACCAACCAATTGCAAAGTCATTGCTATTTAACCTGCCAGATGATTTTGGTATCAATCTACGTACGCCTGAAGCATGGAAGGTTTAGTCAGCATGGAGTCGAACTCGAACACCTGCTTACTTTATCAAGCTTGTGTGCTACTGTGGTCCGTTCCACCACAGCGCTTAAAATGTGCTACCAGCATGATTAGATTTAGAGAGGAAAAATTCCATTTCCATGATTATGGATTGTTACGTGTATATTTATGTTCAGTATAAAACATAGGTAATGAGTATCATAGGACTATAATGTATAAATGATATATATAAGTATTTTAAATTGATATTATAAATAAGCTCTTTAGAAAATTGTAATCATTTACTATGTATAAAAAAACAATAAGACTAGCTTCATCTGTTCTTTTGAGTGCGTCACGCATTCCTTTCCTTCATGATGTCAGGATGATGAATGAATGGTCTGATTGGAGTTGAATTCCGATGACGAGTCCACATCAAATCATTAATGTTTGAAATTCCAAAGTAGTTTGATGCCATTTTGTCGACCTCTGAGAGGTTAATAGTTTGTTTCAACAGCTAGGACAGTGGTTCGATCAAAGGTACACTCAATTGCAACTAGGTATCACAGCGGCTTCATCTATCACTGCGCTACATCTATGGCAATGTTTTTACGTTGTGGCATCGATCATGTCGAATCTTAACCTGACACTTCCTTCCTTTCTGGTTCAGATTGATATCTATTTGTAAACACTAGACTACAACAGATTCTCTAAAAATAACCATGGTATGTGAAATAGCATCACTGAATAAGGGTGATCTGTATCAGATGAGGATGCATCATAGGTGACATGAGCCATTCAGTTTAGCTTAACCAATAAGGACGAAGCTTACGACAAACATGTTGCAGTGTTCAATAATGCCGTTGTCGTTGAATGCACATCTAAACTCAACGTAGTATCAAGAAAGGCCATTTTGTCAAGTTGAAGCTAGTAGAACTTTCCTGAGGACAATAAAGTCAAATTATATAAAATATCAAGTCTATTTATGCGTTTATCTCGCCATCTTCTAGCAAATCGCATCAGTTGTATGAAGTATTTGGGATCAAAATGGTATCGTTGAGGTTAATATCGTGCATTGCTAGCATGCTGACCACAATGACTTGAGTTATCATTCTTTCGCATACCAATGCTGTTTATCCTTTCAAATCTCTCCAGTACAAATTTACCGATCCCGAAAGAATGGTGAAATGGGTTTGGGACTGCTTGAATCTGATTTGGGCCTGCGTATCACTGTAGTACCTTCACCACTGCGCATGTGCCTCGAGGAAAATATAGACGGTCAAAAATTAGGTCGCACATGTTCTTCGATCTAAGCCAAACTGCGGCAAATTTTTTAAGAAGAAATCTAGTTCTATTTTAACCAGGGTGCATTTCGGAAGTAATTTGACGGTCCTAAACTGCTGCGGAAGAAAAACGTAGGCCATTATGACAACGAAGAGAACAAGCTCGTTGGTTTTATGCATGAAAAGAGGGACTACCAATTAATGCGAAATAGCATAAAAAAACTACATTATTCGTTTTCTTCACTAAAAAATAAATAGATTGCTTAGAGTAATAGATTAGGTTGTCATTCTGACAAACTCTATGAAATCTTGAGTGGGTAGTAAGCAGAAGAAAATCAACTGTGCTTGAAGCAATCAGAAAACGTTTCAGCTAGGAACTCATGTTATTCTACACTTTCCTTTCAGCAATTGAAGCTGCTTTCATTAAAGTATTCTAATTGTGAAAAACATAAGTTTGAAGCAGATTAGACATGTACAACTACCAATAAAGCTTACAGTATCAACGATTCACATTCTAAGTAAATTCATGAAAATTAGGAAGAACAGTTATTTTTGGAAAAAAATCCACACTGACGACTTTTAAACGAATTTTAATAAAAAAAAATTCTAAATATTCGTTGTGGGCTTATAACCATTGAAAATTTCATTATCTTTTACATATTGTATTGTGGCTCCAGGCAAATTCTATTACTTTACAAATCTATTTTAGTGAAAAAATTGTTTTTGAAAGCATTAGCTAGAATGATGATGGATTTGAATTTCTATTGTGAACACAGTATTCTTAAATTAAACTATAGGTTTTGGAATCTACAATCCAAGAAAATCCCACTTATGATGAAGCCGAAATACACAACAGGAAAAAACTTCAGAAAAAGTTAAAAAGCAAAATAAAAAAATGTTTATCATCGTATAACGGTAAAATTTTGTTATTATTTACCATCGTCACAGTAGTTATCAACATTTTTGGCTTTTAACTTTTATAATTATATAATGGTATAAGAAGCTTACAACCGAATATGTAATTTTGATCCATGAGTGAATGAAATTACTGTGTTTAAACGGTTGAAATTAAATAAAATCTTTCGTTTCACAGCACTTTCATACGGTATGATTGTGTGACGATAGATTGGTTTAATAAATTTTTGTTATTAAACTGTGGCATACGGTAATTCAGGGACAATCACGGATAAAGTGGGTTGAAATGATGATGGTGAGTGAGGTGGAGATAGAGGTTGACGATCAAGTAACTGGTATGTATGTGAACGAGATGTATCGAATTACACGAATATAATGCCTATATGGACATATTTGATTAGACTCATCTGGCTTGAAACACTCGACGACATGGATCGGCTGCACATAGCGGAGACCGGTCTGGTGTATTACGAACGAGGATAATGGTTGTCTTTCATCTATGCTGAACCTATGAGAAACAAGCACTGATTACGCGGCTATGTAATAAAGAAATTGTGGTCCGTAGGATGGTGAGCTATAGTATCTGTTAGATTAAATACAGCAAAGTTATGTACTCTTGTGCTACAGAATTAAAAACACAATCTAGTATTGAATCACTATCTAATTTTCCAGCACTCTAAAAATGTCTCAAAAATATTCTTTTTTAAATTATTATTAACTGAAAAGTAAGTAAAGTTGAAAACGCTTCACCTATCATTTTGGCACAACAAACAACAATCGGACAATATCCAAATGTGTTTCCAACGAAATCCTTCACATAAGGTAACAACGCTTACATCAAAAACTGAGCTTTCTTAGTTAGTTTTATAATCTGACATTTAGATAAAAACAGAGCCTTTTCTTTATCGTCACTCTTCTACTGGCCAAAGTAGACGAAATATTAACGACGTGTTGCTGGACAACAAGTCTGTTCTCAATCCTCATGTCTATGTAGCTGTGCTGGCAAAAGCAACTACCAACATCGATAGAAATTATTGCAATACATCTCATTATTCAGTAAGTCAAAAGATACGAAAGCGGTTATCGCCGTTGATTCTTCAATGTACTCTTCTAATTAACATATGGAAGCATTAAGATGTGAGACTAAATATTTATTATGGAGTTGTACTTCAATTACGAGTACTGAAGTAACATAGAAGCAACGGATGTTAAAAGCCTAGTGGATTTTGCCAAAGTTTCATGGATTTCTTCTCGTCTCAACGAGCTATTCTGTTGAGCTTATCCCTCATAATCGTGTAACTCAATGAGCTATTCTGCTAGAAATATTCCTCATAATCGTGAAGACATCTGGATTAAAACACATACACCGACATTCTGAATCAAAAGTGTCCACAGCTTTTCAAATAATACAAATACAATGGAATATAAAATATTATTGTGACTAGACTAATAGCAATCACAGTGAAATTTTTTTTACATAATCTCAGTTAACAAATTGAATACATAGGAGAGGGAATTTCACGAGCCCTTGAAAAATTTTTGTCACATACAGTAAGCAAATAAACATTTCTATGATGATCTTTTGTGATTTCTTTGATTCGCTAAGAATATATGATTATTTGATATGAACATTTCCATTGTAAATGAATTGGAAAATTATTCAAAAGCGAAGAATGGGAACGGAACTTGGGGACGATTAGACTTAAGGTGACAAATAAAATAAATAATAAACAACAGAATAGCTAAATAAAATATAAACACTATATTCAAATATTTATAAATAAAATATAGTAAATAATAACTAAATACTATTAATAAATATTATGACTTGAAAATTCAAGGATAAAACCTAGTGAATTTTTGTTTCTTTCTGTTTTTTTTTTCCTAATTTTCAAAAAGGAGATTCACCATTAACTAACCGAACCCATATGGATAATAAGCATAAAAATCTCATTCATATGTAATTATTCAGATAGAAAAATCGAAAAGAAAAACAAAAACGGTGGAGGAAAAATGCAAAATAAAAATAGAATTCAGTTGTAGTTAAGCTTAGAAGTCGTTCGTTTAGAGTTCATATGAAATCGATATGTGTGTAATAGTTGTTTAATAAGCTGAAGAAGCTGAAGAATATGCAAATGATTATGAATTATTAACTATAGATACGATAAAGCGTTGTAGGCATTTGAATTAGAGTTCACTTCATCGTTTATTTAGCACTGAAGAAAATATTGATTAGCTCAAGATCAAAAATAATGCTGTTAATATGGAAAATGATGAAGCCGTAGTAGATTGTTGCCGAACGCAAGAAGTGTGTAAAGTTTATGGAACGGCATCGAGAGGAGTCGCCGCGCCATCCACGCGCGTAAGATGTCGTCAGTAATTCCTCAGTGTTGACCTCAAATTAACGGTACTTAGCTTTTATATCGCTTTCAATCATTTTTTTTTTGAAAACTCTTTTTTCTTCATCTTATTGTTATTCGTCTAGTTTTTCCTCCGACAGTCAATCTGAGTCTTATCTATTCTATGAAAAACCTGCGAACACTACTAATTATTGAGCGTTTAGTAAAAGTAACTCACCAGGAAAAATAACGTAACTCACCACGATCATACCCTTTTTTGGATTACTTTTACTTTTTCTATCTATTCAATCAGTAATTGATCTTATATTACCCTTAAATTTTTGATGATACTGACAGCCAGTAATATTTTTATAGTCAAACATAAATTTTACATTGTTCATTTGAAAAAAAGTTCAGTATTCGTGAAAATTTTCGAATCAAATAACCTCAGTTATGGAAGAGCAAAAATACTGAAATTGCACACGCCATTTAACTTGATCTATTGAACTATCTGTAGGTCGATGAGTATAAATGTGCTTAAAGATCTATAAATTTGAAACGGAAAAGTATATATGAGCTTCGGAGTCGATTAACCTTTGTGGGATTCTCCAGAAATCCATCATAAGGCTGTGTTACGGTAGAAGTGCTTCTATGAAATTCTGCTTTATACAATGACTTGAGGTCACCAATGTGTGCCAAGCTACTGCTGTTCATCTTTACATATTTCAATAGCACCAAATTGCCGACCCAAAGAGGATTGCGGGTTTGGTGGACCTGGGAGGGCGGCGAACCTGCGCGCACTCATTCGAACAAGTGCATAACTGTTGCGCCTTGTACGCTTTTTTTTTCGTTATTTCAGAAAACCAAGTGCTTAACTAAATATAAGAATACTTTAACAATATGAATAATTTATTCTCTATAGCTATCGTACAATCACGACAATTTCCATTTTATAGGTTTTTCTTCAGACAAAATTACGATTTTTCGATCAAAAATTACTTATCATTTTCATACAGAAGCTTTAGTAAAATGAAAATTACTGCTAAAATATCATATATTAAAGATGTCAAACTATAATAAGCCATGACGCTTGGAGTAATCTATTTTGAGCAACGCCTCAGTTTAGAGATCAGAAAACTCCCTCACAAAACAAGGTGGCAGCATAAAAAGAATAATTATAAATATATGAATGATATATTTAGAACAATAATAATAATTTTAATAATAAAAGTAATAATAATAATTTTAAGAACAATAGCAATAATAAAAATAATAATAAGATATCCTATGTAATTGCAAACCTCTGAACCTCAAGCACGACTCGAGTCCACATCTTCAGGATTCCGGTCTGTTTTGCTAGCCGATTGCACTACTTAATCCAACACGAGGTTTCAAATTTTGCGATTGACTCAGTATTATTAGGGCTATCAGAAAAAATCATTGTGACCAATCATCGCCGGTAAAAGTAAGTCAAAATTTCATTGACAGACAATAATGATAATATATATCTATTTATCAATAATGGAAAAACACTTGTATTTGAGTGATTTACTTTACTCATAACTCATCTTCTGGACTTTTCTGTGTATAAAACAAAATACCTCAATGCTTATATCTATGTGTTTCTTGAATCTAAATATTTCAATCTATTTCCTGTTTTGTTTTACAGATTTTTATTAGATATTCAAAAATACGAGTGTTGAAAATACTTTAAAGACAGCTACATGTCATGTTATACTCGCAGTCCTCACTACTTCTCTTCATATTCCACATCATTATATTTGGTGAGTATTGAGCCTGCTTTATTTAACTGTATTTTAAGAAGAAAACTTCAAATATTTTTGGTACTTCCTCTACTTGAATTACTTGGATGGCTCGTCGTTACGTGTAGTGCGGGCTCAAGTAATCTGCCATTAATTTTTTTCTCGCGCATTTGTTGTCCATGATGGTGTTCTCCTACATATATGAAGACAATGGCGTTGCGTTTTCGTGGTCCTCAAATCGTTATCAGCTTCGAATACAGCTTTCTGACGTTTTCGTCCAGCACGTCCGCCAATGTTGCAGATGGTCGCCCAGAAGAACGTTTGCATTCTTTTGGGTGCCATTGGACAGTTCTTCTTGCCCATTTGTTGTCCTATAATCCATTTCAATATTTTTTATTAAATAAATAATGTAAGTTTTCTTTCAGGGGGCGCAGTGGCTCAGCGGTGGAGGTGCCGCAGTGACACGCCGGCCCGAATCAGTTCGCGGCCGCCCCCCAGGCCTACCAAGCCCACCATCCCTCCGGGGGCGGGGAATTGGGGCCCGGGGGGGGTGGGGGGGAGAACTGGCACTGGCT
>KN716152.1:702611-746497 GCA_000816705.1 Dictyocaulus viviparus | reverse complement strand
TATATATATATATATATATATATATATATATATATATACCTATGTACATATATTTAATAGGGATATCCTTTTAGCCAACTCGCTTAAAGAATCGAGTGATTCGCATACTAAAGTTTCCCTTACAAGATTACTTCAGAAATTTTCTTATCAGAGCGATAGTGGGTTTGGTGTGCCTGAGGTACGACGGCTTCAGGCCTGCGCGTCATCGTGGCACCTCCAACACTACGCAACTGCGAGTTGGATGACTAGAGCATGATCAGTAAATGCGGGTCCGAGTCCGGCCTAAAGTTCCGAGTTTTGCGATTAACACCGTTAAGTAAATTAGAGTAAAATCATTGGAGATAATCTGAATTTCTCTGACCTAAGCGATGTCCAGCAATAGACTCGCCATTTTTGGGTGGTTTCCAATGCTTGGCATCATTTCACTGCTTCTGTGCTTAAATTTCACTCCCTTGATAGTTGTGAAGACAATCGCAGGCTTAAAGGCCGCTTTTTTGCAATATGTTGGGAATTTTTCCAGTCCATAAAACTCAGCGGCTACATCTTGTGTTTACAGGTAAACATTTTGACACAAGTACTCGAAGCTAAAAGCGAAAAACAATCCTGAAATAAGAAAATAAAAGTTATATTATGGTTTACATCATTTTAAAATAGGGAAAACGATTGCCCGATAATGTTTCATTCAAATGAGACAATCGAGGATAACAACTTCAACTCAACACTGAGTAACAATACAATCCTCTTCAACTTCGACATTAATTATGAGAATAGTACAGAGTGAGTACGTTTTGTATCAATTAAAGAATCTCGTGATTAAGCAAATTCAAGCTATTAATAGTTAGTAAGAATGATAGACTAAGGTCTTTATGCTAGTTTTAATTGTATCACAACAAAGGCAAGCATAATTTTTATACAATAGAGAAATGCCAAAACTTTCGAGCTAACTACTTTTTATAAGAAGTACTATGGGACTCTCGTTTATAAAAATTCTCAACACATCTATAGTCATGCAAATAACCCCTCCCCTCACCTCCTAATCCTCTATGCAGTGCTTGATGGGATCTTAAGCTTATTTGTTCTAGATTAACACTAACTATGCCGGCTTCTGAAGCGCTTGACAAATTCTCACAATGGCGGACAAGGAACAAACTCTATCTACCTAAATATGATCATGCAGTATTGATTACTAAGTAGGCGATCAATATTCATTATTAATTGGGAGTATATCAATAACGCTGATAGAAACCGTAACGTTTATAGCACGATTTTGCTGTCCTCTATTTTTGAATAAGTCACAAAAACAAAACAAATGCAATCGGTAATGCAGCAGATCGAAAGCCTGTAAAATGCGTGGGAGTTCCGAGTTCTGCCACTGCCTTCAAAACATGGGATATCAAGATCCCAATTTAAAGAAGTTGAATTAAAAAGAGGAAAGTGTTGAACAATGGTTCGAATCGTGTTCAGATACGATCTTCTATCATCACGAGGTGAATCGTCCACTCAAGGACTGGCGTACGTTGGTAACATTTGCCAACTGGATGGTTCGGACAGTATTGTAGAGGATATTGGCGCTGCGGCTACTGCAGTAGTTGTTGCTCACGAACTTGGTCACAGGTAAATCAATACTTATAAAATGCATATCCCAATAGATTTTACGTATCATTATGGCATTAAATAATAACTTCGGATTTCAAATGATGAACATCAATACAACATCAGAAAGCTTAGCACAGTTGTAAAGATGCTATGATGATACGCAAACCCGAATCAATGTACAAAGGTTCACCACTATTTTGGGCTTACATTCTTTTTTAGGAGGTTTTTTTTCAGCTTTCTATTTTATGTAATGAAATACATTTTAGCCTTGGTGCATTTCATGACGGTAATCTTGAGTCCAAAGAATGTTTATCATCTGAAAATTTTTTAATGGCAACTACAGTATCTGGTACAGAAGACGATGAACTATTCGCCCACAGTCGTGTCATGAGTCCATGCAGTTTGAGGAATATTGAAAACAAGCTTAAGTATAATTAATTTATATATTCAATACATAGGAAAATATGACGAATCTTCAAAACTAGAAGAATTGTTGTGGCTGTTATTTGAATAGTACCATTTTTATTGGACTAAATACATTTAGCACATCTTCATTTGACTGCGTTCGTAAAATACATCATTCGAATCCTAAACTAAGGAATAAATCCTCAATTGAATTACCTCAGACTCCAGGCGAAAGATTTGGACTTCGACAACAATGTCAAATAGCTTTTGGACCACACTACGGAATTTGTCCCGTATGAAATTATAGTCAATTTTATAATATCATTTTAGCAATCGTTTATAAGCACAAAAAAGAGTTGATTTGAAAAAATATTTAATAGATTAATTATTAAAGAGATGTCGACTTCGCATAAATTAATCCTATTAGATTGCCGAAAAAAAAATAGCCAACGAGTTGTTTTTTTTTCTATTTATAGATTATTTAAGAACAAGGAACATTAGAGAAAACCAGTGCTTGACTGTTTCAATGCTCGAGCTTCAATGCTTTAACTCCTCTTCCCTCAAATATACTAATTTTAAGTTTTATTTATAGAACAAAGAGTATTTTCGCGATGTTGATATATGTAGAAGAGTTTGGTGTAAGGATCGTACGAAACCAAGAAATGAACCATGTGAAACAAAAACGTATTTTCCAGCTCTGGACGGAACTGAGTGCGATAAAATAAAGGTCCTTATTTACGTATTTTAAAACTTGACAGCTCAAAACTAAGCTTCATTCTTCTACATTTGTTTGTTGTTTGTTTTTTGTTTATCAGTAGAGGAGAATGAAATGTTTTTTGTTTAAAGTGGTGTATGGCTGGTCGATGTATTGACAATCCTAAACGACTATCAGGTTTGTTTCTAAAACGTAGCGATTATCGCTCTATTTCAAACGTAGATCATTTTCTATATGATATGATCTCTTTCAGAATGTGTTGATTTGAATGCGAAAACGTGTCAGATGTATTCTAAAGTAAAATTACGTCATTATTGTAAATCAAAACAATTTACCGAGATTTGTTGTCGTTCGTGCGTTTTGCTGAAAAGCTTCTGATCACCTCAACAACCACCTGTTGTCATATTTGTCATTTATTTTCTATCAACAAAATAATCAATTATAAAGTACGCCAAATCTTTCGGCTAGCTCCGTGCTGCACGGTGATGAAAGTTGTTTTCTTCCAGTTTTTCCCTCATTACTGATCATTTTTTTGCCTGGAGTATTTTGTTATGTTCTTTTTAGTTTCGTTTTCTTTCGTTTTGTTTTTTCGTGACGTCATTTTCGGTATTTTGAATTCTTTTCACTCTTCGAATTCTTGTTGTTTCTGATAAAGTTTATTTATGAGGAAAGTTTGGAATTCGATGCAAAAGTCAATACGAATACTGTCGATACTACGAAGTAGGCAGTGAACAAAACTTGAAATTGTACTTATAAGGAAGTCGTTTTGCATTCGTTTTGGATTAGAAAAAAGAACGAGTGAGCGAAAAAACTGCACTATGGAAAACCACTTCAACAGGCAATAGTTCAAAGCAAAGGTTTTTTTTCGAACGAATCACTGCTAGAAGAAATGTGAGTTCTTGAACTCGAATAAAAAATGAGTATTCTGAAATGCTTACGTTCATCAAATTCAAAACTTTTATAGATACTGCTGATAACAGTAATCTAGGTAAATCTCACAACTAAACTTCACCAATTCGTTATCCGAATGACCCCTTACTATTAGTACATCGAAAAAACCGATATTTTCAAGTTTGGGTAGTGCGTTACGTTTTATTCTAGTTTACCTCTGAGAAAACGAGTCAACGAGTACGATAACGGAAATGAATAGAACCAATCAAAATACTACCAGCACATTGTGGAAAAGCACTTTTATATCATCTTTCATTTTTCTTACTTCCATCTTCTAAGCTAAAAATAAATTTTTCTGTTCTTTGAATTTCATTCATGTTTAACGCGTCATGAAATTTATGACGTGAACCACACTGATAAATTTGATTACGAGACCAAAATGTCCAGCTTTCGAATCAGGAATCTCCTCGTCTTTTTTTCCTCCCTTTCAGTTACTTGGAACGTTACAAATGTTGTCCACGAAGAAGAGGAATTATCAATCCGTAGTTATGTAGGCGTTTTTCCCACTCTTCTTTAGGAATGCTGTCATAACGAAAATTTTATGATAATCCTCGCCTCACGTTTTCATCATTGAGTTCAGGCCCTCGTATCCATAAAGTTACTGTAAAGCGTTTCAATTATTGTAAAGCTACTTATGGGAAACCGCAAAAATCAACACGTATTTTTATAACTATGTTTTCTAAAAGTTCAGACAAAGCTTACTATTATGTTTCGTTCGCCTATTGCTTGCTCAAATCAGAGCCGATAAATTCGTGAGATAGTTAAAAAAATTTTGTAGGTGAAAAATTTAATTTCATAAGAATGAAACGAAAATAGACGCATTTGTTCTTAGCTGCTTTACACCTCAAACCAGCTATTTTATGAACAGCTTTGATTAGCCTTATTCATTCATCTCCATAAAATGTTAGAAAAGGAGGAGATACCAGATGAGGCACTAGGTAGTCATTTTGACGCTCATTCTGTACAAAGGATAAAAAAGGCTATTATGAGTTATTGAAGTTAGATTTCAATTTCGTTATCTTGTATAAATTAAATAAGATTATTTGAATATGTTTAGCGTTGAGCAGTCTCTGTTACGAAATGATATGAGTTAATAACTCCTCACCAAGTTAGTGCTGCTTGCTGTCCCAAATTTTTTTGCTATCATTATATCGATATTGGAGGTAGGCGGATTTGATAGGCCTGAAGGTGTCCAGGAACCTGTAAGCACTGGTATAGGCTCTACGTAATACTTGGGCACCTCCATCACTTCGTTACGCTCGTCTCTCTTATATAAATTATATCACTCATATTTTAAGTATTATTTTGTATCGATAGTGCTAGGAATCCCTTGCCGTATTTTGATATGCAAACTATTTTCAAACTATGCCTAAGGCGATTCTTTCCACTCTATTTTTTCCGTAATGAGACTGTTTTCTTAGAAATAGATAAACAATAATACTAGCTCCCTACTTGACGTTACAAATTCATTGACAGAGCCAATCTCAGATTTGTGTAAAAATTTTAAGGAGTGAAGTATGAAAAGCCTACTTAGTATTGTTTTCGGAAAGAAAATCCGCCCCAGCACTATCGGTCGTTGCTTCCAGATAAGTTCCTCTTATTTTCCTCCTTTACTGAATAGAAGAAGACCATACTCATATTTATAATACGAATTAAAAGCTTCTATGGTTAAACAGCTTCAATTTACCACCATGATGAAAGCCTTATACCTGTTTTGTGTTTAACAAATCTATATGAAATGCTATCTAAGGCTTGAACGAAATCTTTTCGTTATTTTTTGACAATTTTTGCTTTATACTCTACAATGGTCGATGGCTAGCTCGATTTCAACACTCGGCTAAATCAACTCGTTCATCTTTCCTCCGAGGTTGGCCAGTTGTCTAATAAATATAGTTATAGAGTTCGAGTTATAAAAAGCACAAAAACAGTTTTTACTTATTTTGATCTAATGTTCGAGCTACTGAATACACTTTTTATATTATTCTTGTACATAAATCTAATAATTCGAACAAAACTATTGGATAACATCTTCTTACCTATTGGTATCCATTGGGACGACTTAAATTCTATACAATTTGAGTCTCCTGACGTCAACAACCTCAACGACACTCGATCGCTGTCATCGTCTTAAACTTTGGTTACTTAATTTCCTTCAGGTTCTCTGAATAACACAACCAAGCCTTCGATATTTGTTTTGCATAAAACTTAACCAATTTACATAACGTGAAAGGCTGTCTCTAGAAAATTTTAAACATTTATTGAACTGTGTGAAAATAATAATAGTGATGATAATAATTGTAACAGTAATAATAATAGTAGTAATGTAGTTAATTGAGAAGTTTGTTGATCTGAAAAGGCTTTCTTTATAGCGTTTTAAGGTTTTTTGATTGTATAAAAACAATAATAATAATAATAATAATAATAATTCCACTTAATCAACTAGTTTGTTCTTTCTCCCTCTTTTTTTCCTTTTCTTTTTCTTTTGTTCAACATAATTATACATCTTTTAAAACATCCGAGAGAAAATTGTTCCGTTAGATTCAGAAGGAAATAACAATGTCATTAACAAAGTAATGACAATGTATTGACAAGCTATTGACATTCATTTTTGAATTATCTCATTCCCATTTTCGAATGATGTTATCGGCAACAACACTGAGTAAATTTTACTATATGATAATTTGTCTTAGTATGTTACTTTGTTATAATTTATGCAAATCCATAATATTATGATCATAGAACAAAATTATGAGTTTATAATAGTAGCGAAACAGTTTTCTGATAATGATATTGACAGTAATTAGAACTCATGTTGTTTATTTTTCTATACAATGTATTTTCCTCTATATGTTTGATGACCGTCGTCTTGATATAAACTAACCAACGGTTTTTACTAAAGTATTATCACGTAAGCTTGAAACTACTGCCATGCTTCGGAATCCCCAACCACATCGCTTCTCTTTTTCCTTTTTTCCTATCTTAAACTATCACTCCTGTCCTCCTCCTTATTTATCTCATTCATATCTCAGTGTTCTTCATCGTTTATATTCTCAGTTTTCAATGCACTATTTACAAATGTGAGTTTCGAGAATATTGAGTAAAGTAAAGTGCTTTAGCAGTCTGACATTATCTTTAAGGTTATTGATTACGAGTTTGATCTATACGTTTACTTGAAGTGAACAATCTCTATGAAATCAACAGCGCTTATCGTCTTGTATTTTTCTGATATCCATTCACAACCTCAGATTGATGGAAAACTTGATTGTCTAAGACTCCAACTGTGATACACCTCGCTTTTGCGTAATTCCTCTATAAGTTGTGTTTCTACATCAGTATAGATTCTACTTGGCAATATTGCTTACTTGTTTAATGAGACACTATTGTTCCTCAGCGTGCAGTGCTATACCACTAAAAAAATATTTCATTCATACTTATATTTTTTCAAACTTCACTCAGAAACTTTTGAGAAACAAGTTGGGCTACTTATTTACTTACATATAGAGTTGATAGAGCTACAATGGCACGCTTCCTTGTTATCGTGTGTGCGAGTTTTAGCCCGGTCAAAGGATATCAAAGCTATCCAAATTTTAGGACTGGATGAATCAGTACCAAAAAAATTTAAGAGAGAAAGCAGTACTTATTTGGGAGGTAAGGGGTAAAAGTGTGATCCTCTCAAACTATTGTTGTACTACCATTCCAACTCAAACACCTCCACTATAAGACGAATAGATCTCGCATCTTTATAACGAAATAAATTAGAGCAAAACTTATGCTTGCCATGTAGATCTGCTTTTACCTATAGCGTATAGAAGAAATTTTGAGGATTAGCATGAGAAACCTCTCTTCAGTAAAAGAGAGGGCCAGTTAATAAACTGCAACTCCGAAGTAATTTTTTAGTGTTCATAGATATTAAAGTATGGATCAAGTTAAACTAATATGTTGTATCGTAATAAACGTTGTATTGTTATCATTTCTGAGGAATATAAGTCAATTTTTTGGCACATATGAGGCGACATGAAGTAGCACGAATATCGCCATTGTTGTTCTCCTAGCATTTTCTTTTCCAGCACACATTACATATTTTTGCTTTGGTCCCTTGAGATTTTTTCATTTTAAGTCTTTCAGCTGTTCTACGATCTACTGAATGAACAAATAAAGTAGATTGGAATAGATGAACAGTATCAATTTATTGTTTAGAAAGTGAATGAATGCTGCGAGAGTACTGTGAGGTTGATGATAAGAAATTGAGGAAATTTCTCGTAAAAATACTATATTCGTATGTCATTTCTAGTTAGAAACTGATTTTCAACGAGTGTAGTGAATTTTGCCTCGAATTCCCACTTACTTACAAATAATCCAGTTGAATGAAATTAGTCGTGGTCTGAAGCATATTCCAGTCGTTTCTCTATTTACGCACGAAACAAAAACAAATGTACCGCAGTCGTTATTGGACTCATCCCTCAATGGAATAATCACCACATTGTGCTGATTGTGCTTGACCTATATACAACATTAAATGCAAAACGTAATCTTTAAGCATTTATCTCGTAATAAGCATAACTCTATGTTGTACTTCATGCGTCATATCGTCTACAATGTCCTTTCATTGAGTTTGCCCACTTCCGATTCTCACATTAATTTTACTAAATAAAAAAAAGTATGCAAATGCTGGAAATTCTAGGAGGATTGAACAACTAGCTGATTTCTACTTCATACAGATGAAGCTTAATCCTTCCATCAAATTATCGTAAATATAGAACGATTCTAATATTCCTTTTTAAATAACTTAGTAATAAAAAACTTCATTATCTTGTGCAGTCCAGTTAAATTTTCTTGGACTAAGTTTTTTGAAGTGAAACGTACCTTGTTTAATATCAGGGCACCTCATAATTTCCTTTGCCTCAACTCAACGCGAAAACACATTACTATCCGATATTGATAATTTCCTTTATGAAATCTATTTCAAACTTTTACGTATGATTGAAATTATATGCAATTACTTTTCTATCGTAATTAGAAAAATTCACAACTTTGCAATCTGATATTTTTTCCCACAACATCGTTGATTTGATTGGATACGGTAGTTATATCACTAATTTAATAGAATACGGTAGTTTCTGAAACGTACGCTTGTATAGTTCAACTATATTTATCCCATTAGATCCCATGTATTTCATATTCTTAGTTTTTTTGTAAAAAAATTTTAATTTTTATTCAAAAATGTTTAATGATCTTTCTTAGATAACACGACTAATTTCTTAGTGACAAGAATCAAACTGGAAATACCTTCCGTTGACTAGACATTAAGACAAATTGACAAATCACATTGGACGAACTTATCATAGATAATGTATGACAATGTTATGCATTTCAGCTAGAAGCACTAGAAAATAATATCAGTATATCACATAATATATTCGTATTATTGACGGGCTTCCTAGCAAAGGTCTCATATGTTTCTATTCGCGTAAGGAATGTATTCCTCCAGATCAATCTTTTTGCTTTGAGGAATCGCTGACCAACAATAGTCTCCTTTCGAAAGTTTGATAAGGACGTTTGACCATTGTGCTGATGATCTTCCTCTATTGTGCGTTTGATGTTTTATAGAATCCAATTGCTCATTGCTCACTGCAGTGGTCTAACGGCAATCGCTCATACGCATCCGGCCCACCCACCTGCTCCTCATTAAAGTCGCGAGTACGGACGTTTCCTGATCTTTGATTGTTGATGTGAATGTAAATTTTTTAAGAACTTCAAACTTTCTTCTTCTCTTATACGACGCGGAAAACTTAAAGCGTCTTTTTTTGAATGCATTTTGTTTAACGCTTGAGAATTCATAACTCTATTAACATAGCGTTAAGCTGCTCTGTTCTTTATGACGCTAGCTAGATAGGTGTTATATCGTTCAGCATATTTTACAAACACTATAAGGATATGTGGTAGCGTTAACAGCTTGATAGAATAGAGGCCCTTTCTCTATTTAAGCTTTATTATTAAGTGAAAATGCACTAAACTTCGCAAACTGTCTAATAGCTTTACCAAAAGAAAAAACTCCAGTTTTCAATTGGAAAGATCAACATTCAAGAACAACAATAATCTAAGAAGTTTGAGGTAAATTGGTCAAATCCAACATTAAAATAAAGGTAAAACTGTTTTTACCGTAACTAACGCGGCTGAGGTAATCATCAAAGTCGGAGGTCACGCTTGATGTCCCGAGTTTTGTGATAATAATTTAACTACGAAGGATATTTATTGATTATCATTTGCTATAATAAGATTTATGACAATAGAAGCTCTTACCGATCGATAACCACTTCTGAAAAACAGTGGCAAACGATTTTTTTTTCTGAATAATATTTTTATTAAAAAATTTTATTAGCAATAATAATTTTATTGTAAAAGCGTTTTTTAAATTATTAGAATTTTATTACGGTACCGTCAAATAACTCATGAATTTTTCTCATATTAATAATTAATAAGTCGTAATTATTTGATCACACTAAATAAATAATAGAAAAATTTGCTTATTTTTGTTTATTGTTATTCGACGAAAGAAAAAAAAATGTGTGGAGTTTTTATAGTGAAATCTGTTCAGTGAATTTCACTATACGTTTTATTAAAATAGAGTGTTCCTAGTAGATGCCGTTTTTCGTTGAGGAAATTTTGTTATGCAAATTTTATGCGTGTTTTTAAAGTACTACAACAAATTTAGTACGGCACGTTCCGTTCCGTTAGTAAATCCAGAAAATCCGAAATCCTTCATAAGCATCAGCTTGAAACGACATCTCATTACAGCAAATTATTTATTTAAAATGGAATATCTTTATTGGTTCTCTTTTCGATTTCTAAAGTAATACTTTCTCCACGTTAATGGTATATCGTAGTATAAGAACGACTCAGTGAAGATGTGATGTTTTTTATAGCTGATGTATTCATCTCAATAAACTGATGCATTTACCTCATCGTTCCGAGCGTTTCGGTAATTTTTTCGTTATAAAAAGATTTTGAGTTCAGTGATAGCTTTTATACTTCTCTGACCACTTTAGTGGATTACGAAGATGTCAATAGACTTCAGATTCATCTAAGTGGACTAGTGGAAGTCACTCAATAAGTAGATCACCTTACGCTAATAAACTAAACATTATGTTGTTTTTTTTAGACTTTTTAACGATAAGTGATAAATGATTGCCGTTGAGTAGTGTGTTTCCGATGGCTTTCGTAGTTGGCAACAATCTAAAATGTGAATGTTTGGCGCGCCATCGTGACTCATTGAGTTTCATTGAGAACACTTTAGCACTTATCTATTTTGAATATTTGAAGCAACATCTTGTGTAGCTCAACTCTGAGTTTCATATGCAGTTAAATGACACGTATTATTTTAATCCCTAGATTTCACTCCCAACTCCAGCAATTTCCTTTCTACTTCGTTCCCTTGAGACGTGCTTACAAAGCACTTGAGTATAATTCATTCTTCGAAAAAATTGCTTTCCTAATAGCATTTCTTTATTTAAAAAGTTCGGATCAGAACAAATTCAATAGTTTTCAAGATGCAAGTCAGAAAATTTTCAACTCGTTTCCATGCTCCTATTTATTTATCTTGATTCATTTCATCATATAATTCATTTCCATGCTTTTAATTATTCATTCCATTTTGGAGGATAATTGTTGTCTCCCTCATTTGACATTTCTGGAGCCTTTTAGCTCATCACAATGCGTGTCTTAACTTCTGTGATGCACGGAAACATCCGTTAGTAGAAAGAATATGAAAGGACCCCATAATTCTTTTCTTCAGAACAGAAGTCATTCAACAATTCTTATTCTTTAATTTTTCAAACATAACCATCTTATATTGTATGTATTACAGTAACATTTAGTTATTTACATTATTAAGCTTTTTCTTATAGAATCATAGTTTAAAATATTTAGGTTTAAACATAATTGATGATCTACGGCAACCTCAATAACGTGTTATCACTGGTTCGAAGTCAATATGTTGATGATTTTCCATTACCTCCTGTAGTCTAACTCAACCTTACAATGTTTGCTATAAGCACAAAAAGTTAAAAAAACTCCTTTTTTAAGCTTTTATTGGTCAGATTTCGTTGTTGAATTCATCATATATTGATTCCATAATAATGTGAAATGACAATTAGTACTACGAAATGATCCTAAATGAATCACTAGACATAATATTATGTAAATACATGAAATCTAAAAAAAATAAGCTTAAATGAAAATCTCGAACAAAATTCCATTTTTTTATTGACTAATTTGATTTCTAACATCAATAACAGAGAATAGAGGTTTTGTAAGAATCTCCGATTTTCTTTCGAGTGTTGAAGGAGGAAAATCAGTGATGAACCTCCCTTATGTGATATTCTGAAATATTCTTCAAAATCCGACTCTTTTTCTAATTCCTTTCCTAGAAAAATTCTAATAACTTATTAGCATAACGTAGGGAAAAGCTTGATGAATATTCGTAAATGCATCAAAAGCAGACAATATGGCTATTGATCGATAAGATAAGCTGTGAATATTCTCTCACAAAGACATCATGGAGGTTTTTAGTGGTTAATTACTGTAGCCTACCGTAATTATGATCAATAAAGGATACTTGACCAACGATCGCAAACTGTTAACACCTTTTCGAATTTTCATATTTACCAATTCATTTATTTCCATCCACTTTATTTACCAACCAATTTAATATGAAGGTTTGACCTTTATCCTTTATATTTTTTATTGAAAATAATTTTTGATTCTTAAGAGTTTTTCAATGCCTTCTTTTGATTGTTATTTTTACATTCAGCTAAACTTCCTCATTTCTTATATAGTGCAGTTAATTGAAGCTCAGCTACAGTAATCGTAAGATCAGAATGCTGTTAGCTTGTTAGAATATGATTATTAAAGCTTTATTGATTATTAAAGCTCTTCTTACCGTATAATTTGGTAACCTCGTATTGATCCAATAAGATATGAATACTTTTCAATACAACTTTTACTAATAATTATCTTATGTTTCAGGCTTAAAAATGTCATCATAATCTTATACAAGCATGTAGAATAATATCCTTTTCTATTATTCTACCTCAATTTTTACATCAGATCCTCATTTTCTTTACTCGTAAGGAATATTGATAGACAATATAATGCACCATATTTAACCAATTGATAATAATTCATATTGATTTTTTACACAAATTTAGCTCTATGAACGCAAAATTAGCCTAATTATTCAATCGTGCCACTACGTTTCACTCGGGTTACCGATGTATTACACAGCTTTTCAGTTAGCTTTATAGTAGTGTAGATTTTTCGATATTTCCCTTTCATTTCTAAACGTTTTGAAACTCACTTTCCGTCAAATTTTTTTAGTACGACAATTTTGAGGTGATTTTGAATTTGATTGCAAGAAAAAGACGAGCAAAACGGTGTTTACACTTTTTGCATAAGCTGACAATGGATTCTACAAGCTTATATTCATAGGAAGTGTTAGTTGCTTCGGGGTTTTCGCTTTCTAAAGCGTTGCCATGCCGATTAAAGAATTTGTCGCTGTTCTTTTTGCAAAGTGATCGTAGTTTTTTTTTACTGACCTCCTCAAAATGAGCGGATTCAACAAAGTTTCCTTATCAGATGAACTTTTTCCATGCATAAATATTATACTGAACTGGTTGTTTTGAAATTTGAAACCAAATAGAGTTTATTACAACGATAAACAGTGTACGAAGCTGAATAGCAGCGGCGTACAGTCCTAATTTTCGTTCGCTATCAGATATTTTTTAATTTACGAAAGTTGAACATTCTTGAACTGATATAAATATATTGGGGCGTTGTGCAGCACTGGTATTAATTCCACAGTGAAACTCGGACCCGAATCAAGCCCATGGGGTTAGTGAATTGGTAGCTGGGAAATTTAGATAAGTTGAACAACAGTGACTTGGTGAAGTGGTTAATTCATGTCATTGTATAGACTAGACTCACACTCAACGACCTCGATGAAATCATACTGAACACAAAAGCGTAGTCGCATACCACAACAGAGGTTGATCAACGTCGATGAATCTTATCTGAAATGTTATCATATCAGCAAAAGTATTAACACCTTATTCACATCTACCAATTATTTACTTAACTCTATAAATGATTATTTAACATATTACTTATTTTGTTTGACGTGTTTTTTTTTCATATTCGTCGAATATGTTGATAATTTAGAGTTTCTGAACATTATCTAACGGCTTTATTTACTGTTTACTTGTGTTCTAAAATAGAATGCTACGTCACCGTCTTCAGGTGGCCGTTCGTTGTTTTTGGAAATACTTTTCGATATGACGTCTACTTACCACTGAAGTCATAGCGACTTTTTTCTTTGAAAACCAAACGAATTCTGACGCAAACTAATAATAATGATTATATTATATTATATTATTATTATTATTATTATTATTATATTATTATTATTATTATATTATTATTATTATTAATTATTATTAATTATAAATAATTCTGATAGTATAAGTAAAGCCTAATACCTAGAGTGATAATGAAAGTACTATCAATAATACTAGTAGCAACAATAGTAATGATAAGTAAATAACAATAATAATAATTGGTAAATAATTTAGTAAATAGTATTAATAAGATATTAGTACTGTTCATATCGCTATTATCTTTATTATTTCTATAATCAATATTACTCTTATTATTGCTGTTACTCTTCGTAGCATCATTGCTATTATTTTTCAACTTGATCACTTGGATTCCCGTTCATCATCAACAAAATCCTGCATCAACCAGTGAAGCTTCATTTCTACTTATCGTGCTCAAAGGTAGTCCAATGAGTTCTTCGTGCTCTAAGGATTTTCTAGGCATTATAATTCCGTTCTAATGTCTTCGTGAAGAGGTTTGACGAGGGGTTTGAAGAGGCCGGTGATCTTGTTGCAATGCGTAAGATGTACAGTGGTATCCAATGAGTGAGAGTTCGTGTCCACCTCTCGTAGTTGTATGCATCCCGTGTCCAGTAATCTTCGATTGGTTGTCATATACGGCTTTTTTTACGATATTTTATCGCTAGTGTAGGTCAAAACTTTAATCTACATCTCCCACCTGTGTGACATACGATTTCTCTCAGTGATCTTTCGTGCTGCTTTCGTACAGACGATTTCTCTCAGTGATCTTTCGTGCTGCTTTCGTACAGTACAGGTTTCGAGGCATACATTAAAGCATGGTGTCAGAAAGGATGTTTTTGATCCCTTCTACAAAGGGTTACGCTGCACGGCTACATTCGACTATTACTGCTCATAGTGAATCTCACCACTATTTTCACCACAATGACACGCGCATTTGATCCCGTAATCTCAGGCTCGAATACGACTCCAAGCTAACAAAGCATCACATCTCTCAGGGTTGGTGAACAGTTATCTGGTACGGTAAAGAACGCTTACTCAAAAGCCGACTGGTGTCCAATTCAAACACCTACCGTAACAAGAATGATGAAGAAGACAAGAATGAAGAATGAATGATGCATCACTAAAAGGGAATAACTTATGCCAATTGTTACTGTATTTCTATTGTTTATTCTATTGTTACTGCATTAACTATAGTAAGTTGTATTATATATTATTATCGATAATGTTACACAATAATATTATAATTATTATTGCAATAATTTTTATTGTTATTTTTTTCTTAATTTGTTCATCAGTATTTTTATTGATTAAAAAGATCAATGATTTTTAATGAAAATGATTTTCTGACTTTAATAACAAAAATCTCCCTTTAGTCATCAAAAGCTGTCAGTCATTTCTAGAACTTATGTGCCTTCAGTTTTTAATAATTCAAGTTTTATACCTACAAAAAATCAATAAAATAAGATATCATCAAATCCTAATTCTCGTTTCCTTTTTATTTAGGAAATTAGTGAGGAAATAAATGGCTACGTTCAGCTTTCTCAATAAGTTCCGTGATTTGTTAAGCTCCCTTGAAGTCAAGCACAACCATTTTAATGCTTTAATAGAGTAGTAATTTTATATTGATTTAAATAAACAATAATTTCGAGTCGTTTTAAAATCAATGTAAAACGACGAGCTTGAGTCCCGCCTGATTCTCCGAGTTTTGGGGCTGGCTCAGACTCAGAGATATTTGTACCTTATAGCCTATATAGTGCCTAGAGAACTAAATTACTACAAGAAGTAGTTCCATTCTGACAACTATTCAAAGAATAACATAGTCCAGTAATAGACGTTACTTTGGATTTGTCTCAAACCTTTCTGTTTTTTATGTTGCCCTCAGTTCTTTGAGGTTACCGATGACATTTCGCAGCACTACTATTGTCTTAATTATCTGTATCTTTAGTAGATTTGCATGCAAAGTTTAGAACTAGTTCTATTAGAATAAATAGGGTGCTTATACCTTAACATTGTCGAGTTTAAATGAGCAGAATGCTTATACCTCAGTACAATCAAATATCTTTTCATTCTTCAACTGTCTTATGTCTTTGGGCAAATTGTCAATATCGAGCAGTACCAAATTTTTTCATTTTTTTTTGTCGTTAACGTTCGAGATTAGAAGAACAATTCTATTAGCACAGAAAGATTGGCTAACCTTCTGTTTAACCAGCCAATCTGCCTTCGTCTCCGTCTATTTTCATGCTTGTTATAGTTGATAATTTCAAGGATAATATTCTTAGAAGGACAAAATCTTGTTGGTCACTCTTTGAAAGCCTTTTTCCTTGAAAAAAAAAGAGGTGAAGAGCTTAGGTATGTTCATGCCAAGTTATTTCATTTCACCTGTCGAGCTTCTGTATTGAAGTATTCAGTGTTATTTCTATGGATGCGATCCGCAGTATCGAACGTCCTTAGGACGCAACTCTGTCATTTATAGTTAAATAATTTCAATAATGGGTAATTTCAGAGACGAATTTTTAAACGACTGACTCTTTTCAAAACGATATCTTATGCTACGAAAATACTAGAAAAGAAAGCGATGGTCCCATCCTATCCAAAATTTTCTTCCAACGACAAAAAGAATTTGGTAAAAGCTTTTGGTGATCTAGAACTGGTCAGTTTTTCTCGTAGTGCTTTTTTTCATGAAGCAGCTACGTCTCAGTGCAAATTTCATATGTCCTTAAATCCCAGTGCTTCAGAAGGCGAGTGATGAATTTGCGAAAATCATGATCCTTTCCATGTTAAACTCCTACAACGCAAAAATGACTTTAACCTTATTTCACCTTCCTTAGTTATCATGAAAAGTTACGTGCACATACCGTGTTTCCTCATTTTTTCTGAAACATGTGATTAATCGTTTTCAACCGCACTGAGGCACTTGAATTTTTTGAATCTATGGAAGCTGATGAAAATCTTATTATCTTATCTTATGGAAGCTGATTTAGTGAGACAGATGATACCAATAGTTCTTTTAAGCTCGAGTAGCTCCAGGCATTCGCAATGACCTGAAGATTTTCGTAGCCTCATTTTATTTCTGCTGTTGAATCCTATCGAAATAAGTGTTCGATGTACGAAGCCTTTAATAGAAAAATTTCATTGAATATTTCTTCTCATTTTTTTGGCTATGAAATTAATTTTTTGGTAAGATTTCTTAACAATCTCAAGATTCATGTACAATTAGCATGTTGTTTTCTATATGTGGACACATAGTGATTATTGACGGAGGCCTTGTTTTTCCTCCTAATCACCTCCTTATTTACTTATTAGACAGTTGATTGCGTAGACTTTTGGCTAAATTGACATTGGAAATGCAATTCAGATAAGTTTAAGTGCAATATGCATAAATAGATGAATATCTCAACGTATTCATGGTACATCAACATCACTATCAACAACTTGTAGAACGGAAACTGCTAGCACATCTTTCCTATTCAAATTTGCCTCATGGTGAATGTCTTTTCTGGTCCGTAGTTGATTATCGTTGCTGCTTTGACAACATCACAAAGATATAGAACGATCAACTGCTAGAAAGTCTTCTAAAAATTTACATAAAGTAATTACAAACCAGTCAAGCGAAAGCTTGAGCAAAAGCAGAATAATTATTTTGATAAATCCGCAGTTATTATGAAACTAATATCGAGAAAAAAAAAATGCCTTCACCCACCTATCACTGCCACAACGCTATAAATCACGTTGGCGTATGACGCCTCACTTCCTCTTTTAATTTTTCATCCATAATTCTTTGATAGAATCTTCCGTTAGTTTGTGCTATAAGTACGACTCTCAATGACAAGCCGGAAAAGATTCGGATTCGTATAGAGTTTGGAAAGGCCTTCAATCGAAACGATTTATTTACACTGCTGCTTACTAACTACGCTATTTACATCAAAGAAGAATTTCTAATTCCAGCACTCGCTTTCCAAATCGTCTCAGAAAAACATGATATTGATTGCTTTGTGGATGTTTACATTTATGTTTACCAATAATTATAGATGATTCAAATTAATGAATAACACAATAGAAGCAGGTCATAAGGCCTACAGAAGACTCATTTTTCATAAATAGTATTGTGACTACCTCCTCAACCTCTTTTGTAGGATATTCGTTGTGTTGTGCACAAGTGCGATCAACCTATTTATACCTACGAGAATAGCGCTTACACATACGCACATATTTTTACGTGTAAATATGAAAAAAAAACAATAACTTTTGCCACAGGGAAAACATCTAGCCCATCTTCTAGCCAACTGCGTCAAAGGGCAAGTGTAAGCTTGCCTATGATCCAATCTACTTTTCTAATTGATAAAGACACTCTAACTAACCTCGTAACTACTTCATTCAAATCCTTATATAAGCTAATATACTTCATTAACTTACGTTAATCCAGTCTGATCTATGAATATAATATCATATAAAATATGAAACGACATTTTACGATCGTTTTTTTTTTCTCGAACTCTATTCATTGCACGGCTTATTCTCGTTGTAATTGTTTAGTTTTGGAGAAGATTTATTTGATGACGTCTGTTGCTTAAGTTCATTTGAACGAAAACGGGACCATGAATTACACATCACATATCGGAATTGCTGACGGACCATGTGATTATGGAGAACCTCGATTTCTTTATGAAAGGTGATTTTTGATGAGATATCCACATGCGAATTCAAGTAATAACTCAGAGTGATTGACTCAACTAGCGCGGTTTTGGGATTTCATTCAAATGACTATCTGAGGACCAGTAGCACTTCGATGTAGGATTTTTAATCTTCCATTTTCTTCAAGTAGAATCGATTTAATAAGTCAATCAATCAATAGAAAAATGAAGTGAGGATTGGAGTAAGTGAGAGAGGATTTAGCCATGCTTCATTCAGATGACAATACATTCAACTGTTAGTGCAATCAAATGTTTAGAAAATCAATCGATTAAATTATAAAAACCAGATATTATTACATTTATTTTTATGTGTATATAAAACTTATGTAGATGCATAATTTTTCATAAATATTTATTTACGTAATTTTATTAAGTATAACAGTTTTATCATGGTTTTTATATTTGTAATTTATACCTTCGTTTTTATATTTGATCTACAAGATATTGATCCGATTATCGCCTGAGGTTATGAGTTTTACATTGAGAGTTTTGTATTAAACCTAACATAAGGGGTATATAAGGGTATTTTGAATAATTAACATTTGGACTGTATTTAATAAAATTTATAAAAATTATTGTAATTATTTTAGATTTATTCTCGTTGCAATCGTTGGTACAACTGTGGCAGTAATCAGCATCATAGAGAACGTATTTCTTTGTTTCACTTTATTTGGAAAGTAAGTTTTAGCCGTGTTCGTTATTTCAAATGATAGCAATTTTAATAATATTCAACTTCTTTGCTTTATAAAAAGCTGTACTTTTTATTTGTTTATATTTTAACAATAATTCCCGGCAAAAGTTTTTTTTTTGTTATCTAGTGGCCTGGGTAGCGCAGTGCTGTACGTACCACAGTGACACGCAGGTTCGGATCAGTTCGCAGCCGCACTGTAGACCTACCAAGTCGGTCGTCTCTTCGGGGTCGGTAAATCGCTACCAGAGAAATCTGAGTGAAACAAACAGCACTGGTTTTTGTGAAGAGTGATTGACTCAAGTCACTGTATAGGCCAGGCTCGCATTCATCTACTTCCACGGTATCACATTGCACGTAGCCGTAGGCTCATCCCGCTACAAGAGATAGATCAACTCATAAGCTTATCTTAACTCAGCTTGTCTATTGCCATAATTCTAAACACCACAATAAAATGGAGTTAATAAAACAAGCAAAACTGTATAGAATTATCATTGGGAGGAGGATCATAGGTTCACTAGGAAGATCATATGTTGAGATCACTTTCTGTAGAACTTGTAAATGTAGATCAGTATGTGTAGAACTGTAGAAATGGAAAGCACGTAGCAGTAGAAAAATAATATGCTGGACGTAAAGTAACTTAATAGTTAAGATGAGTAGTTTTGTGCTTCATTTTTCATTCTATCAATACTGTAATATTAGTCATGAAAAGTAAATTTTACTAGAACTTTCAGAAAATCGTATCGTTCATCACACTGTCTTTATTTGGCACTATTGGCTTTCTTCGATATTTTTATTGCTGGTGCTTATATTCCATTGATGAGCTTAAATCTTGTTGTGGATTATTGGAGATCAGTCATATTATTAAGAGCATGGTACGTTCTCTACGAACAATCGATAATCATTCTTTTCAATGCTTGCTATAGAAATCCCATATTGAATGCTTTTTTCCGATACAATTTTGATTACCGATTTTTAATTACTGATTTCATCCTAAAACTGATATCAATTTTTTCTTAAATCGATATGTATTATTCTCGTTTTACCAGTCCTTCGTTACCATTGAAAGGTTTTACAATAATAAATTTAAGATTCAGTTCACATATCAGGGAAGAAAAAAGGTTGCGGTAAGCAAAAATGAGTCTCACCGGCGTAAGGCTTACCTCAATGTCCTGAGATATTAAAATGATACGACTATAACTTGCAATTGTTTGTAGTAAATGAAACGTTAACTGTACAAGAGAAATAAGCTTCTTGCTATGATTCTATGTTTACTGACTTGATGATTTAGAATTATTTACTTCATTATATTTATTTGAAATTGCCATAAATTTCCATGTTTATTGTGAACACTAATTCAATATTCCATAGGTTCACCTACATGATTCCGATGATTACCGTATCCCATATCGCCATGACAGCTTCTTCGTTTCTAATGGTTGCAGCAAGTTTCGAACGTTATTGTGTTACAGTACACCCACATCTTACCAAGTTTCTTAATCGAAACAGGTAGCGAACATTGACTGAAGGCTTTTTTTAAATTTAAATTCCATTTGATAATGTTTGAGCAACTGTGTTTTGGAACATCCTAAAATTTTTCGGACTCTTGGTGTTAGCATTATCAGTATTGTTATGTATTTTTATTGTCAAAATCTGTAAATCCTATATTCCAAACGCTTACTCACGTGATTCCCATGATTACCGTAGCCATATAGTTTTGTTTTTTTTTCTACTTGTGGTGTTGTTTTAAAATTTGCAATTTTTCCATACGACTCTCATATAGATATCACTTAAATTTTTTCTATGGAATGGTCTCTCATATAATCATACCATTTACGGTTATCAATAGTGGTTTCATCTCGTTTCTTTTTCAAAGCTTTGCATAAAAGATCAGCTATAATGTAAAGCCACACAATAATGTTAGTGGACAAACCACTCGAAAATTTCCAGCTTTCTACCTCTATTACAGTAATATATTTCAGGTATAGAATTGCAGCTGTAAGCGTTTTCCTCGGTGTAGCCACAAAATGCACACATCCTTTTGAATTTGAGGTTCGCCATTATCAAGTCCTCCTTTTCTTACGTTAATTAAATATCCGATTCAATTTGTTGTTCATCCTATTTTGAACCGATGTAGTTAAAACGGTGACGAAGGCGATAGGATTGGTTCTAATGATGAGATTCAGTGCACTGAAATTAGGGGAACTTGAGGAGAGCAAAGTTAATAGAGATATTTCAGATAACGTATGTTCCGGAATGCCTCGATACCATGGGTGAATATACACTAGGACTTTCAGCATTGGCTCTCGATGAGATTTATAACGCCTATTGGCGAATATGGTGAGATTTTTGTATTTTCAAGGTTATCAAAACTTGTTTGAAATACACCTCACTAATTAGCGATGTCATACCAAATCCAGTCCTATCAGTTTCGGCACCACCAAATTGAACCTCAAAAAGTATGCAAATGCACTCCACATTTGATAGATTCGATTTCATTATTTATTATCAGCATTACACCCGTTAATAACTTGAGTGAAATGAAAGTGAAACTTGAGTCTTTCATAAATAACTGCTGCTGGTTTTATTCAGATTTGTTTGATACCAGGTCACCCACCTCAGAGGGATGGTGTGCATAGTAAGCACCACTGCGCCACGCATTACTAATATTTGAATGATTTGCAATATTATATATTAAGTTGTTTTTGAACAGCAATTTCAAAAACAGCATTTAATCAGAAATTCGAGTTTTAGGTTTCGTTCAGTATTCACTATTTTGATTCCATTCTTTCTTCTTGCCTTTATGAATATTCGTATTGTTCTTGTTATACAACGAACGGATTTTCAATTTCTCAGCTCTCATAAGCTGAGTGAAGCTAAAAGAAAAGTAAGTGTTACTATTTTTTTAATTAGTATTATTCCCAACTTGTTTTCATTCTTTAAAAAAATACTTGAAAATCACTTGAAGATAGAATCTATGTGTGATCATACACTTCATAAAACATGCATTTTCCCTAAAGTGCATCCATCACATTATTGGCTAACATAAACTTCATGATTTTTCCAGAAGAAGAACTTCAAGTAGATCAAATAAAACCACGTCGATTTTGCTTTAGATTCCAATTTATAGTTATTCACAAACACTATTTTGTATTAATAATAGAAATAAGAAGAAGAATTTTGTTGCACCATACGACTCTATACATAGAAGATTTATATTTCTTTTTTCTATGCATAACGTCAAATGTAATAACATAACGTTACTGTTTATAAGTGTAATTTAAAGCAGCTTTGGAGTTTACCTCAGTACAGTTCGTTCTTAGTCACGTGTTCGAGCTGCAACGAGGACGTTGGTGTTTGTGGTGACGACGTATCTGCTCTCCAACATTCTCAACGTTATCATTACCATTTGGGAATATATAGATTATGATTCTATCACTGTGACATTCAATACGTTCTACATTTTCGCTGTTGATGTGGTAGGGCAATGATGTTTTTCAAAACAAAAATCTGAAAAAATTGTTTTAAATGAAACGAGCTTTATCATCCTATTACCAAAGAAGCCTTAATGCCAGAAAGTTGTCTAGCACAACTAAAGACAAGTTGTTAAGATTTCGTTGCCATATCCCAATGATTACTTGTTAAAAAACTCTAAAACAACCGTTATAACTCCCATGAGACTCTTCATCGAGGTCACCATAATCCTTTTTATTGTTGATGTTTCACAGAAATTAAACAGATATAAAGCATGTCGGTTATTTTAGTGAGAATCTAATTATCATTCATTTAGGTGTCATTGTTGACAATATTTGCTGGAGCTGTCCGATTACCAATTTATGTATGCTGTCAATCAGATTTGCGAAAAGAATTCATTACAAAATTGAAAATGCTTTGTAAAAGTAATACTTATAAGGTATTTACTTGTTGTTCCTTTTATAAAAACATCTGACTTATTATTATGGAATATTTCAATGAAGACGCGAAAAAAACACCACTAATGGCTTCTTCTTCTGCACTTTCTTATGGCTTACAGTAAGGCAGTGTTATCCTCTCCTTTGTTTCCTTTTCAGCTTTAAGTTTAGACGAAGCTTTAGGGGACGCATATAAAGCTTTCATGTCTTCACTAAACTTTAGAAGAATGGTTCAATACGAAAACTTTTGATTGATTCATTAAATTACAGAAGAAAAGAAAATTGATCACTCATGCTCAATAGAATCGTTTTTTTCCTGTTTGAAACGTTAATTATCAGAACGTTACTAACGAAACACCTGTTTTACGCTTGACTACCATTGAAGCAATTTTAATTTAAGGGTTACAACAACACCGTAACCATTCCACTTGCTAATTCCAATGGATTACACGTAATGGTTGGCAGTCATTGCAACAGTGAAGTCGAAGAAGATGATGATGACAATTCACCTTCACTCAACTATCCGAGATTTATCTTCCAGCTTGGATCCGCACTACTTACCGAGCATTCCAAACAATAACATTAGTATGATATTATGAAAAATAACGTTACGATTTGAATCTGTTATTTTATAGAATTTGGATTTATTCAACCGGTATAATGAAATAAGAATGGGGTTCGGACTCATTAAACTCCTCAATCTTGGTGATAATTGTCACCAATTAAGCCCTCAATAGGAGGTATTCCAGTCATTTGAGATCATGTTTTTCACTCTTTCCTGAACTGTATGATTTTCTGCCTTTATCTAATTATTCTAATTGTATTGAATCCAAATGACTCGTTTTCTCTAAGTTTTACCTTTCTCGAAAATATGGGTTCTTTACGTGACAAATAATTATAATTGTTTATTTTTTCTCTTTCCAATATCGATAGTTATTGTTACTACCGTTATATGAAGTGGTTCGTTCTGAGAAGAACGATCCACTTTCGTTTCTAATGGTTTTTTTTTTTCTCAATTCATATACAATATTTTATCGAGTACTCAACTTTCAACGTGCAATTCTGCTTTCAAGTAACTGTATCGAATTTGAAAATCTACGGTAATCAATGTCACTTTTATGGAAATTAGTAAAAGTATGACTTAATACATCAAATATTTTAAAAAATCGGAGCAATATGGAACGAATGAAGATAGCTTCAAAATCTCTGCTCATCACATGTTTCAAAGAGGACAAATGAGGGAAAATCGTTTTTGTAAAACTCTTCATGACAACTAACGCATAAACGATGCAGACAGAAGTACATCGGAAAGTTTATATTAATTTCAGAGATCATAAAAAGCCTAAGAGCCATTCAAGAGAATCATACTTTATTTAGAAAAAGTAAATTTAAAAAATTCAAAATAAAGTTAACTGAAAAATTAAGGTAAAGAATATTAACTGATTACCTGGAGGTTTGAAATTATCGATACATGACCAAATTGAAATTTTTTCAATAATGTCTGCTAACAACGGTTATAAATGGGAGCCAACAAAATAAAACTAGTGACTAGAGTTTGTACTTCCACATTTCTTTGATAAAATGTTGGTTTTCTGTCGCAAGTCTATAAAAAATATATTAGCGCACTCAAAATGAGTTATCGCAACACTTATGGTCTTCACTTTTAATTGTATTAATGGGAAAAAGAAACATAACAGCAACCGTACATTTACAATGAATTTTCGATTGTAAATAACGACATTTCGATTTGCTGCTTGTCTAAAAATGCGAAAGTTATGAGTTGAAGAGATAACAGAGAGGTTCTTATTTTGATTTTGTAGCCTTGGCAAGCAAAGTCACACAGAAGATTAAACCTCAAACTCGTGATATTATACAAGCACTGTGTCGTTGCATTCAATAGGTTGTATGATAAATGAGGTAACATCCTACATTGCTCTTATCATGTTCAATTTCAATTCTGACCATGGCACACTGTCCGTACTAAGGTTAATGGCTGCTGGATAGCCGTAGGAAATACCTCTTCAGTCACTCTGTACTCGCAATTTCGATAATCTCGTCGACCTACATAGCTGTTTGTACTGTCTATGAGAAAAAGAGTACTTCATAATCATGTAAGCGAAATTCTAATGTTGCGATAAAAATAATTGAGATACATGTCTAACTTACCCCAATTAAGCAACACAACTATCAACTTGGTTAAAATTTCTAGGAAAAGAATTTCCAAGAAAAAACTTTTGGTGGCGTTGTAGTAAGAACAGGCTATGATAAGTCACTAGTGAAAGAAGTTGTCAAACGAAAAGCCTTTTGCATTCGTTTCATCAATTCCTCAACCACAAGAGTACTACAGAAAAGAGTTCAACATTTTACAAACTGCTATTTTTTTTTTCGTCGCATCTAATTGTAACAGATTAATTTCATACGATACATCATCTCACACTCGTCATTTGCTTACCGTTGGGCAATGAATAGAAATGATTTCATCTAGTCCAAAAAACCTAATTTTCTCATGTAGTAGTGTAGTATTAGTATTTAACTGGTTGAGTAGATAAATATACCTTTTTACCCTCATAGTATAATGATGTTCTAATGTTCGTAGTGATGTTGAGTTATTCGCTGGATAATTAATTACTTCCTTTGTTTAGACAGCAAAAAGGCATATTTATAATGTTAGCATACCACGTTATAAGTGTAAACTAACGAACTCTTGCTGTGACTAATGATTCATAAAATGTATATTAGTCTACAAATCCATGTATAAAAGCCATTTGTTAAAATTCATTTGCTTTGGAATGGAGCATTCATAGTGTCCATGAGATGTTTGTCGTGTGTGACGATAATTACAAATTCCGTATTTTGAACACTTATGTGACGTTGTCTAAGCTTGGTTGATGAAGTTGGGTAGTTGAAAATTTGTATCGAATACGAGTGTTCCTAGATATCTTCATTATATTTGCTTTTTCTTATGCATTGTGAGCTCATTCTTTTTTACCTTTCAAATATCTTAATTGTATAGAAAACATATTTTAATGTAAATCTTAAGATTCATCGTGGACGCCTTTTCTTTTGAAAAATGGGTTGCTGAAGTTTACCAATACATATGATATGAACATTGTCGAAGCTACGCCGGTTTCAGATACAAAATGTAATGTTGGTAATTCATCACATATATATCATAACGATATTGTTGGAATATCGAGCAAAGTAAGTTCACATGCGCATTTAGTTAGTAAGATATATTGAATTTTATTTCTTTTGTATCTCTTAAATATATATGTACATGTGTTTGGATCGTATCATTATTGAAGCCTTCATACTCCCATTTTAGATACCAGAAACGTTCGACTTCGGTACGGTTTCCGTTGAATTGACATGTATTACTTCTTCATCGGCTTTTATTATTTTTGGCTCTATATGCGGAACTTTATTTGTGTACAATAGAAAACTGGCTAAGTTAGCACGTCCGTGAGTTTCAACTGCATAGAGATTTCTCTTGCATATGGTCAATCAGTATAAATTACTATATTTGATACTTGATATCTCTTCATATCCTATAACTTTACATGTTTAAGATGTCATTTTTCCTCAAAAATTTAGATTACGAACCAACAGTTTTGAAGTTGTCACTTGCTTGCGGCAACTACACCTTGTCGATGATTTTATTGCAATAGGGCATAATACCGGAACTTTAGTAGTTTTGCGTTTGCCAAGTGGCCGTGAAGGAGCAAGCACCACAGTAAGCTTTTTTTAGCACTCGTTCGTATTTTAAGAATGATGTGCTGGGATTGTTATATTTGAGAAGGCTGGGTGTGGATTTTAGGTTAAAAAGATCTGTTTCAGTTATCCCAATGCATTGATACTGATAGTCATCGTTGTTCACCAATAACCACTGTAGAGTGGAACTCTGATGCGACAAAAGTATGCGTTTTTTATTGTCGTCTTTTTTTCAGTTTTATTATGTGACTTTTTGTTCAGGTAGTTTCTGGTGATTCATATGGTACTGTCATATTATCTACTGTGATGTTTGATACTGTATGTACCTTTCTATATAAATTCAATCCATGCAAAATTATTGCTTGGACGCATATTGTTTTGCAATCAAAGAACCAGATGTGCTTAGATTTTCAAATGATATATGGAGTCCCTTTTAGAAATTTCGATTCTGAAATTAGACTTTTCAGTGTGAAATTTATCACAGTTTTTTGTTCGAAGGCCCAAGTCCCGTAACTTCGTTAGGATTTTTTGGAAATTCAGTCGTTATTCATAATGGATTACAAATGGTGGTTGTCGAATCAAAGCCTCCACATGCTTTTCAGACCATCTATGAAAGCGAAGAAAGGTTGAATATCACTATTGAGTTTTTGTCATAGCTAAATTTTTTTGTGGATGTACCTCAGCAATATTGGCTTACTTGCCACATTTTTTTTTTCAAGCATTTAGGTTACAACAACTTATGAATACGGAAGGAGTGAATTATAGAAATTTACTGCGTTTTCGATGAGACTGTAATGTTCACTTTGAGTTGTTGTAACCTAAAGAATTTCGATTTCATGCAGCGGAATTCATACGAGAAAAGATGAAATCACAGTGACAAATATTGCCTAATCTTTCGTATTTTTGACCTAGTTCTCTTTCTAATTATTATTTGTTCTGATCTTTTCAGTATTCTGCAATAATTAAAACACTTCAGAAACTTGTAGAGCTCTACGCGAAAAGTATGAGAATCCTTAGGAAATATAACAAGCTGGTATTGGTAACCATAAGAATTTTGTAATAATTCAAGGAAATCTTTGATTTTCGAACATGTCATAAATGTCAATATGTCAGAAAAAAAGTGCCAATTTCTCATGGGTGCATCAAACAGTCTGCGTATTTTATGTATATTTCATTCTATTATAGAAAACAATAGTGTGCAAATCACAATTATTCGCTAGCCGTCCTTTCGAAATATCCTAGTCGTCGGTTTTCCAGAACGGCGATATTGGGTGTGCGGTGTACAGAATCATTTGTATATGTTATTGAAAAAACTCAAATGTGTATATATCGTGATGCCTTCAAGACATGTGATGTTATAACTGCCACGGAAATGGTAAGATTTTCTGTACACTAAAATGGCTCGTAAGACTCCGTGTTACTCCATGTTCCTATTACTAAGTCAAAAAAAAAACTGAAAAGAAGAGAAAGATAAAAAATCCTTCATTACCATGATTTGAGTGCAAATGCTTTTTAAGCCTAGGTCCTTTTTTTTTACAATTGATATTCGTTGAACTCTTAAGCCTACATCACATACTACACTTTATTCTAGTTCATCAAAAATTTCAGATCGGGTATTCTGTCTTTTTCCGCTCCGTAGAATGGAATGAAGATTCTAAAAAATTAGCTGCCCTGACCTCTACTAATTCATTTATTATGTTTAGTCTTACAGAGAAGAAAGTGCTATGGGAAGCATCTCTCGTGGTATGATGTTTTTTTCAAAATTTCTTGTATTTCACTAATGGCTAAAAAATCGCATTTGCTCCCAGTATTATTTTTATAACTATAGTTCCAACGTCTTTTTTTTTGTTGCAGACTAACCCAAATTACTGTATAGGAAGTTTTTGCGTAGATCTCGATGATTCTATATTCTACATTACGAAGCCGCGAGGTATTCATCGCATTGGAATTTCTGATATTGAAGAATCATTATTGGAACAAGGTTTATTATGCCTCATCTTATATTCATTACTTAGGTTTTCTTAATGTGTATTTTATGTTGAATTATGTGAAATATATGATTCTTGATCATTTGATTGCTGACTACTATTATATTACTATAATATAGAGTATTATATTATGTAATATAATAATATTCAGGCGCGAATGCAAATTATGCTAGTATAATAGCTGGTTTTCAGGTACTGGTTCATCAATTTCGGAGTTACTCTCATCTCCTCGTAAACTTATCTCTGCTAGTACCTCACGTGTTACAGAGAAGAGCTTCTCCTTTTTAAATTCTGCCATTAGCAAAGCGAAAGGTATCAATAAAAATTTATATTCCTGATTTTTTTGGCGTCAGTCAATGTGACGATGCCATAAAGCGGCTATATTGGCTCAAAACTTATGACAGATAACAAAAAGGTTTCAGATATAGTCAATAAGGATGGTTTTGAAAATTTTGCACAAGGTGTTAACAACGAAACTAATATGGTCGATGAGGTACACCTTTCATGTTTTTCTCATCGCTAGTTTTTTGAGTTCATTGTTCTGAAAGGTATTACAGATTGGTTGTGAATGTGTCTCGAATCTTGTTGCTGCTTTACAAGAAGATTCAGCTGGTAAGTTTTGTAAATTAAAAATGGATTAAAAATTATTTACATGGTGGTTTTTTAACTCTAGATCAGGATTTTCCTCCGTCAAATATCATTGAAGAACATTCGACTGGTGTTCTTTTACAACGGAAGGAAAAAGGAATCTCACGTAAAAAAGAGGGAGTTTCTGAAGACAACATCATTCTACAATGCGCAGAGAATGACTCTACCACTATAAACTCCGACGAAATTTGGCTGCTCCGAAAAGAAGGTAATATTGATAGTAATCAATTTCCAGGTGTAAATTTCTTAAAGATTTCCCCTCTAAGATTCACTATACAAACTAGCATATTATTTACATGTTGTAGTGTTCGGCGGTGTAGTCATCGGCACTCCTAGTGGGTCTCTCACTAGTACATCGGAATGTCGCGTAGAAAGTCATCAGTATGGTGATTCTGATGTGGAATCTGTTGAGTATGATTCAGTCGAACATAAAGTGTCGAAAAAGACGCCTTCTGTTGAGCCAAAATCCTCTGTTGATAGCGGTTTGTAGAAGTTCTCTTACATACCACATTGAATCAAACACATTTAATATTACTCAGAAGGAGCCTCGTGTGTTTCTAATGCATTGTCAAATGAAGTCGCGCGATCGCCGGAATCACAGGACAGTCTAAGCTCAAACGCTGATGGGGCGGAGTCAATAGATGTGGCGTACCAGTATTTGTTGCATAAAAACCCTCTGCAATCAAATTCGTGCATACAGGTATGTTGAAACTGTTATCTCGTTATGAACCACTATCCTATTGGAATTTTTTCCTTATTTTGAACTATTTTTAGGTTGATTTAGCTAATCAGTTTGCTAATGTAAGACAAGTCGATGAATCTAGTAATAAGCATTCAAACGAAAACGTTGTTTTGAATAATCATTCTGATATATGGTCACAGGTATCTATTTCCTCGTAGAGAACGATTTGTTATAAAAAATTTTTTTCAGATTATCCTTCCATATACTGCCAAGTCTTTTGCCGTAAGTAATAAACACCTATTGTTATGCCATAAGAAGAAGAACGTTCGTTTTATCAATCTTGATCATTTGGGATTCAAAAAACCCAATTGGCAGGTGGCGAAGTGGTCAGCTGAGAATGTTTCGATGAATGGTCAGCTCTAACATTGTTAAAACTGTAGAGCCGGGTTTTAATCCCGTCTGTGGTTTCAAATTTTGCGATTAACTGAGCACCATAAGGAGATGCTGAATCTAATTGTAGAGTGACTTTGATTCATTACTGAGTATATGATCAATAGCCATATTCGTCGAAAAGAGTTGGTCCTGTTGGAAAAGTAGAAATGATTATTTTTTATGTAGATGATGAGTCGATAATTTGGTGTATAAAACGTCACATTGGCTGGAGTGCTATAGAACCACTTTCGACAACTACTCGATTCGAGGAATGTGCAGTTGATGGTGAGGTGATTGAAGTGTCAGTCGGAACTAACGTCGCTTGGTACCTAACCGCAGCAGGAGTGGGTCTTCATGTTCTACTATCACGATATAAATATGATTGATTTGCAAACTGTTGTCTTAATATATCAATATTCTAACGGAGTTCTTTGAAACCGCAAGAATCAAACTGTTCTTCTTTAGGTTTCGCTGCAAATGGAGTTACCGGACAAGGCGATTTTTTCAAGTGTAGATCGCGATTGGCCTATGAAATCTATTTCGGTGGCTGATCAAGCAGTTTGGGCGATACGATCTGATACTGGTAGTCTTGTTGTAAGGGTTGGATTAGGACGATGTAGAATGGGACTTGATTGGGTGGAGATCACGTTGGTTTCAAATCTTTCTGTATATGTCTTGCATCAGTTGTAAAATCTTCGTTTCACGTCTTGAATCATGAATTCAGTCCTGAAGGTCCATCAAAACTTGTATCAGTTTGTGTATTTCGCACTTATGGTTTCGCGCTAGATGATAATGGCCACCTCTGGTTAAGTACAGGTGTTGATCAGTATCATCCTTATGGTGGAAGTGATGCCTTCTACAAGGTCTGTTTTTTTGATTTTTTTTCCTGCTTTCAAAAAAAGTGTATATACCAAAGTTTTTATACATCTGCTGTAATCCATATTTTTTCATTTCTATATATATTATTTACCACAATAGTTTCTATTGAAGATTCACACGCCAGTTATAGATGGTAGAACGACTAATGTTGGGACGTGGAATATTCGGTTTGTAAATTTTTTTCCTACGTGTAGTATTTTCATTAGAATTATTTTTGGTTCTGAGGAGGTACCATAAAAGATCATATTTTTGGTGCAAAATATATTATGAAAGACTAAAAAGACCTCTCAATTATCACTGAAAGTCGAGTCCAATAAAAGCTTTAGTGACTCACACTTGAAAGTGTGTTAGACTTGGAAAAGAAACGCCTAACATTTTGGTACTGGAAGTATTCCTAAATAACATTCTCTAACTTTGAAATATATTAGCAAATCCTTTTCTATTAGAATATTTTTTCACATTTCTGCATGTAACTTTTAAAAAGTAACCTGGTTTTTTGTAGCCCGTTGCCATTCAAACTGGGATATTGCATTGCGAGCTATGAAAAATTGATATACTCCTGACCATTTTGATGCAGTAATACTCTCCCTTTATAGTACTATTGCTTAGCGTTATTGCTGTGAAAAGATATTGCCTTTTTGCAGATACATCTTGAAGCAGCACTCTGAAATTATTGATTTGCTAGGTGCACGATATGTGCATCAAAGTCACCTTGAAATAACTGATCTTTGGTTACGCAACTCTTGCTGATTTGGCCTAATTGTAGTAATTAGTAGTACTAAAGAATACATAGATATCCACAGTATAATTGTGATATATTATGCTAGATATGAGCTGAAGTATAAACATCGGTTTCTTTTCTAGTACGTCATTCCACTCGCCTTGAAGGCTTTTTTGAAGCACCAGTAAAGCTTCCATTTTTCTCTATCGCGCGCGAGGATAGTTCAATGAGTTCTTTTCGCTCTAGGGATTCGTTGAGCATCATAATCCCTTTCTAGGACCTTGGTGAAGAGGTCAGACCATCGTGCTGGTGGTCTTTCTGCAGTGTGTTTGATGTTCATTGGGATCCAATCACTTACAGGTCGTGTCCACCTGTCATCATCCATGCGCATCAGTAAATAGTATAGTCACTCATTTTACTGGAAAACTAAAATACGACATACCAACCTCAACTATGGCCTAACAAGATTTTAATCAAGATATTCCACTTATGTATCGTTTCTTGATTTTAGAGTTTCTTCGGCCGGCTTATTTCTTTGTACTGGCAAAGTGATGTACATTTCAAGGAATGCTCTTTCAGGGCACAAGTTCTCTTTAGTTTCTTAGTTTTGTATTTATAACGCGTACTGGACTCCTGGTATTTTTAACATTTTTATTCAGATTTCTTCGTGAAATACCTTCAAAGTTTGGCATTTTGGACAATTTTTCTATAATTTCTGCAGGTTCATTTCAAGGGAAAGATGGTTGGTTTTTATCTAGCTATGATGAAGCTGTTCTAATCACATCGTTATGGTTTTTTTTTAAAGGATTTATTCACGTCTGTCGTCAAAATTCAGAGATATTCGTCTATAGGCCTACAAGACGTAACTTCATTACTGTTTCGACACCACAGGGATCTTGTGCAGTATGTATTCTATTCAATTCTTGTTTGCTAATGCACTAAACTCTTTATGTCATAATAATTGTTACCTCAAAGCTATTTTTAGATTGTGTCACTATGTGGTGCTCCTGGGAAGTTATTCGTAGTTGACAGCAGTGGTCGCCTTTTTTATTCTGACGGAGAATCCTCTTCTTGGAATGCAGACATTAGTTTATCGGGTATGCATTCGTTTGTATATTTTTAATTCATTCTAACATTTATTATATAATCGACACCGTCAGCTGTTTCATGTGAAATATTTTTTGTAGTACTCAATATCTAGAAATTTTTAATGACTTCTCAAAACAATGTATAGTATGCAATATAGCTGTGTGAATGCTTCTTCTATAACATTCTATCTATATTCCTCTGTTATATTTACAGGTCCAATCTGTTCTTTTGCTAATGGGAATTTAGGCAGTTGGGCTATTGATTGTGGTGGTGCCATATTGTTTAAACCAAAAGGAATGGATACTTGGAGATCTATATTATCTCCTTCGGATCTTGACATAGTGCCAATGCAGGTAAATATGTATATTCTACTTTTTAAATGAAGTACTGATAGATAGAGGTGACAGTAAATTATATATAGGTGTTGCATAACATCAGTATATTTCATTTGTCATCTGGTGGATATCTTACAGTTGCACGAATCATTTAAAATTCTGCTTCATTTTTCCATATATAATTGATTGGTACAACTGCAATACAAATTCATGATTGGCTGTTGCATTACGATATACTAAATGTCTATGTTGCAGATATTTTCTTCTCCAAATGGAATTTACGTCTGGTTACTTGCTAATGGTCGAGGATTTGCTCGTTCGAATATCAGTGACAGAACTCCTAGCGGCCTGAGATGGCTTGAGGTTTTTTGCTTAAATTTCTGCCACTTTGACTGAATTTTTTACTGAATCAGAGGAAGATTTCACAATATTACTCTCTCTTTAGTTTGTAAGTTGTATAATCAGAAATGGTTGTTTGTGAACAGCTACACGTAGTCTACTATTTGAACAGTACACAGAATGATTATGGGATGATTACCGTTACTTTAGCACTCTAGGAAATTATGAAAAAATAAACTAATAAGGTATTATATTATATTCTTTTTGATCAATAGCACGAGGTTGATACACAATACCTATTAAATATAGGCTAACATTTCGGCGACATCTCTCCGCTCAGAGCCTAAATAGTTTCTACTTGCTTTTCATTTTATTGAAAGTGCAACGAAAAGAATTCTAACTCTGTGCACAAATATTTAGCTACTTAACTTTCCTAAAACACCGTTTTACTGTTGTTCTTTGGAACATGACTGATCGCTTGATATTTTGAAATATATAGTAAAAGTTATATTTTTTCTTTTAAATCAAAGTTTCAATTTCGTATACTGATTAGGTCACGTTCTACTAGGTCTCGTATTCAGCACTTGTTTTTCTGTTCCATTCGACGATTTCATAGTTAATCTAAATGCTTTCAAGTAATATCTTTGTTGTACTTTTTCTCTAAACTACTCTCACTTGAACATCAAAATTAATCCTGTTGCGTCTTTGCGTACCTAATGATCCGTTTTTCTGAAATTTTCTTTACTATCTAGTCTATTTTTCTAACCCAAACTGTGCGGCTCACTTCACCAATCTATTCTTATTTTCTTATTCTTCAGTCTATTCTACTAATTCGCACGAAATACTATGCCGGAAGCCATAGAATTGCCGTCTTTGCTTTTAAGGCATATAATGTATTATTTTGTCATTCAAAGACTATTATACAGATGGTTGCAAATTAATTGGTGTTTTACGAAGCGTTGAAGTATTTTTAATGTTTAATCAATTTATATAGTTTTTTGCACTTTTCAAAAATTGATTAGTAGTTCTGCTTCTCATGCTAGACATGAAAAATCTGAAAGTGTAGTAAGTACAAATTACATAAAACTTCCACTGAATCGCAACCGTCTCTAAGACTATATTTGTATTTAAAAAAATTTGTCACATGACCGAACGGCAGATACGTTGACTGTATGAGTTCGTTTACAGTAATTTCATATAAAATTGGATTAAGCTCAAAACTCCCAATTTGAACACAAATATGGATGCGCAGTATTGCTTGTCTTGTCCTTATATATAAAATTGATGTTGCGATCTAGAAAAAGCAATGTAAACACATGTCACAACATCACAGCGAATCTTTTTTCATTTTCTCAAATTCAAAAGTTCCATTCGGAATTCAAGACCGCATGTAAACTAGTATGTTTTTGGAAAAGCTGAATGATTAAGGACTTTAACAATGAGTTGAAGATTCAGATTTATGGAAATTTTTAGTACAATAAATAATAATTTAAAATTTCTTCGACTCTGAGAAAGCTAAGGTAATATCGCAGTTGCATTAGTGTATATTCAATAAGTATTGTATTTCAACCTCGTGTTGTACCTGAAAAAGAAAAGCCTAAGTAATTTTATAACAAAGTGCTCAATTTAAGACATGATCTTGAAAGATTCATAAAATTTTGCTCATGATTTTGAAAAAGCTAACGGAAAAGCTGTTATTATGCCAATTTTTCTGTTATAAGAATTTTTTATGACGATCGCAATGTTATGTGCTATGAATGGCTAGTTGTAATACAACTACCGACGCTGTTAGGCCCACTATCGTTATCACAGTCGAGGAAAGGATATTGCAGCTGGCGGTTAAAAAAATGGACAGTTGGATATCAATTGTCATGCATATTTATGTTGAAAGTAATTTTCGTAAATTATGTCACCATTGAAATAGTACCAGAGATTCATTGCTCTTCAAAATAACAAACATAGTTGTATTATGGAGTTGTGCTATAACTTCTTTCGCATTTGAACACCTTTATTAGTTTGCTTGTCTTTTATTTTAAAAATCAACTAACAGTATAGCTACCATCATAATCAGTCATATGTAACCATTTGCTGGGAGAAGGTTGACTGCATTATCATTTGGAAAAATATGGTTGATCATGAAGGAAGTCGGTGATATCGCTTTACCTCCGTCCTGCGTGTGGTCTTCTAATATTTCCTCACGTAGATGCAGCTTTATTGCGCGGAAGAGATGACTGTTTAGTTCAGTAATAACCCACAGTCTGATCGGTATCATTACCTAGCTGAAACGTAGTATTGATCATTTCAATCGTCTTTACACTGCTGTACGTAAAGCTTAATTGAGCGTAAGTGGTCCGGATCGTATAGATTATTCTCGAACATGCCACTGGTTTTAGGTAATAACCTGGTTTTGGAATAACAGGACAGAACCGGATCAAGCAGTAGTGTTAAAGAAATTTCGAGATAATTCAAAGCAACAGATGTATATTTTGCTGAAGATGTTTATGTTTTTTTTCTATATCTATATTTTCATCATTTCAACATAAACTAAATTATTCGTTTTAAAACTACATTAGGAGATAGTTTAGTGCAATTTACCCGATATAGTGGTTTCTGAATAAAGCCTTTATATTATTTCAGACTTTCAATGCTACAGAATTCAGTACATTTGCTATTGGAAACAATATTGTGTGGGCTCTAGATTCCGCGGGCCTGCTCTATAAGTTACGAGGGCTAGCAGCCTCTAATCCAGCTGGGAATTATTGGAAACCTGTATTTTCTGAGATATTTAGGTAGATTTCCATGTCTTGTTTGAAACCATAGAATTTTAGACTTTTCAAACTGTTATAGTATGGTAATGCCATAATGGCACATACAGTAGTGGTGCTTTTCTATCCTGATGTGTTCTATATTAAGTTAAAAATTAGTCGTTTTTGATTTTCATGTAGCGCATCTTTTGAGTTCGAAATGCTTGATTTCAGAGCAATATCTATTGATGCTCAAAATCAATTATGGGCAATTGACAATAATAATCGACTTGTACGTCATATGGCAAGTTTTTCCGGAACATTCTACTTCGTCTGTATTGTTTATTTCACATTTTGAGGAGTTTTTTGAGATCAAGAGATCGATTTTACTTTGTAGGAACATTTATAAATGTTCAATTTTTTAGTGAGTAATTAGCGTGAATATTTAGACTGATACATATATACCAGAGAGCTTGGAAATCATCGACTCATCAGAATCATTTGGAGTTATCTAAATAGGAAGTCAAAGATATGGTCTATTGTGATATTATGTGATTTTCCTAGTCATCTTGTTTTCATTTCAACATTCTCTACCTGTATATGTTTGTACATAAATAAATATAGATATATATTAGATAGCGTAGTATGCATATGCAACAGCGGTTAGAACGTAGCGTAGTGATTGGAGGTAATGGTGTATGCAGATGTGTGCACACATCAATTAAAATTAGTGCATTATTTCGTCAATTCCAAAACTATGCGTCGTTGTTAGTCAGGTGATTATATTGCACACGTAATCAATTTAAGGATCGATTTATGTGGTATTCTTTTTTGATATGTACAGCTTCGCAATTGGAAGCATCGTATTTATTTTGTTATCTAATGCTCAACTATTTCATAAAAATTGAGCATCAAGCACTAATTTTGTTTGCAAGTAGTCTTGGCTACCACTTTTTGTCGTACCTCTCGTAATTAAAATACATGTAGGAAATCATTGTCATATTAGATCTTTTCTGTTGCATCGTGATTTTGAAGCATTTCAGTATTCCTTGGCGGATTGCCGCCTATTATCTTCTTAGGGAATTTTCCGTCCATTCGTTCTTCATATATCTTGAAACTCGATAACTAACGGCCTAATTGTTGTTGAAAAAAAAACAGCATCGATTTTTTTATCTGATCTTGTCGTTCAATACTTCAGAAATATATTTTGTACTTAATTGCTTGTTTAGATTGCAGCCTGTCTTTCCTGAATTAGGTATTATGCGAAATTTGTTGCAAATCTCAAAAGAATAAGTGTTATTTCATTGATTGTACACATCAGATTTCAAGTTTACGTAAATTGCTTCAAATTATGACGACGCATTTCGTTTGACCTATTCTGAAGCAAGTTAGACATGAAATGAGGATAAGAAAGTTGACTTCAGTGCGTCGTCAAACTCCACTTTATGTTATGCTGTTCTATTAATCACAGTTATAATTTAAAAGAACATCGGACAATCTCCCTGAAATAGCTAGTATTGATTAAGATTCGATTAGCATGAGGAATCAGAAAAGAAACCGAAGAGGTTACATATGATGCGAATCGAACGAAGAAGGCGTATACCGGATCAAAGTAAGGAAATCATGATTTCTGGCACTTGGTTTCCCCATACCATTTCTAATTTTTCTTGTTGAGTTTTGGAGCACCCTTATTTCAGCTAACTTTGCTAGTTAGATCTATACAAGCAAATAGAACTCTATTATTTTCACCTTGATCTGATTTATCGATGGTCCTATGGGATAATGGGTAACATTGTTTTCTCCAAATAATTTGATTACTCAACTTTGATTGCTTAGTAGCTGGTATGTTTATTCAAAAGTATATTGCAAGTCTTCTGAAAAAGAATCATGTAGACTAATTTCTGTACTTTTTGAATGCCGTACCAAAATCGTGGTCAGATAATATTACCGGCAATTCTACCAATGATAATGAAATGGTGGCTTCATAAAGCAATCTTCCAGAAACAATAAATTTATTATAATTTAAAATTAATCCCTGAGAACAAGTGTAGCATGCATTATATTGCTCATCAATAACTTTTCCTAATACAGGCATCTAATCAATTCTATTTTTCGATGTATTTTTTCCCTTGCTAATAAAGAATGCAAGATTTTTGAAGAAACTGTGCCTACTTTTTTGAAGTAGGAGCATTTAGTTTCATTTTCAAGTCTTTTTTCAGAATGCTAGCTATTGTTCAAATGTCTAATAAAGGCGATTCTGCCGAGACGTTAGCCTGCTCTTGGTTGTATTGTCTTTTCAATAAAACACTTTACCAACCTCGAGTATCGCTAAACAAGGTTACAGTCAAGACTGTCAAAGTGCTCTTGCTTGTCATTTAAAGATGGAAAGCAGGAGAATATGTCTTACATCGATATGTCTCTACAACACAGAAATTTATTCTGTTTCGCTTGTCGCCGCTGTCGTTGTTGATGTCGATACACATCATTAATACCGTGTAACATCTACCCATGGTAATAGGGGCGGAGCCACTAAGGTTTTAGTCTATTAACCTACTCTGATGTCGCGTCATTACTTAGTGGTGAGCTTTAGTTACTGCTTGAGTTATTCACAGGAAAATAATCTTACTATCTCATTAAGATGTTATATTTTAATAATGTAGAAAGTGAGAACTACCATCTAAATGCTTTTTCGTACAAAATACTACTCTGTTCTCAATGATTTCTGGCCTCTAAATTTTATTATTGTGAAGAAAAACAAGGGATGCTTGTTCAAATCTTTCAGAAAATTTGTTCTTCAGTGAAACTATAAATTGTATGAAGGGAACGAAATAGTAAATTTTATTCATTTTTCTTTGTATGTCCTTTGAAATCACCATTATTTTCTTGTAGTTGACACCAAATTATTTCCATACACAAGAAAGTATTTTCATGAAAAATGTTAACGAGAAAATCTTGGTATGCTGGGAATCTCTCAATTTTTTTTAGTTCTTTGAACTCGTTCGAAGTGAGATTACTGTTAGTAATTGTTTCGAAAGGAAAGGCTTAACGTTTTTTTTTTTCTAAAGCCAATGAATTTAGAAGTAGATATTTAATTGCCTTTTGCTATACCCAAATCACCTGGATTCCCGTTGATCATCGACAGAGTTGAACGAGCACCAGTAGAACTTACATTTGTCCCTTTCGCGCGCGAGGGTAGTCCAATGAGTCGTTTTCGCTCTGGGGATTTGTCGTGGATAATAATCACTCTAGGGCCTCTGTCAAAAGGTCTGGCTATTGGGCTAGTTGTCTTCGTGCGGTGCGTTTGTCACTTACAGCTGGTGTCCGTGTACACCCAATCATCAAAAGCTTGGCTGTGACGTGCCTTTGGCCTAAAAAAAACTGAAATTGGTGAAGCTCTTCAGAGTTTTTTTCTCTGAATATACTTATCTTTTTACATTGCACCAAGTTATTTTAACCTCTTTTTTATTCGTTGTATTAAATGTTATACAGTTTTTCTGTAAAATAACGTCTCTTAAAGAGCTTAGACTATATTTCAAATAGAACCTTTTTCATCTATTCCATAAGGTCAATTATACTATAAGTGGTTAAGATTTATTCAAGTGAGTGGTATTCAAGTGAATATCAATTGGTGTTTTCCCATAAGATTTTCCCATACTCTTATCCTCTACCTGAGCATCGGTCTGTGATTAGTGACACAGCCTTTCGTTCATTTGTAAAACATCAAAATTCGTTCTAACATTTCTATTCAATGAATTGTATAAATAATTTGGTAAATAGTAGGTTTAATTGATTTTGTTGTGTAGGTGATATTTTGTTGCACATTATATGATTGGAGTGATTTGGATATATTCGCATATGCACAACTAGGAGCCTCGGTCGTATTACGTGTTTGTCAAGGAGTTCAATCGACTTGAGTTTGGTTTTTACTAGAACTCAGTAGCCATACCAACGCGAACTGAGACTTCAATATCAAAAAAGTTGTGTAAGTTTTCGGATAAATACTCTACTTTTGTGGCCTGGATTTTCTCAGTAAGGTAGAAATTCTAGAGATTAATGCTTTAATCATAAATAAAAATTTTTACACCGAATATGTAGGTAATATGAATTCTACGTGAATGAATCGACTCATTAGCTTCTCAGCTAGATTCATAAATATTGAGGATTCTTGTATGACTATAGCAGAGATTATTTTACCATAATACCGCCTTCTATATCTATAACGTCATTATCTGACAAATATTATCAATATTTTGTTTTCATCCATTGAATATTTTCGTTAGGATTTCTCTCTGATAGATTTTTATCAGGTTTCTCACCTTCATATGCTCAAAACGAATTGATGATTTTATTTTGGGTTCCTATATCGTGTAATGGAAGAGGAAGTACGGTTGTATGAAATTAGATGAGCGCGAGATGCTTGATTTGTTTTGTGCTTAATTGTTTTTTGTGATCATCCCTATTACATCGTGTAGGCCGTTTCAACATTTTACGTGACATATTGATTTATTTAAACGTTTTAATATTTAATTTTTCCATCGAATTTTTCAAATTTTTTTCTGTCGGCTTCGATAGATTTTGTGATGCAAATCATATCAAAATTATGCTGTGTTGTTTATAAAATCATTAGACTGAGGCGAGACTTGAGGCCAATATCTTACGCATTTTCAATGTCGTGTGTGGTAAAATATTAGATTATTTATTCCTTTAGTCATTGTTGTTTCAAAGGCTCATATTTCCTGCATGTTTATGACGCAGACCAGTCGTATTCATATCTCCATAATCTCTTTGAGGGTATTCTTGAGCTGCTTAAATACTTAAGCGATCTGTTACACAAATCGTTGGTCCCCATAACTTTCCCATTTGTTTTTTCGTACAAATGTTGGCAATTGTGGTGGTTCTATTCGTCCATTTTGGAAACAACACGTCTATATTCATGGCCTACTATAGCGTTTTAGCTATGCAGAGAGTTTCTTGAAGTCAGTAGCGAGTGTCTATCAATTTCTCAGCAAGTACTCTATGTGAATTTCTATTTGGCGTTCATTTAACATCTGATTCTCTCCGTCATCAAATCCGTGTTGGTGTCAAACGCGATAAATATTAATCAAACTCCTTACATTTTTCATAAAAATAGCCATATTTTTGAAAGGCTTATCATCGATTTTTCTTATTTGAACTCATATTTATTCATACTTGAGTTATTCATCCTATTTAGGATGCTTTTTTAGTTTCATTCGAATGATTGTAATAACGAAGCGAAAACAGACTTTTCTGACAGAAAGGGAACGTATATATTCACAAACTTGTACTATTATTAGTTCTAAATCTGCAGTCTCTTCTTCAAAACAGTAGTTTTATGTTGCTTGGGGCATATAAATGCTCAGTTATCTTTTCTACTCTTTGTTATCAGTAGACATATTCGAATAAATTTATTATTTCCTACATGCTAATAAGTATTAACTATATTAAATAAAGCTTTCAATCATGTTGTTTTTGTTACTGTTTATTTACGTATTCTATTGTCTTCCATGGAGACGTTGTTTACAGCTTGAACTTATTCTATCATTAATCCGAATGCGGCACCTACCGTATCGGTTTCTTTCAAACATAACTCTAGGTGTTGTAACCCAATTATATTATACATCTTTTAAAGTATGGTCATATCATGCTATAGGAAATTGTTTCATTTTTATCAACAAGAAATATGATGGCGTTTTAGTTGGAACGAATAGAATTGTTATACAAGCACGAAATTAATATGTCTAGAATCCAGAATTTTCTGGAAATGCGCTTCATTAACGAAATGTGCTTGGATTTTTATTATTGCGTCGGAATATTAATAACGGAACTTCAACTCGTAGTAGAGAAAAAAATCTGCGCTCATATCTGTAATTGATTATATAATAATAAAGCACTCATATCCAGAGAAGATGGTTATCATATGATTTACTTCCAGAATGCGAGCGATTTAATCCATGACGTTATCGGAGAAGCATTTCGTGCTGCAAAACTTGCCAACTATACACAATTGCTGGAAGAAATGGATAAGCCAAAACGATGGCAGAGTCAGTTTTCTTTAAATTTATGTACTTTAGTCGGTTTTTTTCTGAAGAAATTATATTATTCATCAATTTTTTCATACTGTTCTTCTAGAGGGAAACTTTTCTTTTCCGTAATTTTATTTTATATAGTAATGATATATTGTTATATTGTCCATAGTTATGCTGAGATGGCCGCAAAACTCTGATCCTCAAGCGTTAAAGTCCCGCTTGAGGTTCCTAGTTTTGCGGCCATTTCAGCACAACTATGAAACTTTTCATTATGAAATAATTTTCGTTCTATGTAGTATAGTTTTTTGTTACAGTAAAACTTCAAATACTGCTTAGTTTTATTCACCTTGTTATTTTATTCTAAGAAAATTAAAAATTTGAAATAAACAAATTAGAAGGTGGTACAGTATTACGCATATGGCTGCTCGTGTCTTCATTACCATATTTTACCGGACCCACCAAGCACGCCATCCCACTGTGATCTGCTAAATATTTACTAGATAAGTCTGAGACGATTAGTTATGTTGACTTAGGTAAGATTGCTAAAATTATTGGTCATGGAGTAGAATATCTTGTGATCACCTCCACGACAATGCATGGTGCATTCAACAATGATTGATCAACGTCAAAGCTTGAATTGTTTCAGAGCCACATAGTTATTAATATGTATATGTCATTTATGTCATAATTATAACCTTATCGCAATCGTTTTTTTATGTCGGTTCATCTTCGACGTTGTTCTAGTGTCGTTACGATCGTTATTCGAACTTTCTACGTTGATGATGATTGCTATCTTTGTACTTCCACAGCAAAACGACTTGTTCAAATAGTTGTTTTTTTTTTCTTGCAAATTTCGCAATACTTAAAAACACTTCTTGCTTCATAGTAATAGTAGTAGTAGTAGT
>KN716152.1:666648-702511 GCA_000816705.1 Dictyocaulus viviparus | reverse complement strand
AGTTTCTAATTATTAGTTTTTTTTACTTTTGTTACAATTTACTACGTATACTTAAAACTACACGTACTTGCTTCATAGTATAGTTAGTAGTAGTAGTAGTAACATCAAGAACAAAACGTGAGCAAGGATGTAACTGATTGGGTGAGCATGGGAAAAGAAAGGGAAATGAAGCTCATGGTGCAAACTGCATAATACAACTGCTCTACTATTTTCTGGTCGGCTATGTACTGAAAAAAGTTCCAATGAACATAAAAATATTAAACCTTTAAAGTTTTGTATATGTTTAGTCATTGTTATTCTAATTTCCTATTCACATCCTTCTGTGATGTTGAGCGTATTTTCTCTTCATACGATCTTATTAATTCAAAATTAAAGCTTTTGTGTTCATCTTTTCTTTATAGCTTCAGAAATGTTTCGTTAGCTTTGTTCAACTCCTTTTTCAACTCAGAACCATAAGTTTTTGAGTTTTTAGCATTCTCTTTTAGTTTTTCCGCTGAATTTCTTTCAATACCGTATATGGGTATTCTCATGTGTTTATGTTTGTGTACTTGTTTACGTATGCAATTATAATGTTGTGGTTGAAATTATGTTGGCGATTGATTGTTTTCTGAAGTGGACACGATTTATTGTTCTTTTTTTTTTCTCGCTGATGCTTATCTTCAAATACGTGTATGTCTTCGATCGTATAGATTTCTTTACTTTTATGATTTCAATCTGTTGATCATAAGATAACTGTTGTTTTAAGTTCCGAATACATTGCGCCACCCAAACACACCGTTGTATTGAGGACTGTTTTAGCAAACCGATGACAATCAATGATGAATATTATTAATATTTTAAGTATAAATATTAAAGCTTAATTAAAATGAGTCGATTTATACTTTATGCGGTACAATTATAAGTTCTAAACATTTTTTTACTCAAAAATGATATTTGAGGTAATTCGATCTCATTTCATATTACCTCTATAAAGAATCATATAGCAAATTTCTGCAAACTATTTTTTGTTGGTAGCATAAGAGTGTTGTTTTGTTTATTATCGGAGGAAGTATCCTCCTCATAGATATGTAATGATTTTTCAACAAACATAAGAAACCTGCCTATTTTTTGGCAATTAATAATTAATAATTCAATACGTATTAATCAATACGTATTTCAAGATGAATTTAAAATTCTATAGCATTAAAATCGATGATTATAACATAATCTTTCTTGGATAGTTTCTAGGTTTTTTTTCGAAAAGGAAGTGGTTGTGATTTTTTTTTATTTTTCTAATCTTATTCTCAGTCCTATCGATTATGCACAAGTAGATAACGATGGGGAAAAAAATTCGTTTTTCCATATTTGAGCTCTTACTCTTAAAAACGACCTCATGCTGTACTATACTATTTATCAGATTTTCTGGATTTCAGCATGGACTCTTGGAATGTTAATAATTTCGGCTTGTTCATTTTCGGCACCATTAGGAATGATGGCGTTACCATGTTTAAGTAAAGCAATTTACGAACGAATCATGATTTTCCTTATTGCACTTGGTATCGGTGCATTAAGTGGATCAACTATGTTCATAATGATACCGCAGGTTCGTCTCAGGATCATTTCAAAACTTTCTGCGTTTTTTTTTTTAACACGAAAAATTTCACTTCAAAATCGTGTTGTGAGTGGTTTGCGAAGTCTTATGCACTATGAGCTTTGACGTATATGAAGTGAACCGTTGAAAAAATGAATGGTTTGATTTGCATAAGGTAGATTCGGACCATATTTCACCAGTGCGCTACTCTACACCAAATATTAGGCCAGAGTATAAATAATTATGGTCATTGGATATTATCAACACTGCATGATTCTTAGCTATTTTTGCATCAATTCAATCATGCACTATTGATATAAGCATTGACAAGGATGAACACTAGCGTAATTATCTCTTTGTGAAGAAGTGCAACCATTCGTCTAAACTTGTGCTGAGATGGCCGCAAAATGGTGGTGTAATGGTAAGCACGGCAGACCGGATATCTGTAAGTGCGGGTACGAGTCCCGCCTGAGGTTCCGAGTTTTGCGGCCATCTCAGCACAATTGTGGACATTGTAATATCATTGCAAAAATGCAATTAAATAAAAACAAATTACGAATTCGTCTAAACGTTATAGTAGTGCTTGAATGAGAGTGCTCTCCACATTTATTTTAGAGGATCAGTCTGTTGCTAGGCCAATGCTGCTTATCCTCTCAGATATGGTATAATTTCATTAAGCCCTAAAGGCTGGGTGGGTTGGTTGGCCTGGAGCTGCACTTAGACATGGTTATACGATATCAAGCTCGCGGCTCACAAAATATAAAAGACTTCAAAACATATAGCAGCATTTTTTTTTGTTCAATAAGGAAAGAAGTGTATTTGAATTGATTGTCGAGGCGTTCACGTATTAGATTCAATCAGGCTTTCCATCTCACTCAACTAGACGACTTCAATTATCACTCAAAGTCAACGATTATCGTTTGTGCCCTCTATATATTTTTTTCGGTGGATCGAATTTTACAGTACGTACTAGAACTGAGAAGGGTTAGTTGTTTCTATTTTTAAAATTGTTTTTGCTTATTTTTGTCCAATGATGGCAATAGACTTTGATTGATTTATTATAAATACTGTAGTCAAAATACCAATCATGGTAAGGTTAAAAACAAAATTAATTTTAGCGCAACCAGACGAAGCGAAAGGTTCATGCATCTACAATCGTTTCGATTATAGACGATTCGCCTAGTCTGAATGTAATTTTGATTTACTCCTTCAGATAATATTTATCGTCTAAATCCTTCGCGTTTCCGTACAAATATTCTCGCAGTATAACAGTTCTTGTAAATGTTAGAGGTTTGAGGAAAATTTCATTAGAATTCTCTGATGTTTGTCATTTTGTGCCATAGTAATATCTTTTCAAAAATTCTTATTCGCAATACCAAATTCGAAATTACATTTGGTTAAAATAAGCATTGAAAAGTTAGAGTGAGTTCCTGATAAGATGCAGAAAGTATTATCAGCTTAAACAACAAATAGTGGAAAATATGACGTTAGTATAATAGGATAAGCTCTAGTGTCGATCAATCGCTCTATACCGTGTCTCCGTCATCGTATTGTGGAATCTATTAGATATTTTGAAATGCTACCAGTGGCCTATTAACTGAATTTAATATGACCAGTCTTTATTGAATGAGTGCTGCTTATTCTCACATATTATATTGATACGAATGCACAGTCATTAAAATCTGAAGTCATAGAAGTATGGTAGCGATTAGTGCATGTATTTTGACCTACCAATGTAATTGATAAACAAGTCTATAGTTCCAATGATTTTAAACACTAGCTGACATCCCAAATACGACTTTATAAAAAATGATGTGGTAGTTATTGCGAACATACATGGTGTAATAACTCGTTAACGAGAACAAACCATTGTGAATTTGTGTTTTTATTTTTTGTCATTCTTAGTCAAGCATTGATCTATTGATCTATTGAATGAGATGTGGTAAGCCAATCAATGAAAAGACTTCATACGCACAAATGTCTTCTAATACACATAGGCGCCCTATCTTTCGTTATATCTCCAAGCGTGGCTGTACTATACTAATGTTATATGTAATATTATTGCTATTACTTAGAATATTTCATGATATTTCAAAATCAGTTTCCCGTTGATGCCACTCTTGGTATTTTTTGTGAACTGACAGGTTTTCGATTTCATGAGGTCGTATTTCATAGCTAAAGCATTTTCTATAATTTAGCAGAAGAACTCTAATGTTAAAACCATTATCACAGTTGGATCACATCCGAATGTTACAACAATCGTAGAATCTAAAGATATCGAGACAAAAGAGAAAGCTGAGTTGGCGGTTAGTTGCATAAACTTTATAGATTTGTTTCGTACTATCTATTGTTTGGGTTTGTACCATATCTAGTATTATTTGGAAACACTGTACTATTCAGGCTAACATCAACCTAGGAAGACTTGATAATTTTCTACTCATTTATAGCACAGTATTGATTGTCCATTCATCTATAGCACGACTTTTCCAGATTGATATTTTAGGAAGAAGTAGGAATCGCTATGCTAAGCAACGCTTTCGCCAGAACGGTAAGTGCTTTGTATTATCTCAACTATTATTCTTGACATATTCTCCTATGTATTCATGTAGAATTCGAGAAATGAAAAGAAAATCCACACAAGAATTGGATAGGATGTTGTGCCTTATTGAGAATTCATTTCAGTTTTCTACTCGTCATCGTCTAGCAGTAATGAGTACTGTTGACGGCATTGAGATCAAGAATGCAAATCATAAACAAGGACGAAACAATGTAAGATCATTCTGAATGCCTATTTAATTCGGATAACGTTAAATAGTACTTGCAAGTAAATGCAAAAAAAGCATCAACGTAATAAAATGAGATATTCAGTCATAATATGAGAATTGGAAAGGGGTCCGATTCTTTTCATCCGAAAGTGAGTGGGTGAAACACTTAAAGACGGAAATACTTTGTGATTCTCAGCTTTTTAATAATCACAGGCTATTGAAATCGTTTTTTAAGATAATCAACACTTTTCTGGATGTTATCAATAACGATTTCAGTCGAGTGAGTATTCAAATATTTTTGAGCGAATACTTTTCCTATAAATTTCATGTTCTCTGTTTTATTTCTAGAATGATGAACATTTTATTGACGTTATTCATCAGGATTTATCACCGGTATGTGAAAGGTTTTCATGAGAAGAACTCTCTCTTTCATGCTTTATTATTTTTTACGAAGATGCAAACAGATTTTTGTTCAGAATACTGAATCGTTTTATGTGGTGCAATGTATTTTTAAAGGAACTTAGATTAAGCCAGTTTATCAAAATAACTGGGAAATATTGATGAATAGAATTCTGTACTTCATATGTAATGCATATTAGTTTTATGGATTCTAGGTGCTTCAGTCATCAGTAAAACAACATCACAGCACTAAGAATGCACCTGTGGTGTATCGAAAAGGCTCGGTAAGATTCAAGCCCTTTCCTTTGATTATCATTACTACATTAAGGTTTTCAATAATTCCAGACATTAGATGTAATTAAATCATGGCTTAAATTATTTTGTATTTTATTTGTTTTTCCTAAGCATGGACATTTGTGGTAGTGAATAATTAGACTAGGGATTTTTTCATTACAAAAAATAAAACACGTTTACATGGGTAATTATTCTAGAGCTTGTAGTCATTGGTGCATCATTCCATATATTGAAGAAAGTATCAGTTCATTAATTGGATGCCACATCTTCACGCGTAGTACGGGTCTCAGCAATCTTCCAATCGTTTCTCTCCCACACGACTGTCGTATATGGTAGTCTCCTGTGACGATGACACTGGCGCAACGACGTTTTAATTGTGTAGCTTTAGTTCCTTGCATAGGCCTGCTCAAACTTTTTTATGGTCCTCACCACAGGTATTCACTAAGCCCCTCCCTTATGGATCAGAGGAATATGCTGTCTTGTGACTTTTCCTTTAAGATGGTACTATTCTTGATAGATTCAGTCTTGGGTAAGATTCCATGTCGAAATGGAAATTTTAAGAACCTTCACTAGCTACCTCCAGATGATTGACCATCTGAAAGGAATAGAAAGTATTATTTCATGAGAAGTAATATTACTGGGCAATCTGTTGTTTTTCAAGAAATTCTGTTGTATTTAGAAAGATGACGACCAAATCTCGTTATCATTGCGGATTGTCGATAAGCATGTTATCGACCCATCGACAATCGAAGTTGCAAGTGTTGCCTATATGATTATTTTTGGATCTAGCGCGAATAATTTCGTCGACGGTATGAGCATGGGTAAGTCCCCGGTTCTTCTCTCTAATAAAGAAAACATTTCTTGATCGATATTACATGGTAGAAATATTGTATTTAAATTTTATATAATATTACAATACTAGATTCGTGCATTAATAGTCAAGGTGGTTTCGTATTTTAAAATTGGTTTGAACCGAATTATACCCATAATTTAATGTTGTTTCATGATTAGCAAACCTTACAGCTAAGTGGTTGACCAGTTGCTGTTTGTCAATTTACAATTATAGACGATTGGAGATTAAATAGTCGACATAAACGACTAAGAACATCTTTCCTCTTAGCGTTAGATATTGATAAGAGATTACTGCGTTTCCTAATAGCTTGACACAAATTGATATAAAATTAAATCTAGTCGATGTAGTTGATTGGATGTGACTTCTCATAACGAATTCAAGGTAGATGAGCGAGATAAAGCAGTCTGTCTCGTTGTTTGATTCATTATATCATTAGATTGTTTGCATATACTTGCTTCATACGGATATTCTAATTGAGAGGATAAAGAACGTTAAGATCATTGTCGAATTTGTGGAATGTGTAGGGTTCCTCTCATTATTTAATCAGTGTTGACAACAGTTAAGCTTAGTTTTAAATAAGACTTTGCAACCTTTTGTTACTTTAAGAAATTTCTAAACTGAATCATTTACATCTTTAGGAGCTGCTTTTTCCGATAGCCTTCTTCGTGGACTCAGCATCGGAGTTGCAGTATTTTCACAGCAGTTCCCGCAAGAACTTGGTCAGTTGTAGTAACGAACTCTATCAGTTTTTCGTTTCATAGAAGAACAGTTGCAATCTTTAGGAACCCTCGCTATTCTAATCAATTCTGGCCTCGGTTTTCGACGTGCTATGCTTTTTAATTTCATACCAATTTTTCTCAGCTATTTGGGTTTTATGTGTGGCGTTCTGCTCGACAATATTGATGAAGGCTATGACGATTATATATTTTCAATATCTTCTGGAATGTATTTGTATATATTTCTCGGCACCTTAGTAAGTCTATGTTATACAGTTCCAATTACTTATATAATCTATATATACCGCAACTCACTTCAAAATCATTGACTCATATCATCTAGATGATTCAGATGATACGATTGCACATCAAACTCTATGACAAAACTTTTTTAAAAAGACCACAGGTCAATACAAATGGGGGAATTTCTAATAAACCTTTTTAAGTTTTCCATTTAAGGAAGATTTATAAAGCTATTTATGGAAGTATAAGGTAGAGATAATAATGTATTGTAGTATACCAGAGTAATCCGACATCATAGAAATCGCAAATAATTGAGTAAAAAAAATGATCTTATTTCCCAAAACTAGTTTTACATGAAAATTTTTTAATCTATGGAAGCATCTTGCTACTAAGACGATAACATATTTTCCAGTGATTAACTTCAGTTCCACTTTTTTAATGCCCATTATATTATGATTTAATCTTTCTCCATGTTTTTATAAATTAAAATAATCACCAACTAGTAAAAAATTTAAAACTTGAGCAATGAAAACGATCAACAAGATTCTGATCAAGTATTCTTGCACTCCAGTAGAGCACATCAATCGAGACAGTGTGGTCCTGTCATAGAGTTTCTCGCATCCTCAGCGCCTTAACCTTGTTCTCGTTTTTGCTGCAATAATAGGCACGTTTTCACAAGTGAGAAATTGATCCATAATTACTTATCGCACAAAGGTCAAATTTAACGTGAGAAACAAATCAAGTAAAAATTCCGTTTTAAATTAGATTTCGTAATTCCTGTAATCAAGCTAACTTTTCCTAACAATATAATCTAATAATACTGTGCAAGATGCTTTCAAAGCTACTTCTCTTAGGAAATACTTCCGTTTTTTCAGATACCAGAAGTCCGCGATGGTTGTAATGAGCTGATGAAAGTTGATATAGCTGAAAGCTTGCTTGTTACGTTTCTTCAATTCCTAGGAATCACATGCGGGTTGTATTTTATGTTTTATTTAAGTACGGTAGGCAATGAGGTCCTTTGAGGTTACAAATGCTAGTTAGTGATAGTCAAATACTACTTTACTATACTATAAAATTGTGATAGTATTAAATTTCTAACAAATAAAATCATATTCCGAATTGCCTGCTGGAATCTTTCTATTGTTGGACTTGTTCAAAACAATGCAAAAAATCGTTCTTCGTGTATCATTTGGAAGTTCAACGGCTTTACTTCACTTTGATATTGCTACCAACACATGTAGATCAGTGGAAGGTAATTTCACCACATCAAAAACTGGTTGGATCATTTGTTGATGAGTAAGGTTCTAATTATTGAGGAAAAACGTTGGATTTTTTAACAAACCGATGACTAGAACGCATAGGTGCACTTCCCTCGCCTCTACTACCCACTTTATAATTTCTTTCCTCACTGATATCGTTGCATTTGGAATCTTGTCTAGCATGATCATCAGACAAATGAAAAAACAGTTGATTAAAATACAAGTCAGTCATGACTGACCTGGAAAATCCGTGAAGTAAACAAAAATCTAATAAAAATATTAGACTAGATTTTATTCAGTATTACAAGGTTGCTTGTACGGCATCATCATAGGACTATATAGGTCATAATGATAAACAATGAAATAAAAATCACAGTTGCTTAAAAGTCTCTGAGCGAACATTTGTAGATTTAGCAGTTAAACTAATTTTTGGACTTAATCTATCACTTCACATAATGAAGAATACCAAAAAAAAAATAAAGAGATAGGCATATCATCATGGATAAATGGAATCTCATTTGAAAGAACACATTCCATGTTGTCGGTTGATAACACAACTCGTAATCAAAAATCAATAGGCACCAAATATTCATAAGCTCGAAAATTGCTTGTTTCATATGACTACGTTAATTTTCTTATTGTTTACGAACCGTAATTTAAAAAAAACATAGTTATTCTCAAAATTCGCTTCTAGAATGACCCGTAATCCTCTAGAAACATAACCAGAAGCTGAGGCACAGAAACTACTATGCAAATAGTTCGTGTGTATTACAATAAATATACACATACAAATGACTAAACTAGTATCATGATATCATTGAACAAACAGTCATCCAAAATTCTCAATCAAAAGAAAAAATCCCATTCCTCTAGATAAGATAATATTTGGAACACTGCTATTACTTTAGCACTTCCAAAACTGAATGGACAAAGCTCAGAATTTACCACCTAGATGGGATCTTAACAGTGACTTTCTTGTTAAATTCTAAATATCGAAATTAGGATGTGAAGATGAATTTTGATAAAGCGTGTCGTCTTTGGTATTACTGATATAATGCAAACTCGATGCTTTCAAAATTGATGTGCTTTTTGTGAAACTTGAAGGGATATTATCATCACCAGCATTTTGAGATGGTATTGTACTATCGTAAGACGATGCGATGACATCTGTAATAAATAGCTTGTAAAAAAATACATCTAAATAGTTACAACGAGTAAAATCAAAAAGCTATATGAGTTGAAATGAAAAACTAGTTATAATAGCACTACCTTGACAACAAATCTAACTTGTTGCTCGTCACGATTGTTTACTAATTTAAGCAATCTCAATACCTAACTGGATAAACATGAGGAAACGATATGAACCATGACGTGCAGTACCTCACCAAGTCGCCCAAAAAAACTACGTATACAATCGTTTCAATTCCGTTTTTGTAAACAAAAGAATTGCCTGCTGTTATGTTTTTCACGTTTGCGCTAAAAGATTACTTCGTGCATGCCAAAAATAGAGTCCTAAGCATACAATAGAGTGGGTTTTTTTATCTATTATCATACAGAACTCATACTTAACAATTATTTGTTTGGATCACAATGTTGACGTTTATTGCAGACTTTTTCATCGCACTACATCAACTACACATTCATTATTTATTATTACACTTAATTGGGTTGGTAGACGACAAACTTCTTAAGAACTAATTTTTCTTGAAAACGTAGATTTTAGCTTGTGATGTGAACCGTTACCACAAAGGAAGAACTGGTCAGAAATGTCTAGCCAAATTTTCATACAGAAATATTTTGTTTAATAATATGGCCTACGACATTATTTATGTAAAGAGATTGTAGATTGCCCTTTTAAGGCTACAGTAAATTGAACTTTTAGTAAAGTTATACGCAGTATTTCAAGATTCAAGATTTCTTGTGATAAAAGTAGTATTCAATCTACATAAAGAAGCGTAGTGAAGAATTAACGTAAATAGTTCTTTCATAAGTAAGATCTAATATATTGGTACGATTTAGTGTTAATTATAATTAAGGATAAATGTGTCAATAACTGCATTAAGCCTTGAGGCACAGATTGTTTAAACGTACGATGATCAGTTGCATCCAAATGTGTTAGTGACGGTTCAGATGATGTGCTTGGGAATACCCGCATCTTTTCATCAGAAAGCTTTAAGAACGTTTCTGGTGCTTCCATCTACAATACAAAAGAATTGGTTAAACTGAACTTCAAGAATGTTTAGATTGATGATTGCAAATATTCATATCTCGCATTAATTTATAAATCATATAATTGCTTCACGTAAAAAATGAACATGTTAAGCTGCTTATACGCACAATATCTATCTTTCACAAAAAAGACCTGCTAATTAACATTGGGTTATGTTCGTTAGACTTAATAAAAAACAATAGGGTTTATTTTCACATCCGCAAAAACTCACGATGATCATAGGTACTAATTGACAGAGATGCTGCTAAAATTTTTCGATCAACCTATACAGCTTTAACGTAAAAAGAATACGGTGAGGATCTGTATTTACAATGTACGTAGATTAAAAGAAAAACTTTCTGTTAAAATAAAATTTTGATCAAAATAAACTCCTTTTCTGAAATAGCAGAATAACAGTCATCAATGTCGTAGATATACTTGTTAATTTGAGTTTCCATGAATCATACGAACTCCGAGATGTTCTATGTTTAAAAAACGTATTCAATGATGTCAACTACCTTAATTTCAAAGCCACAATTTGTTGCAAATACGTTTGAAAAAGTTATGGATTGGAACAAATATATTGGAACCATTAACATAGACAGCACCTGCATAGATTTATGATGAACAACGGAATATCTATAGGAACTCATGATTCCTAAAGTCCTCATGTTTCAAATGTCATACAAATCTTTCAACATAATAATTGAACACCAGATGAAAATTTCTTATTAAAGACATCACAGATGTCTAAAATTTTATACAGGAACATTGAAAACGTTTACTTCACTTTGTTACATTATTACAAATGTTTTCTTAACACCAAATTCTTTTTCTACACTCAAAGGAAGCAACAAAATTTAGAAGAACTAATTATTGATGAATATGATACCGCTTAATGCAATTTCGTTTTGCCATCAAAAATAAATTGATGCATATTGCTTACTTCAAGTCATTGTATAGAGCACAACCGTATTCAATAATTTTCATGATATAAAATGAAATACGAATGTATAGGTGTAAATTTAAAACAAAAGATATAATTAAAGATACCTGTTTTTAATTAAAACAATCATATGGCCAACAATCAATGAACTTAAGGACTCCTAATTTTTTCCCTTATATGAAAACCTTTTATAAACAATTCTTACGAATAACAGCTCTCTCTAAGAAATGGTTTCCTTACTATGAGTCAATAAATTGAAATCAAGGATAATTACTAGCCATGCAGTGTTTTTGATTCCAAAAAAACTCACCTCAGTTTCATTTCCACGATGTGTTGTTTGTGTTCCAACAATCTTCTGTGCTTGCAGCTCTATTGCTTTTTGTCTTTCTTCTCTGTCCATATACCATATAGTAATAGCAAAACTAATGCACGATATTTATAGTTAACAAAATATTACGCCTTCACATTTGGAAAACAAAAAACGTGTAACAGATTACAAATTGCAATTTGTGAATTTGAACGTAAATTTGAAATCAAAACCAAAATTTCGAGTTATTTGATGCTTCGAAAATCAGATTTCGGTAACCCAAAACCCAAATACGTCGCCTAGTTTCTGAAAAACCATGGCGGTTAACAGTAATCATTCTCTTTTACCCCCTTAGGGTACCCCCAAGCACAGAAGATGACAGCATCAGTACCCGATTCAAAACTGTAGAAATGTCAGTGCGACATCGTGTAAACATAACTGATAATGTGATAATTTTTGTTGGTACCATCAAAGCTTTACCATTGTAGGTAATGAATAATACGGAACATGCCCAAGTATAAAAAACAAGTAGTAGGAAACTTGACGATGGATTATCTTCGTTAATTATTCTGGACCATATATACTTTAAATTTAAGTGATTTTCCTCACTAACCGCGGTCTAAATACAGGCATCACCTCGTGCGGATTACGTCTGTCGGACCAGAAAAACACAAGTCGATCAGCTTTAGGGTCAATATCCAAGGGAATCACAGAGCTTTCTGGATATAGACGAAGAGTTCCACCATGCTGAACATGAGTAATCATAAAAGAAGCGACGCAAATTTAAGAAGTAGTTTTAAAAAGTCCGCATGACATCTACAGTGGTATCGAAAGGTTTTGCTGTATAATTTAAAGTTCCGGATCAAGAACAATAGAGATATGAGATTTATGCGCGACAATTCAAAATGAGCAAATGTAATATGGGAACGACAATCATACAACATTTTAAAGACTATGATGCGCATTGGTGTCATCTATCTCTTTGATAAACCCGCCATCCATTCATTGTTTTGGTGTTACCGTGAAGTTTGTAAAATTATACTGGTCTACACGATAATTCGAGAGGAGCAGTCTGTCGCGAAGTCAGTTCTGCTTACCATGCCAGACTAGTCTTGTGCCATGGAAACCTGGTTGGACTAAGGCCAGACTGGAAGTTTCTAAGAATGTATTCAAGCCCGCATATCACTACAGGCTTTCTTAATACTGAGCTACGCAGCATTCTTTCGAGAATAAAAGGTTAAAATTCAAAGCAAAAGTCTATGACTTCTTAAATACTATCTAAAAATTATACGCGCATTTACAATAAAGCTACATTCAAACTATTAGATATACCGTGATGTTATCCCAATCTTCATTACAGTAATAGATTACAGTGATACACCTGCCATCCTTCACCGGATTGTCAACATGCTTAACATATCGAGTACCATTCCCAGGATAGATAGCAATCATGGCCTAAATTTACGAAACAAGGATCACTTTCTCTCTGTATTTACTGATAAGTCAAAATATTTTAAAATTTTGATCAACTATTTCCCAAATGTTTATGTCATCTTACTATTAAATTTGTCGAAAATCCAAAGATCAAAACTAAAATTGGATACTTGAAATATATTTTTATACTTCGCAACATGAAATAGATAAATTTAGATATAAATGACGTAATATTCAACGACTTACTAACCCTCGAACGACCGCTGATATCATATGGTGGAAGACGTTCTTTAAAATGCTGGACAACACTGTCAATCATTGATACTAGAAGACGCACGGTAACAGCATCACTGGCACGTGGGTCAACACCATCGAACCAATAAATCTGAAAGCATTCCCTACAAAGAGAATGACATGACGTTCTATGAAAACCATAACCTAGGCATACGACCTAATTTTAGTGTGCCAAAATTTGCTGTCAGTACTATGAAAAAATACTAACAATAATACGCATCCAAAAGAAAAAACGACATAAAAACTAAAGACGAACTGTAAACAACGTATATTTGGTAGTGGCAATTTTGAAACCATATCTTACGTGCTTGTCTGACCCAATTACATCTTTACATTAAAAAAAATAAAGCCTTTATAAACTACCGATTTCTATCATGATTCAAACAAAAAAACAAAAACCACAACTTAAAGCACTTTACCGCGAATTGAATAAACTGAAGCCCCGAAAAAGAAATACACTATTTGCGCAAATAGCAAATCAGAGACGAAGATGATAACGAGAAAGTATGTAATATTCCCAAAACGCTTAATTATGTAGTCGAGCTAAAAGTATGATGGTGAATACTTGAGTTAGTAGTATTGACACTTATTCAATCACCTAAAATTTGAAATACGGTTTACTCACCCGCCACCTAGAACTAGTATTTGGGTGTATGGGAATCATAAGTTCTCAAATGTGATACCGCATAAAGTACCCAAAACAAATTTGACCTTTAATTTTCGGCCAGAAGAAAAAGATATTTTCGATAACCTAACCTGGTCAGATCGAATGTCTTTTACATGGTATTCATCTTTGTTGTTGTCATCCATCAATTGACCAGCGCTGAACAAACCACGTTGATAAAGGCATCTAATTTCCCTATAAAAACACTTTCATTGGTATTTACCAAATATTACATAGTACATTCTAGCCAAGCTCTTATTCTCATTTTGTAACCATAAAATGGAAAGAGATGCTAGCTCCAAATCCTCTCCTCTCACCTTCATTCGTATTATACGATAAAATTCACTTACACCAAATTTCAAATACTTCAAACTTCATTCATAATTGTCAGTACGCATCAAACTTCTTATGGAAACTTCTCTATTTACGGTACAAACAAAAAAATATATATTAAAACTTTACGTTCTTCTGGAGTTTGGAAATTTAAAAATTCAAATGAACAATTTAGAAAAAATTGGACAATACTAATTAAGCCCCACAATTCAACTTGGACTATTCCTCACGTATTTATAAACAAGATGCAGCATTACCACTATTGCGCCTAATGATGTTCAGTGAAAAGTAGCATTTCCTATGCACATAGTTACACTTTATGGCAGCCTCGTCGATGACGAACACGTCTTTTCACTTCCAAAAAATGTGAACTTTTATATTGTGAAACAAAAACTATAATAATGTAGTATAATAACTATATGCTGAAAAACTACTATATTATGTCAAGGAAGTTACCAAAACGTCACCATTATTATATTTACATATTTTTTGGCTTGTCCATACCTGCTCCATTAACACTGTCTGTTGTTCAAAGAAAAAACCTTGTTAAACTATAGGGCTCGCGGTCATGTCGAATTTCATGATTTTATTATCGTAACCTATTGAAGTCGAAACTAGAAAGAAAACAGGAAGCAAAACAATTTCGAAAAATGCGAATACGAAGAATTCACCAAACATATGGCAACAAAGTATGTAGCAAAATTAGTCAATAAAACACTGTACTATCATTTATATGCAACGTTGTCTTCGAATTTTCTACCAGCAATTTTGCTTTGCAGTCCGTCTACTCACATGAAACATTTCTTGCCTAACAGTAAATTTTTCATTATGTTTTTTCATTAACAAAGATACTAAGCAGAGTAATGAAAAAAGTACAAGTAAAATCTATTGTGATTAGAATATTATCCCGATACTAATTATAGTGCGGATTTTCCAAAATTCAAGAATTTTTTCTTCTAATTATGTTTGTTTGAGAAATAAAGGGTAAATTGTTCCTGCCACGTATATGTCATATATGACTTGTATCGACGCAAATCAATAAAAAAAGAAAACAATTGTTCCTTTCAGCCTAACCGCGAAATAGTTGTCAATAATAGTAAGTTACTGTTCACACAAGACCTAGAAATTATATAAGGAAACAAAAGCACTTTATGAGTTTTTATGGTTCTCAACGACATGAACTTAAAATTAGGTAGTTAATCGAAAAATAAAACAAAATAAAGTACCAAAAATCATATGCCGTAATTATGATTTCATACATAATTCTCAAAGCAGTTACCTAAGAAATGTGGCTAGTATGACTACAGATAACATCAAAAACTCGCTTTATACTACCCATTAGAGAATAGTAAGAAATTTATCCAGCTACTACATTTGAAAGCAATGCGCCCAAGTAAAAATATAACAGAAGAAACGGAGTGACAGCCGAATTACACATTAATTGGTCTAACCATCCTATTAACAAATCAAAAAAGATGCCATATAATACATTCTCAAAAATATCCACAGGAAAAAGCTTCAAAAAAATTGAGCTCACTTTTGGATGAACTGGCAATGTCCATCACCCATAAAATTGTCAACAACTGCCCATCCAAACTCATTGAGACTGCGAATCACATACTCAGCGATGTACTAAAAGCACCAAGATACCAATATTCTTGCACATAAACCAGTTCTCACCATTTCTATGGACGATTTGCAATTGTTTACGGATGATCGAGTCTTCAAATGAATATTTAAAAGTCTCACCCTCAGTCGCAAAACAAGTGTTTGATGGATATTTAACGTAAGTCCCCGTTTTTTCATCATTTCTTGATGGCCTTCAAGAGTTATCTAGATAGAAAAATTCAAACAAGCCATTTATAGTTAGAGAGAGGAGTCAAATATTTAGTTAATAATTTTATACTAACGTTATACACTAAATTCTTCATATGATCCTTAAATATGATCGAATTTGAAGGAGTTGGACGTTTACGACATTTTCCTAAGGTGCCATTGCAGGCATCTCGACCTGAGGACTCCGTTTCAATTATCTAAAAATACATAGTATTTTCACATTCTATCATAATATAATATTACGAAAAGCATCTATAAACACAAAAAACGTTGTATTCTGCAAGATAAGAATGTGTATGGAGCTAAATCATTCCTCGTCTGCTTAAACATAAATCATGAACTAAAAAATGTAATAAATTCATAGTAAACGCAGTGTTTGACAACTCGATTAGACTGAATGGCAAGTTAAAACAATATTACGATGAATTATAATAATACTTGTTTTCGGAACGATATACTGATAAAACTAGTGGCTTTATAGTAGGCTTAAGCTTCTAGAATCAATGTTAACGAATCTAAACGACGATCAAGTAATGGTTCATAGACAGGACTATTTCCCCTTAAGCCCATCAGATTCACAATAACATTACTACTTAGTAATAATTTCCAAAGAACATCTAAACTGAGACTTTACTTTTTGAATCAAACAAACATGCATAAAAAATGATGTGAAATCTGATCGAAAGAGCAACATTTTAATTAAATAACTTTGGGAACAAACTATTTTACAAAAATTAAAAAAAAAAGAAAACTAGGTTATAGTGCGAATACTCGTCTTATTTGCCGTCGATAACTGTCTCAGTTACTTTTACATAAGTTTAAGAGTAGAAAAAAACAAAACAAAACAAAAATCAAATCACTTCCATAATAGCTTCTCGCATACCTGTGGTCTAAATTCGGACTTTGTCATAATCATAAATTTTGATAACAAAACAATCGATAGAAGTGCAACCGGGTCGATTGCGTGCGAGCGAGCGAACGAGCGCTGTAGAGATGGCGATTCCGCGCTATGTTGCTAGTGGTATGGGAAATAATTGAAAGATCCGCCCCTCCACCCTTCGCCTACCGCTTCCCCTACCCCTACTCCTATTCCTACCCCTTTCCTGATGTACATGCGATGGGGTTGCAACGTGACTACCACCTTAGTGACTCAAGTAGTCTATGTACAACCAAATTTAACACGACAGATCACTATTAGCGATTGATAAACATGTTTTATCATGCACAGTTACCATCCTACTAAAACATTTTTTGTATGGGCTGTAAATTTGGAATGCATACAAATAAAAGTATCTATTTAAATAGTTGTTTAATTATTATCCCAATCCTAGCACAAGCCTTCACGCAAAACTAAGTACAACACTAGGACGACACCGTAGGACACTTCGGTGGATTGACCTCATCGATATCCATCAAAAACTCTCACCGCTTACAATCCATAATCTGCATTCACCATTTCATACAATATGAATCTCATTAATATTGGATATCACAAATCCAGAAGTGATTTTTCGTTCACAAAATTTAGAAAAAACAAGAAAAAATCTTCTGGAATTATTCCATTCATAAGATGGTTGAACACATAGGCAGTTTGGGCAAGAATTAAATTATTACTATTATTAGACGTTTTGTTGAATGCTATCGTCCTCCAAAAAAAATACGACTTACATCCAGATCAGATTCAAATGTAATATCTGGACTCATTTCAGGAGTAGGAACTCCGGTAAGAAAACTTTCAATTGTTTTCAAAATGTTTGCTCAGAAAATTCCACTATAAACGTTGGTAAAAGTAATCAGTGTGAGCTTTATCTATATTTTTGAGGACATAATTTATAATCTGTACAATTGATCTACTCAATCAAACAAGATACTATTGAACGTTATTTATACGTCTTATATTATCAGTTAAGCTTTGACAAAATAGGTGAAACCGATTATGATAACAATGGCATCACCTCAGAAAAAAAAACTGCGCGCGAAATTGTACGATGATTTGAGTAACGCTCAGATAAGAATAGATGAATGTTTGTTTCTGCACGTTCATCAATGTTTTCGTGCAGAATCAAATGAATTCAATCGTGATTTTTTTAGGGTACAAAAAAAACCGAGTAGATAGGGGCAGGCTGATATTTGTGGATGCACTCAGCGTGAGATGTCCTCGTGCAGAATTCAATTAATGAATATGAACTTCATGTTATTTTTATGATATCATATTAGCTAACCAATAATGACACATGAAAAATGACGAAAATTTAAGGTAACAAAGAAAGAATTGCTATATAGGTTATACTTTGCGAAATTGCTAATGCTGCTTCATCTTCCTATTTATAGCATTCTAGTCGACAAATAAACATCAACAAACATCTAAGAAATGGAACAAAAACAAAACAAATATAAGGTGACGTGATTATCTGTGACATACCATCTGCCTCCTATTTAAAAATCACCTATTCTATCCCATAAATGGCTCCCTTCTGGCATAAAAGACCACCCTCAAGAAACTATTTATAACAAAATTACTATACCAGAACCAAATTTCAAATCCTACAGCGAAAACTAGTAGAACGATGCTGAACTACTGCTGCTGAGTTACCATTCTGATATGGTAGGTTACCAATTTACATGGTAACGTCAATTATGAACAACGAGTTGCAAAACAGCATGTGAGTTTAATAGAAGGAATCTTAATGCTATAAAGTGATTCTGTCTGGAAAACAAACTTCGTAATATTCATTCGGAAAATGAGAAAATTCTGGGTGATTCCTTGTTTAGAAAAGAATAGTGTGCTTTTATCGATAAGCTCTACGTCCATTGAGGCAAAGGGGTGAATAGAGTGGAGGTAAAAAAAAGCCCTCACACACAGCTTGGAACACTACGCTTCAAACAACAAGACTATTATTTTCACTACCCAGTATAAGCCGACATCAAAATCAATATTTTTGATATAAAACTAGTAGAAAAAACAAATGTTTTAATGTTAGTGTTATTTTCAGCAAAAGTATTTATAATAGTCTGAAATTTCGGTAGCAACACTACTTTACAAAACCCGAATAAACAAATAAACAATCATTTAAAAAGTTAGTGATTCTTTATGGATTATCTTCATATCAATAAATTGACAATATATCCAACTTTTTATTTTTTGTATTGTGTAGCAAACACTTGCTACCTCCTTCCTGCATTCTCCACGGTGATGAGTAACGACATAGTGATGGCAACCATCATCTCATATCATTCGCATATCACACCGATTAGTCAAAGGTATTAAAGTCCATCACCTCTTCTCTTCATCCGTCCTTTCTTTTTCATCTTCCTCCCTTCACTGTTCCATTCAACGTTTCTCCATTTTGCCAACACTACTCACACATTCATTGTCGTGTTAGTTTCCTTTTGATCTAATAGGAGTTTATTTAACCAAGTTTCAGATACATCATCCTTGTTCGGGATAGGGATAAGGGCTACCGAACCAGAACCTACATATGTTGTAATGTTTATTCGTATGTGTTTTCCGTTATGCTTCATATAACAATAGTGAAAAAAATCATAATACAGAATATAATCATTGTGAATGATTAAAACATGATGGAAATTTATGGTGTTTTCAGATTCTATAAATAAATAAATAAATATATATATATATATATATATATAATGAGAATGAATAGATTAGTGCAGTTAAATCTACGTTATAAGACGTCATATTACATCCTAAAACTCAGTATTACGATATACATCCTCAATTTTTGTAGAGGAAAAAAAAACTCTAGGGTATTCCAATGGCTACATTCCTCAGTAGATACTGATTGTTCTAGAGGTTATAATAGAACGGAATGAGGTGTAAAGCGTATATAGTGGACGGAAAAACTCCAAATATTTGCAGCTTGTGGCTATAATCACATTATAATTTTTTTTTACAAATTTTACAGCAATTCTCATGGTACTTAAGTAGAATAAATTACTGAAGAAGTTTTTCTTTTCTTTTCGTTAGAGCAGTGAAAATTATTCACGTTTACATTTTTTTACAATACGCCATGCAAACGAACGCTGCAAATTTTCCATCAACATGTCTGCACTTTTCGTTAAACATCAACGTAATCGATTCTATTCGTAATGAATGTACTATTTTTTAAAATAAAAAAAAACTGAGTAGTGTATTACTATCGGAGCAAAAAAACAAAAAAAACAATAACATAAATAAATTGATATTTTTCATTCTTTTTAACAATATTCATAATCAAGTATTAGGAGGACTCGAAACGATTTTTGAAAGAATTCATGTGCTCACTCCCATCACTTCACTATGTTAAAATCACCAGTTAAAAATGGTACGAACTGATATTAAATTAAATTTAAATTTATTCGACTATGAAATTTCAAACACATATCTCCTGGATTATTGTTAGAAATGTTTGTTGGAAAAAATTACAATTTTTAAAATTATAACAATGAAAAGTTGTAAAATTTATTTTTTTTTTTGATAGCTTCTATGTTAGAGCTATGCGTCATAGAATAATAGCACAAACAATTCACTCTTCATCGTTGTGCTGAGATGGCCGCAAAACTATGGACATTATAATATCATTTCAAAATGCAATTAAAATAAAAATTACGAATTCACTCTTCCTCATTTATTTCTGCTAACATAATAGGCATTGCTTTCTAATTATCTAGTTATAGTTAATTTTATTATATATCTCATATATCATCCCCTTTCTTATCTATAGAAAAAAAAGTCATCAAAAAAAGTTAGTCAAGAAATCGGTAAATCAATAGAAAGTACCGATGTTCCAATATACGAAAGGAGGTCAGCGTTCCGGAATTCTCTCGGCTTTCAAACGTTGGTTTCTAAAAAGTAAATTGATAGAGTGATTAGAGAGGACATTTCTCCAGCATCTCTACGTCTCAGCGTTCAGCTTATACATGCATTTACGGTAACCCCGTTGTGCACACTCCTTCCACATCACCTCTAGAGCGACTTCGTTCCAACTATCCTATTTGACTACTTATTGTTACTTTATTATATTTCAAAAGTGAGATAATCTCAGTATATTACTTCTTGATGTGGAAGGCGTAGCACACTAGTGGAACTGTATGCAGACCTTAATCGATTTTCACAGGCTTGCGGCCACACTTAGTCCATCAAAGTCGCCGTGATTCTGAAGTCGGCGAATAGGTACCAGAGAAGTCTAGCTAGGGTTGGGAGCATTTACTCAGTAAAGATTGGTGAACTCTTATCGCTGTACAGACCAGGCTTGCATTAAACCACTTCCACGATATCACGTTCAACGCGAATGCGTAGACACTTTCCACTACAAAGATTCATAAAAGCTAAAGTTAGCTATCAACGTTCCACTGAATATAAAACATGCTTTTCTTGTGTTAGCTTACTAGTTATCGATGCATCACTATTATTGACCTCGAAACATTAATCATGAAATATTGTTCGAATGAAGGTTCATTTATTCGTGTTTGAGGCCTGGCGGATGATTCTTGAATGAGTAACATTTAGTGTGGTTACTTCTACTTTTGAGAATAATATGAAGATTAGTTTTTAATTCCTTGATCAAATTCAGTAATGTCGAGGTAAAGGGCGAACGATTAGAACGCAGTATCTGAAGTACTTACTTCATAGCCGTCCTAAAAGTCCAGCATTCATACACAAAGCACACATGCTGTTAAATAAGTGATTCTGAGAGTCTAAGAGCAAAGTCTATAGATCATATACCAGTCACCACCCCTGATCGCTAAATTTCGTGTATTGACCAAACTGCTACTAAATATAAAACATTCTTACAGAGAAAAGAAAAAATTCTTTTAAATAAAGTAGAGTAACTACGTAAAAGCACCTGAATGTCCGGAAATTCGGTTGGAACGATTCTTTCGTCGACCGAAATTGTCGATACTGACGTGAATGGTGAACGACGGGGGGACGCTACAATAATCCACTTTATGACAGAGTTCCTTAAACATATAATGTTTGTATGGTTCTCAAATTGGTTATAAGGGTTTTCGAAAATCTAAAAGATGGACGAGATGCAACAAATATAGAAATTTTCAAGAAGCATCAAATATTCTCTATTTATTTATCTACAAAGTAACGAATAACAGGTACCATTACTGTATACCTCTTCGCTTTACATCAAATAGAATTACACACATTTAGAGTTATTGACACAGGCTTGTTAGTGGTTCAGATATCATGAAAATGTCTTATGTTGGTTCGTACTAAGTTTGAAGAGCTTGTGCAAGTACAATACTGTACTATTCGAAGAACTATTTCCATGAATCTTACCATACATTGCAAATTTGTATTTGTGGAATCTTCTGCTTTCCACAAAACTGACGAATGACAAAAATCTTATCCTTGAAAAAACTGAATAACCTTGGAAACTTGCAGTCTTTGAATGCTTGACTCTTGTATAGCAGCTGTTTCCTTAATCAAACACAGCAGTTTTTACGTCATGATTCATTATCGACGTACTTTGCCGTGAATCATTAAAAGAATAATTTCGAAGCAGAAATTCTTATCATATCACTATTGTTATTCTCAATATATTTTGTTTGAGTGTGTGGAATGAAGGTTGAATCACCTAAGTTTGAGGTTACAACGTAGCTTGTCCGAGGTCCCATCTCGCAAATTCAAGACGAGCAAATAATCAAAGACACCTATTTTGATGGTCAACTCTATAATCCGTAGTGCTATCGGCCATGACGCCATCAAATTTGGCATAATTGCGGGAAATCGACTGGCTAGATCAATTGGCAAGTAAGCCTTCCACCCCAAACCACCGACGGTTGTGTTGATATGCTAAGATACTACCACGCAAGATTATGGACACCTCAAAGAAAGTGCCCTCATCATATTGAATACTGGAGTAGATCTGTTATTTAATGCCAAGAAACTGGCGATAGAACTACAGTTACCTAGAAGGAAAATTGAAAAACAACACCTCTAGATCGAATTTAGTTTTATGAAGGAACGTCCCATTTGAAGAATGAGAAGCAGAAGCAAATAATCTTTTATCACCGCTGTTCACATAGATCCGTCATCATCTTCAGCGTCATTAATACAAAGGATTGTGATTTTCAATAATTAAGAAGGGATCACACTCAATTTTGTAGTCAACAAGAAAATTTTCATTGCTTAGTCAATCGCGTTCATTTTCAGCATCAAAAATTATACCTCCTTTAATAACAAGCAGACTATGTGATCAAGAGAGCATTCTCAATAAGAACTATCACTGTTGTTATAGACGTCAATTTATGTTTATGAAAGCCTGAGAAAATTTGAATACCAAGAATGCAACTCTAATCTGTTTCCTCACCTCATTTCAAACGGAAATCCACATATTTCTTTCATTTACTATTCATGTTGCTCTTATGATTAAACTATTCACCATAAATTGTTTACAACCTCCTATTACCTGGCATTTTCCATTATAATTCATGAAATGCACTACGACGGTATCAAGCCGCAATCTCAGTATCCTCATAGCTCTCCTTTTTAAATTCTTTAGACAAGTTGACCTACCATAATCACACGACGTATTTGAGTTTAAAGTGTTTGTAGGACTTCGATTTTCTTGTTGAGCACTGCTTTGCTCTGTATACGTATTATTACGATGCGCTTCTGCCTGAATCAGCTTACATATCGGTTTATGTCGTTTCCAATCGTATTGCTAAAAAAGGAATCATTAGTCAGTTTTGGATTACATATCAGTTAACAGCCTAAGAACTATAATTTTTGAATAATATAAGTAATAGTTGTGTGATAATATAGAAATACAACAAAAAAGATTAAAAAGCATAAAGTCTAGATGACGATGATAAACCATAAATCAAAGTGTCCAGGATGGATATGAAGCGTGCTACTAGCAAAATATGCCATAACTTTTTTAGTTTGACGATCTGTAACAAAGGAGTGTCACTAAGAGCAGAAGGATAATTATATTGCAGTAGATCACAATAGTTTATTGCACAAAAGATTTGGTAAGAAAGTACTTTCCGTTAATTAAAGTGTTAAAAGCATTGTGACAGCTCCAAACTAGTATGTGACAACTTTTCGACCATGAGTTACCTCAAGTTTTTGACTAAATATTTTTGCAATATGAATAACTTGTCTACCGAAAAAGTAAACAGTATTACAGTATGAAAGAGTCTGGCAGTAGTATTTGATGTAAGCCATCCTGTTTTGATGATCCAGGCCTTTGCGTTGATTAACCGCTGCTGTGAGATGTTCCTTCGCATCGTGTTTATCGTAAAGATCATCTGACTAGATGCGACACTTGTCTTAATATTTATTTGAGATGATCACTATACAGCGAGTTAGTGTTCCATATTTTTTAAATTACTCCGATGAAATTTCACTTTCTACGAAGGAATTACGGGCTTGGTAGGCCTACAGTACTCTGCGAATCTGAATGCACTGATTCAGGATTCCACAAGTTTTAAACTTCTTCATAATTAATATTTCTCCTTTCTATGCAACAATGCAAGAGAACAAGAAAAGACAAGAAATTTCCCTTTAAAATTAAACTGTATCTAGGGCCGGTGATTGAAGTATGATGAAGAGTGCTAACTATATCTCACTGTACATAGCAAGCAAGTATTCAATCACCTTAACGATAACACGATGAGGATAACTGTATGACCTCAAGGATTGATCGAAGCTAAAGCTTCTCTATATTCAATACATAGTCATTGAGAAACAAATACATCAACAAATTTGTTCAAGGAAACCACAGAAAAACAGCAACAAGAAAAAATATTCAACTGTCTACAAAATTTATTGCTATAATGCCATGTTATAATGCGCTTCCGAGCACCTGTTCAAATTTTTTTCGTAGTGATTAATTTGATTTATTTTCAAGCACTTGAATATTTCTAACAAACGAGGATATAGAGGCTAATGTACCAGCAACGAATGTAATATCGAACAGCAGATACATAAAGCCTTTATGCTTTACGCTACGCTGTGCACTTTAGAACGATACGTCAAGCAATTTTTACTAGAAAACAGATGACTCTGATATAGCTCGAGTGCTCCGACGACTCATACACTTATGCAACTTATAAAAAAAATCTACTTCACTCAATATCACTTAGCCTTGTAAACACTGCATATACAAACTAGAGTTTCTTCAATGAGAAGAAATCAAGCAAAAGAGAGGTGGCACATAATAATACAGAAAACTCCTTTTTGTTTTCTAAGCAGCAATGACACGTAATTAACGTTGAGCTATGATCTACGCTCTCTCATCATATCTGTGCTAGTCCCCTGAAACTGGTGAAGAACCTTGTCGCTTAGTGGTAAAAAAGGCTGCAATAAGACGAGGAGTTGAATCAGTGTAACCTAACTCAAGTTTACCATTATGCAAACCACGCCTTCTTTTTCCAAGGTGCTGTTGAATCGGAATAATCTGGGAGTTTAACCAGAGTGAGTTGGTGAAAGTAGTCATCTGAATTCAATGTATAGATTATTCTTATCAAAACATCGCGATGTTATGAACAATATCAATGCGTTGAAGTTGAATAGACAATTTCTGCCAGTGATAATCCTCATACTTAATTCTCTAAGACTAGAATTGATGGAAACCAGCAAATAATTATAACAATCACATATACTAATAATGACAAACCACCTCATCTGATGATTAAAGAAGTAAGGGCAGAAAATAACTCAGTATATTGTTCCGTTATAACTATTTTGACAATATCGAAACGTTTATAATCCATTTATAAAATCATTGAAGATATAAGTACTACATTTTTTAAGAAACATAAATATCAAAGAACTACCACATATGATAAGTTTTGACTTCGATCAATCTCTTGTGGCAGATGCTCCTAAGCAATCGTGTTCAAGGTGATTCCGCAGAGGTTATTGAATGTGAGTCTAGTCTATATAGCTACTTGAGTTAACCATTGTTCACCAAGCCAGTGCTAGTTATGTTATCCAAACTCTACTGTTACCAATTAATTGGCCAGAAGAGACGATGGGCTCGATGGGCTTGAGGGGCGGCCGCGAACTGTTTCAGGCCTTCGTATCGCTGTGGCACCTCTATCACTGCACCACTGCTCCCCCAATAGGAAAGGTATTGAGGGAAATTTATTTTAGCAGCATTAGTTGTCCAATTCTCTTCTTTCATTATCTTCATATTATTTATTGCCCTTACACTATATTATATTGTATCTCTACCATGTTCCGTTACCTCTATTATATTGATGTGAGAGTTTAATTATACAGACTCGAAGTTCAATAGACTCAAAAACCAAGATTTCAACGTTAGCCTTATTTCACCACTGTTATCTCTGATGCGAAATTAATATATACTTCAGATTCTATAGGATTCGTCAACGCCAAGGTTCATCGTATCCTGTCTCCAGCAGTGTCGCACTGTACAACTTGCGATCACTGATTTTTTCCGTAGGTCAACAATAGTCATCAGTTAAAATACGCATATAGGTAAAATAATATTACACCTCTAAACACGTTAGGAATGAGATGTAAGGAGTGAAAAAATTAGTGCATGTCTACCTGATGCTCTTCGCTACAATATGCGACAGCTGCACACAAATCACATTGTTTGAGAGTTCTTAAGTCGGAACAACCGCAATAACGACATTTCTCCAACATGATTGCTTGATGAAAAACCTATAAAAGTGTTTTAAGAAAGGATTCACATTTATCCAATTCATTCGGTTCACTTATGAAAGATGTAAATTGTAGGCAAATGAGTGAAAGATAATAAAAGGACTAGATGAAAATGAATCCAGATTATCTAAAAAACCAATTTTCATGAAAGTTCTTCTGAAGTGCATAAAAAAGGTATGGAAAAGATACAACCGGCCGCCTGGCATATTAGGTTCACTACGACCGGCATTAAATAATCACAAGCAGTCGACTAGTCAGGAAATGTCAACGAGACGAATGAAACTTGTTTTCTCGACGTGGACATCAATTGTGGCTACTAATACAAACATGAAAATCATGTCACCTGATCAATATCCAACTTATCGATCGGCTGGTAATTAAAATCGTCTCGTGTCTGATCGTTTTGCACCATCTCGTAACTTTAAGCACTTATCATCGGTGGCTATCTGTGTAAGAATTTTCCATATACACAAATATTTTATATCAAATTGTTAATAAATTCTAAATTTTCTACAACCAAGATTTTGAGGATCAAAATCCTGTTTATACCTGTCACATGCGTTTAGAGTAATTTGAAAAAATAGTATTCCGCTGTAAATGTGACGATAGAGACAGGTGCTATTCACGCTATTATCGTTGTCTATGTCATTTTGATCCCCAATTTTATAGCATAGCGCAGTGGTGGAAATGTCACAATGTTACGCAAGCATAAATCAGTATATTCAGGTTCGCGAGCACACCAGCCTCTCTAAGTCGGTGAATTAGTAGTAGAGAAATTTGGCTAAGATTAGGACCACTAACTTGGTAAAGAGCGGTCAACATGAATCAACGATTTGGTTTTGTCCAGTGATCCTTCAGAAGTGAGGGATATGGAGTATTCGCGAAGTTTCAGATAATTACATAATGATAAAAATAAGTGAATTGAAGAAGCCCAAGAATATATAAATTTCATAGATTTGCAAATATAAATAAACTTGTTTGTCACGTTTTATATTGATTGACGGAACAATCATATCAGATCCATAAAATCACAATAAGCAAGGCTCATAAAATATTTCATAAATAATCAAGAAAAAAAAATTGATTTGTATTTGCATCAAATTATGAGTAGCATCCATTGCCTCTTATTTACCTCATATTATGATTAAAGCTCTAAGCCATCTATATAATTCATAAGTAATCTATTTTGTAAGAAAATTACCGCAGTGACACTTATCAGAATGAGCTATATTTTCCTTACACTATAGGTGAGGAGAAAAAATTGAACAGAAAAGTCATCCAAGGAAATAAAAACGTAGTGCTAAGAAAAAAGATCACGGACCTTATAAATGCTACAGGCAATCTTTCATCACTGCGTGACAAACTTCTAGCTCAATAAGTCAAATATGCAAATTAGATAAAAAGCTCAAATCGTTTTCAAAAAAGAAGAGAATCGACAAGTTTTGAGACGTGAAATTTGAAACGTTTGGAAAAAACTACTATTTCACTAGATTAGTCCAATGTCTTACATGACAAGGTCTTCATAGCTTTTTGTCGAAGCACAGCATTGATTGCATTAAACACTCTTTGACTGAGAATGTCCATAAAGAACGATTAATCAAAATCAGCTTAAAACTCAACAAAATTGATCAAATGGTAAACCTTATTCATTCAAATGATCAAAGTTCAAGAAACCTATTGATAAGAAAAACAACATGCTTTGCAATTGCTCAATTATGATGAATATAGGCTAATGGAAAAAGGTGAAATATCCATTCAAATAAAAAAAGAAAAGAGAAGTATGTAGACGAGTAACGATGTGATTGTAGACTGCACAAAAATACAAAGGTTTGGATCTATCTTCAGAACAGCTAAGCCTTCGCTCATTTTGTTGTCAACAAATTTTACCGAAATGACGTGGAATGATAATCACCACCAACATGGTGCAGATTGGCCACACAAGTCTATAGATCATTTGTATTCAATCAGCTTTACCATCATACTGTGAGGATGAGGTGCGTGCTGCAAGAACTTGGTAACTGTAAGCTTATTGCATATGATCTTCTCAGACGAGAAAATTTCCGATTCGTTAGTTAACAAGGATTCATAGAACAATTTTAGCCTATGCATCATTTTCTTTGGATGATCCTGCGTTGTTAAATATTTAAAACACTGTGGATAAGAGTAGGAATCGATTAACAGCGATTTCTTTATGGAAAATAGTTATAGCATTACTGGTAATGAAAAGCACTAGATATTTTGGCAGTACACCAACATATTTCTGTTCCAAATTTCATCAATCTACTCAGTGATGTGGATACAACTAGGTCATAACCTCGTTGGTTAATCAGTTTGGCTACTTTCGACAAAAAACACAATCTATTGTGTGTCACTGAAACATTTCAAAGAAGTTGCTCACTTCATTATCAACCACAGATCAAGTAGTAGTAGCACATTGGGCCATCCAGGTTTGAGGTACTCAACCCGAATTTAATATTACACAAGATTAGTCCACAAAGATGAACTAAGTCCTGAAGCATGTGTTGAGGGAAAATTTAAAGTATTAAAAGAATTACTGCCCATAAAACGACAAATATAACATCAAACTACAGTACTCTGCTATACCACTAGAATAAACTGTTCATATCGTGAGGTAAATATTAGATAGGTAAGGTAGATAGACATATCGTATACCTTAAGCTAGTGATCTACAGCACATTCTCTATATTGAGCATTAGAATTTTCATTGAAAAACGAAAATTATTACTATTTATTAAGAGATACATATTGAAAATATTCCGAAATATTGAAGCATTACAAACAAAAGGTAAAGTAGTAGATAATATTTCGCCTTTTTAAGCTTTTAGGTTTGAAATATTTGTGATGAAAATTCGGAAAAGTGAACAATGACGTGAGACAGAGAACTGGAACAGAAACGTGAGAGACGTGAAAAACGAAAAAAACAATAACATGAACATTTCAATATCAATTAATGAACACGATAGAAAAATACTTATATATATTTATAAAATTATGATATTATTCTATAATATCATTATAGGCAAAAGTAAAGGTAAAAGCAGATCCTCTAGAAGAAGACAAACACATTTCTGTGCACTTTTAATCAGTTCAATAGCGACTAGAGCGAAGTTAATGCTAAGTTATATCGAATGAAATCAGAATCAGCACAGAAGAATTTTGTTAGTCATTGGTATTAAAATCATACAAACATCGAAAAATGACGTCATATGATTGATCGACATGTGCTATTACGCTTTCTGCCAATATCGATCGATTCATATCATATCCTTCTACCTTTATATTACTTAAAAATGATTCTTTGTGAATCCGCAACAATAAAGCACCATTTTATATTGCCTGCTTTACTTCAAAACTAATTGGTATAATGGTTATTATTATGTAATGGTGTTACTAATTGTTATTCATTACTGCAATAAGACCACTAATATCATTTTGTGCTACTTTATCAAATGTGTTTTTTTACTTTATCGAGGCCTATAAAAATTGTAAATTATGAAATGTGAGCTGAAATCATTCTCATAGATGTTAAAATTCTAGAAATAGCCAATGCAAGAACACAGACCTATACAGGTTTGTAAGCCAACATTTTATTGGTTCAATAATGGATACCTAAGAAATCTATGTAAGATTGGCGGTATGGTCAACGTACAGAGTTCGCGGCTGCCCAAGTTTTGCACAATCACCATAGTTGGTTTGGAAGTGAATTTCTGACGCAGAAGTCTGAGAAGAACAGCAGCTCCCAGCGGACAAAGAGAGACTAACCCAAATTCCCGAAGACATCACGTTCAATACGAATACGGTAGCACCTCCCACATGGGTTGATCAAGATTGTGTTTTTTTGTTTTTATAACAAATGGTAAATAATGTAAGCAGCAAACATGATTAGAAACATAATCGAATTAATTCTTGCAACCGCCTTCAGGCCTACTAAGAAATTCCTCACTTTGGGATCGGCAAATCGGTTCCAGAGAAATTTGGGTAAAATGAAAAGCGCTACCTTGGCTAAGAGTGGTCAAATCAAATTACTGTATAGAGCAGGGTTGTACCCGCACGATATCACGTTGAGCAGGAGTGAAGGGACTGACCTACGCCAAAAATTATCTTTATCTTCAACAAAAGTGATTAAGATGGGATTATTGCAATTGATAAGATATTAAATCGTTTTAAGCAAAACTTATTCTAATTTTTGAATCCGTAATAGAACGTCGATAATAAACATTGTAACGTGTAAACATTTGCAGTTTTTTAGTTAAATGCTTGTCCATTGAGAGTATCGTAAGAATTTTACTCAACATTTCATTCTAAACTGAATAAAAAAAGAAACGTAATCTCCTGTTCTAAACTAAATGTTGAATGAAGTTGAATCGTCAAGATGTGCTGGGGATAATGATGGATGCTATAGAAAAGAATTTTTTTGTTTCTGGATAGTTGACTATTGTTGCCGTAGTGTGCCTTATCGAGTTCACTAACTAATACCTCATTCTCTTAACTAATTGTCTTGAGTATATTCCAATCACTGAAGCAGACATGTTTTGACTTGAGGCTTGCGCATCACAAATGCTGTTGAAAATTCTTATACCTTCTTTGTGAAAATTGAAACAAGGTGACTTGTAAATACTGTTAAATTATATAATTAGATATTTGTTAGGATTTTATACATTGTTATCTGATTTATCGCATATGACACCAAATTTCGTAGTTTTCAACTCTACGAAATTCAATACTGAGAATATAGACTGGCTATAAAAATATCAATTATTGAACATCTCTCTAAACCATTACCTCATTATTCGTTATCACTATACATCAGTGATATGCCTCTTAGAATTCATCCGAAGGTGAAGCTAGGTCCTTCTGGATGGCCTATAGCCTGAGGGATGTCCTGAGGGAAAGCGATAGAATCCAAACTGTTGACATTATAACTCATGCATAATGTTCAGTATAGAGAAGTACCATGTAAATTTGATTTGAAACGTTGGCAAATAATTCATTGGCTTCTGCATGCAATACTTTACGTACATCTTCCACGTCTTCCATCACATTTTAACATCTCGTTAATTTTTATGCCTACTTTCATTCTTGCATGGAATTTCAAAGTTCTGTTTATTATTTATGTAACAAACTTAACAAGCTGAAACGTATTTGATAGTTCACCTCACAGTTTCTATCTATCCTATAATCTACTTATATCACGAAATTTCCATGAGTGGTATTTATTGTCAGAAAGTAATTTTCTAAGTTCTTACGAAAAGCATTTTTCTGACGGTAAACTGTTTTTTCTTCAAATTATTCTTCTTATTCTTGTGAGGCAACGATTAAATTTTAGTTTCTATTTGTCACATTTTGGTTTTTCGTTGTCTATTTGTATATCATCATGCAATATTTTGAGAATAGCAGCAGGACTTTTGTAAATCTATGTGTCAACTCTATACCACACCTCGACTTCGTCCTCTCATCCTCCATAGTTGAGTAAAATGGAATGTGATTATGAAGATTTTGTGTTGTACTTGTGGATTTCTGCTCATAATGGCAAGGGGTGGTTGAAAAACGCGTGATACGAAGCAAACAAATTTGTCCATCACTGATAGTCTGATGCCATCCATCCAAGTGTCGACAGCTTTAAAATAAAAATGAAGTGGCTTGAAAATTTTTGATAGTCACCTAAAACAAATTAATGACTTTTGTTTCACAACACCACAGGCTTTATTTCCAACATGAATAAACTTTTTGACAAATGAAAAAATATGAGAAATCAACATTCCACATGCACTTGATTACATGTAAAATAGAAATCGACAGAAAATTACAGGCTTGACGCATTTGAATAATGCTCAATAGTTAAATTGTTCAACTTAGCTATCTAATATGTTAAGCTCATTAAGCTTGCGTTCTAACGTGGGTAAGACGTCGTAAAATAACTCGCAAGCATCACCATGTCTCATACGTTCTGTCAACTCATTTAGCAATGCATCCAATTCTTCATGTTTCACAAGTATCTGAAATACGATTAAAAATACTAATACTATTGTTCCAATTGAAAATGTATCTAAGGAAGATCATAGTGTTGAAAAAAGAGCATTTCTCTCGCTATTATTTATCACTGGATCTCTATAACATTCTTGAAAGTTTATAAAAGATTTCGTAATGTAACTTGCCTGTTCAACTTCTTTCACCATATCTTCGGCTTCATCTAGTTCAGGATGCTTCTCTAATGACGAAATGCTTTCCAAATTTTCAATTTCTTCCTGAAATATAAGATGTCGAATCCACTGCAATTCTGTGTAAAAACATTTCAGAAGTTGGTAAAACTTATAAAAGTTGCGATTGACGTCCACAATTCCAATTTTGGAAAAATTATTATTAGTTTTAGGAACACTGCATAAAATGCAAATCTAGTATGTTGGGAATCCAGTTATTGAATACGACTGGTTTACAGAAATCAAATGACTTAACTCTAAAGCTATCAGCGAATTATCCATTGCAGCGTATTCGCAAACCAACTCTCCTACATCGTTTAAAACACCAGCAACGGAGTGGCGCATGGCGACAGCCTGTTAAAGATATCTTCTCACAATTTTCAACACTTCTTTTTTATCAGAGACGCTTTTTCTATCGGTTCGAAAAGCTGGGTGAAAAGCAGTTTCAGAGGTTCTAAACATAATTTAGAAATCGCGAAAAATGAACATCATCACGAGTCTAACTGCTAATACTGTTCGAGAGCTCATAGAGGAAGAAAATTAATCTTAACGTTATTCTACTAGTATTTCGAGAAGCTCTATGTATTATTATTGAATTAGATACGCATTTGTTTTAGTCACAAACACAACCATGATCATCATCTGTCGGATTTTGCAGCATATTTCTCAAAACTATCGATAGAATGTGCTGTAAGCTTTAGATGAAATGCTGCACTTTCTACAATTCAGCTATTTAATGAACATATAATCGCTGAGCTGACAACAGCGCTTCGATTCCAAAAAGCGGTAGCTGATTGTTGTCGTAGTTAATTTCCAGAATCATTTGATACTATAAATGAAGTTTACAAGGCGTATCTCACCTTTTCTTCCAAAATTCTGCATCCATACTCGATTTCAACTAGGGTTTCTTCGCACTGAAAGTATGGCTTAAATTGAAAGAATGGCTCTAATGACGACCGAAAGCGCAACACACGAATGTGTGGGATGTAAAACGAAGACCAAAACATGTTAATGAATACAGGTTAGTGATTCACTTTTGTCCAAACTGCTGACAGACACTTTATGAATCCAGTACCGAAAATATACAAGATTTCGTGCTCTATGCACGTGATCGCAATACTAGCAGCAAGATTTCAAGCAGTTTATATACCTGGTGCAGACGATCAAACTGCTCTGAATGCTTTGCCTTCTTCTCATTTCTGCTCTGATGCTGTGTCTGGCGCTTGCGATGCTCAGACTGTAGATATAAATAATAAGACGAGTAACAAATCTAACATTGAGACTCACCAAGTAAAAAAACTTATACTTCTGATGATACTGATTTAATCGCAAAATGTGGAACCCTAAACGGGACTCGCACCCACTATAGATGTTAACCTGAAGTTCCACTTTTTGCGACTAACTCAGTATCATTAAGGAGATAGGAGCACCACTATGATCTATCATAGTTGATAGAGAATAAAAATACTATGAAAAAAAAAAGACTTTCCCAACTGACATAACCTCTTGTAGTTGTAATAAGAATAGCTATCTGTTTAAAGTGAAGAAACGATGCACAATCTTTTCAACTTAACTTAAATGTTGAAAGGAACACAGCATACCTTTGACTTCTTGGACTGCTGTTTCACTGCAGGACCAGTGCTTGCAAATGTGACGTGCTGAAATGAAGTAAAGCATGCATGTTAACAAACCAGCAAATCATGATTCTTACAAACAAAAAACATGTAACAAGAAAGAGAAGCAGTAAGGTTGGTAACACTCACCCTGTAGTCGACAACACGAGATGTTTCTCCTTTTTTGAGGACAGAAGGCAGACTCATGCTAGGGATTTCAATCCTACAATGAGTCTATGTATAATTCAACAAGAACATTTTCTAAACTGCGGAAAACAGAAAAAACAAAAAAAAAACAAAATGAAGAGTCCATTAAGAAAAGTAGAAGAAGAACGCAACTACTGAAAACTCACTGACTAAAATCTTATGTGCTACTTGCCACGCTGGTGGCAATTGTGATCTACTTTATCGATTTAGTTTTCATGGCGCCCTGCGATTTAACAGAGCACAATATTCGCATATCTTAGTAAGATCAATGTGTTGGAGATGTCTTGTTCTTATATTTCAAACATATTTATATATTGTTACGTGCCTCAAACTCTGTCTTAACTTCCTCCCTAGAGTTAGTCCATTTAGAATCATCTTGTTCCGCTTCCAAATCTTTTTCTCGCACAGAGCGCAGAATTCTCCCTTGGAATATGTAGATTCTATACTAGACAAAATTATTACTTCACTCTAGCTAACACCTTATAATCATTCTAATAGATAATTTGAGAAGAAGTGGCATCTAAGATGGTGTTTCAAAGGAAAAATTGAATACTATACGTATTTCAAAAGCAAATGTAGCCCATAAAAGAGCTTGAAGCCATAGGTATAAATATACTCTTTATTTAAATTTGTTTAAATTGATCGTTATAAAATTAGAATTATCGTAGGTAAAGCTTACAACTTGAATATCCAAATACACATGGCTGAGCTGTACGGCTCGGCGAGCTTCTTGTACTTTTTTCTATTATCAACCACCGACACCTCACTTATTACTTGCGTTCGTCCGTATGTGAAAGACGGGCTATGCATTTGGGTCAAAGTCAGTCAGATTACGTCAATTGGTACCTCAATTATACTGAAGATATTTCAAACGACTATCGGAGTGGTCGAACAGTGTTTTTTTCAACCCAACTTACGAATCTGTATCGAACCACGCATGGTTTTTCCAAGTTTGGAAAATATCGATTTTTACTCAATTTTTTTTTGCACCATCACCTGGATCACCTGGATTCCCGTTGATCATCGACTGAGTCGAGCGGGCGCCAGTA
>KN716152.1:627898-666361 GCA_000816705.1 Dictyocaulus viviparus | reverse complement strand
TCTCAAGAGTGGCTGTGAACAACTTTGGCGAAATAGTATCGCCTTGTCGAACCCCTCTTTTTACGTTGATGATGTAGTCTTTATAGAACGGGGTAATTTTGGTAGTGAAGTTTCTATATAGCTCACGAAGAATCTTGATATACGGAGTTGGAAGCGCTTGATTTGTCAACGCTTCCATAACCGCTTCTGTCTCTACAGAATCAAAGGCTTTCTTTAGATCAATGAATGTGAGACAGAGTGGTTTCTTATACTCTCGTGATACTTGAGAGCCTTGTGATTGTGTGAATATGGTCCATCGTGCTAAACCCTTTTCGGAACCCTGCTTGCTCACGTGGTTGTTCTTCGTCTAGTCTTCTGCCAATCCTGTTAAGGATGACTCGTGTAAAAAGTTTATAGACGACTGACAACAAGCAGATTGGGCGATAATTGCCAATGTCGTGAACGTCTCCCTTTTTGTACAGCAACACGGTCCTGCTAGTTTTCCATTGTCCTTTTTGTCTGTCCATTGTCCATTTGTCATTGTTGCACCATACATTTTTTAAAATCTGTTCACTTTCTTTGCGTATATTCGTGATCACTTTCTTCTATCTGCTTTGTTCAGGTCGTTGAAAATAATCCTCGCTTCCTCCGTACTATCAAAAAATGGGTTTATTTCATGTGAGAAATGAGTCTGTGTCTTTTGTCGAAAACCAAGAATGTTTTGCAAATTTTATCATTCTTGTTGGTGAATCGATCATGTCATTATAAATAACAATCTAAGTAGTTGACAGGTGAAGAATATTCAAATCGTATTCATTGCACTGACAAGGCGAACTTCTTCAACGATCTTCCCTACAATGCCAAAAGATGTGCTTCGTCCAGTAGCGATGAAGGTAAAGAATACAAAGAAAAATATTGCTATTACAAAATTTTCCGTAATAGTCCCATCATTTTCGGATTTCATCTGTAATATTACTTCTAAGATAATTGGATGGCCCGCCTTTAGTAGTGCGCGTTTCACTGTAATTTTCATTTCTCACTTGTGCGTTAATCGTCGTCAATGGTGGTAGTCTTTTGACATAATAATATACACAATGTTCATTCATTATTTAGAATTCATATCCATCAATTGTAGCTAATTTTAGCAACCAACACGTCCGTCCGCAGTTTAAATAGTCGTCCAATTCTTCAAAAATCCACTTTACAGTCCATTTTATCTAATTTTATGCTCTTGTGGATTTTAACTTTGCGATATATCTCAAGAATCTCAGCTAAGTATTTCGGGATGTGCGTTGTGAGTGTCGTGCCATATATAAGAAAAGTTGAGTCAAATGTTATGTCGGTGGGGTGCAGTACTCCAGGGTGATCAAAGAGTTAGTTAAATGAAGGACTGTTAGATCGTAGAGGGGGCGCAGTGGCTCAGTGGTGGAGGTGCCGCAGTGACACGCCGGCCGATCCAGTTCGTGGCTGCCCCCCAGGCCCACCAAGCCCGCCATCCCTCCGGGGTCGGTAAATTGGTAGCAGAGGAGTCTGGGTAAGATAACTGGCACTGACTTGGTGGAGAGTGGTCAACTCAAGTCATTGTATAGACCAGGCACGCATTCAACCACCTCCTCGATATCACGTTGAACATGAATGCGTGGGCGCATCCCACCACAAGGGATTGATCAACGCCAACAATTATCTTATAATTATTATTATCTAAATCGTAGAGGTGAGCGAATAATTTTAGGTTAGTTAGTTAGCTAGTTAAGACCCAGAAGAACTGAGTGCCGTTCATTTTGCTCTCTTCCGTACAATTTTTTCCTCCTATTGTTTTCTGTTCGTTGAACATAGAAAGATATGCATTGAATGTCCAAGATAAACGTATGAGCTTGCAACAGTGGTCGGAGACTTGTTCGACGTTCGACTCAATTTCTGTCTATAAAAATCTATTTGGTCTTTTTCATAAAGCGTGCCCTTTTATTTATGCGCAGCATCCCTTTTTAAATCAGAAAGGATACTTGGTGATGAGAGCGGAACTTTCAAGAATGTGTAGGTGCGAATTGATTCAGATCGAAGCGTATTACACTCATCATACAAAGAATAACTGGAGCACAGGTCTACGGTTTCGCTGACTTTCAGGAAAGTGATATTAGTTGTATTTGTTGAGGAGGACTTGACATAAAAGTAATTTCGAACAACTTACCATATTTCACAGTGTTAGAGAGAAAGATAAATAATGTTGTTGCTTTCTTGTTTGTTGTATAGTAATAGAAAATATGGAATGAAAATATTGATTATCGAACATCAGCGAAAGTACGGTATTGAATGTCATTACAAATTGATCAAGTCTGATTAATGCTTGACGACTCACTATTAAGTCGATGCATATTTTTTGCAATTCAATTTCTAAAGCCATATTTATGCAAACCAACCGTAATAATTTTTGTTTTGTGTGCTAAAGGGATTTCATGCACGTCATCTGTGTTATCATCTAAAAGACATTCGATGTTTGTGCAGTCGTATATAAACCGAGTCAGCACTAGAAATCTTTATAATTTTGTACTTGGAGGGGGGAAATTTAGTAGTATTACGACGTGTAGTTTGCGTTGTTTAATTTGTAACGATAAGAAAAAGTGGTCTAACGCTAATTACATTTTTTTTAACCTCAACAGAATTTGTTAGATTGGAGCTCCACCGTAACTGGGCTTACGGAATTTTTATAGATCTACTTATTGTTTAGTTTTTTTAATAACGTTTATAAGATGGAATTTTACCGGTAAGTTGTAAGCAATTTTGTATTGGATTTCAAAGGATCTATACTATGTACCATTCTATCTTATAACTGTTTATCAGTACTTGTATGATATCAAACATGACTGACCACAGCGGCTGCTAACAGCATGCAAATAATTTCAGTACACTGCTGATTCGCCAGTTGAGAAGACACCATCATTTATGGAAAGACTTCAAGCAATAATCTCACCAACTCAAAACACAAGTGAGGAAATAAATCTCTTTAAGATTTGAAGAGCAAATAAAATGTCTTGTTTCTTTGATTTATCCGCTAGCTTTGAAATGTATTGTGGTTTAATAGTTGAATGCAATCAAAGATAATATCGGTTTTGTGCTAAGCAAACTTACCTAAATTTATCAAATCACTTAGCCAATGTGAGTTTGAGTTTCACAACCTCATATTCTCAACTAGAATTCATCTAATACAATTGCATAGCGTGATAATGATTTTATAAATAGCAAATTTTGATTAATTAGTAAATATTTTAATTACAAACGTATGGATATGAAACGAATTGGATTGATTATGTGCATTGAAAAAGAAACGGAAAGAACTGCTATGATCTTCGATTATAAGAAATAACTGTGAATTTTCATTGAAAAGCAATAGCGCTATTATTAGGTCATTTATGTTTATTAAAATTTATTGTTACATTGTTTCTAGTTAGTCTAAAAAAACCACTATTCTATTTCATTAATGTTCTTGCAATATTTAAGCTTCACAAATCGTAAAGGTACGTCTTATCAACAGCTGGCAGGATGTAACGTTTGATAAGATCAATATTGTGATCTGTAATTACCTATACGATAGAAAAAGCGGAAATCATCAAGTGTAAGAATGAATAATAATTCTATTGTAATTAATGCATGGAATAGTCTTACTGGTTACGTTATTCTATTAATTCTGGTACCGTATCTATAGATCAAAATGTATTTTGAGGTGGAAAGAGCTTGAGAGAGTGACTAAATTACGGAGAGAGAATTTGTTCTATGGTATGTGGTGTGTTGGACTTGCATTAATTATCCATAACGACTCACTTACGACGCTATATTGTATGCTGGTAAGTAGAAGAAATTATGCATTTTCAGCATAATTTCTACAAAGCTGAAGCTATAAGTCGTCATGCATAAGTACAGTTTTTTGAGGAAAGTTCTTGTTGATAAGAAGTCTCTACTGAATTTAACAAGCTACCAAAATTCAACGGATCTTGAACACTTTTACTTTAGCACATCCTTATCACCACCACCACTACCACCACCATAGTACTATCACATTATGGTGTTTATGTCACTTTTAAAAAGTTAAGCCGAAACATTAAACTTTGAGTTGTGCAATGACGACGGCAGTATTTTGATGAGAAGTAGAATACATTATGATAAAAAAATACGAAAAATTATGTAAATAAGAGGCAAACAACAGCGACAACAACACCACCATAAATTGTTGTCAATATGCCCATGTCGTGTTAGTAGTTTATGTTATTCGTATTTGAATCGCTATAAAAATCAGAGCACTTTGATGCCTTAAATCTTTCTGTTGTTGAGGTGTTGGTATTTCCGGCGATATGCAGCATAATTGTGTTATCTAGTGAGGATATGCATGGCGTTCAATTTTGGCTCCAATATTGGACAGTTTACGGAATGATTACAAGCATTGGAAAATCACTTAAGAGGTATGAATTATCATTCTATCCATTACTTGTTCTACTCTATCATATTCGATAGGTTAAATAAGTTTTAACGTTGATCAGTATATGTAAAATGGTGTCACGCATTTGAGTCTATCGTAGTGTGCTGGAAGTGTTTGATAGAAAGTCTGGTCTTCACATTGAATTGAGGACAACATTCTACCAAATTATTGCTCAACGAACCGTGAAGGTTCGGTTAGTATGGGAGCGTAATCGAACAGTCTTCGATGTATTTCTTAGCAGTGTGCTGCTCACCATCTTTTTTGGTCTCTGTGCTTTACCTCTTTTTTACCTACCGCAGGCATCTATTTGTTGAATATGTGCGAATATTTTCCATAGCACAATTTTTTCGTTGATAAGGCGTATTCATTTATATGATTCTTAATTGAAAGACTAGCATCAAAATAGAGTTATTGACTGCATTTTTTATCCAAGATCGCCATGCAGATTGACCTCACCGAATAATAATCTAAAATAATGAGACCTCACCGTATTCTGTCTTTGTGTTAGATTCTTTTGGAAAAATCATAGACACTTTCTTTATCGCAACTGGTAACTACAAACTATTGTGATGACCAAATATGTATTTATTGAAATGTCGTACTACTTATGAAGCCGAATGCGTGGCACATTTCGAAACTAGCACTACTCGAGGACTTAATCGTTTCCTAGCTTTATATTCGTTTTTATACTGATGTCGGAGTGCATTGGCTCAGGTGTGGAAGTGCTAAAGTGACACGCCAGCCCCCAAGCCTATCAAGCCCGCCATCCCTTCGGGGTCGGTAAATTGGTAACCGAGGAATCTGGATATGATAACTAGCACTAACTTGGTGAAAAGTGTTGAACTCAAGTTACTGTATAGACCAGACTCGTATTCAACCACCTCTACGATATCACGTTGAATACGAATGCGTTGAAGAATCTCGTCACAAGAGATTGATCAACGTTAAAGCTTATCTTATCATTATATTGATATCAATTATAAGAAATAGAATCTTCGGATGAGTCATCTAAATCACAGAAGTCACTTCTTATTATAAACCTAATTTGCTAAAAGTACTTGATAAGACAAATTATTTATATCTGTGATTTGAAAGAAAAGTATCTAATAAATTTATAAATATCAATGCTTCTTCAGTTCCAAGTTTTCCTCTCCACTCACACGCTGAGTTTAATTATCAACCATTATCGTTACAGAAGTAGTCACGAAGCTAGCGATACGAGTTGGATTGAAATTGTTTTCTTTGCTGCCTGTTTACTACCTGGAACGTATCTTCTAGATTTTATTTTCTCTTGCATCACGCCCGTTTTCAACACTTTGAGGTTAAAATTTGAAGAATATAATTATCATTATGTGTCATAATCCATGTAATGCTAATGATTGTAACCATGTGATCGTTCAGTAGCTATGTATTTGTACTACTACTTAATAAATGTGGTGTATAATTCGTATTTAGTCTATCAGGAAAAAAACGAAGTGGTTATTTATACCATCACATATTGATTGATTTAATTAGCTTCTCTGTGACAAAGTAGCTTTTAAGACTTTCACTTACAGTAAATGGAGGTGAAAATCCAGCTGACGACAGGGAGTGTTCGTTGTTATGCAATTCCCCTAAGTGGGATCGCTATCACCTGGACTCCTGTTGACCATCTACAGAGTTTCCGCAAGAATACACAATATGGCGTCAGCAGCTTTTTTCTGAGAGGATTTTAATGTGCTGGAGTGATTTTGTGCATGATACTGAAAATAAGTCATATAGTGTTCCGTGCTAATTACAAGATGGAGATCAACGTAAAAAGAAAGAAACCTTCATAAATTTGGTGTGAGGCGCTCAGTCGATGTCGTCGAAATTGAGTGCATCAAAAAATCTTGTCAAAAAATCTTTTGCAGTTTTATTTTGATTGTTGGCTTTTTCACAAAACATATCCATCCATTTAACGTGCCCATTCCTCACTAACTCCTTCTGTCTTGTTATTCATCATCAATATATTTTTGTGCTGAGTTTTTACGATATTCCGTTTTCCACTTTACTTTTACTGTATTACTTTGTTGATGTATTGTTATTTGTTAAGAGAAATTTAGTTGATCAAGTTTAAGATGCTTGCTAAAGGACTGTAAAGTGTGACATTCGTCGTACAACCGATCGTTCCGCCAATCATCAATTGGTAAAGAAAAGTCTTGTGTGGCAGATCAACGAGCAACCTGATCGAACACGCTACAACACTACGTGCTACTCAATTGAGAGTCAACGGCACAGCTCAGAGTCAAAAAATTTAAATTTTTATTTGTAATAAAACGCTAGAATAAAGTGTCATGGTTAACAATAGTAATACATTGAAAATTAATGTAGTGAGATTAGCATAAACAATTCCAGAGTGCCGTGGGATTCAATGAGTTCGTTGTCAGACATCAAGTCAGCAATATATTATTATATTCGAATGCTAATGAGGGAATGAGGTCGGGTTATAGTTCATAAGTGAGGAGTACGAAAGAGGCATTAACCATAACTAGCTTATATGAGTAGTGGTCGGAGATCTATATATTTTAAACGAATGTTCTTCTCAATCTCTCTACATTGTTTCTTTAAGATGCCGATTCAAAAGTTAACAAAGATTTTTCAATGCATTTATGTTTTGTGTATACTTAAACATGGGCGTTTTTGACTTAGCAGATTGAGAGATCGATGGTCAAATAACCTCATAGGAATTACGTATTATGATACCACTAAGGAGCATGTGAATACGATAAGAAACTAAAAGAAGAAGTAGAAATCATTTTCAAGAAAAAAAAGAGTGGATATTTAGTTAAAGAATACACATGACGATAAAAACTTGCTATATCGATGAAAGTGACAAGAAACTAAGCCACTAATTGTGTATAGAAGTTGCCGGTAATGTATTTCACGTCAGTACGTGGTGTCTATTAAGAAGAAATTGAACATGGAACTAGTTATTCTTTAAGCTGTATGCAGATAATGTTAATCGGTTAGAATAGAAATGTTAGAGGTGTATCGTTGTCCACGAACAAAAAATTCAGACAACCTGTTATGCATTTCATCAGCATTCTGTGTTTTTGCTGCTTGCCAACTAGTTGGAAAAAAACTGCACTGTTGGTTGCATATTTACATTACAGAATAACGACAGGCTAATAATCAATATTAGTAAACTTGATATATAGTTGCTAGCATCTCTTTGGGCCACATTCCATTGGGTTTCACATTGAAATGCGAACTACTCCAACCAAATCGATTGCTCGGATGATCATCGTACCATCTAGGCCCGTATTCTATCTGAAATGAAATCCAGGTAAACAACGATTCGTGAATACATGTTCAAGAGGTCCACTTCAACATATTAAATGCGACTATTTCACGGAAGCGTTATCGCTGTAATTGTAACACACAAAATGTTTTTCCGTTCAGCAAAATTCAGATGTAGAAACACAGAAGAGTGAAGCTGCTTTAGATCAAATCAATTTAGTTTAGACCAAAGATAACACGATTATCGCTTGAATTTCAAATAAACGCTATCAACCGTTTACAGCGTTCTTATGATTGAAAGGTTTCACTAGGATATTATCATTTTTCGCAAGATAGCTTCTTCAAGATTAAACTTATATCAAAATTAGCCGCATGTTAATAAAGTCATCAGATGACAGTATACGCCTAGGAAGGAGAGGGTGGTGACTAGCTGTGACCACGATTTGGAAACACCTCAACAGTGCCACATCAGGGAAAATTCAGCAACACCGACTGAGCTTATCTAGAAATTTGTTGTTGAAGACATCAGCACGATAATAAACACGAACAATCAAAGGAAAGCTCAAATACTTAAAAACATATTCTATCTTTAAAACCCAGAAGAATATATACATCGATTGTGAAACACAGCTGTATCAGTCTCATTATACAAAGAACATACCACTGGTTAATGAAAATGTACTGTGAAGTGATCTGCAAGAGAATGCAAGTGCCCTTTGGGAAAGTGACCTAAGCAATGGGCGAATGTGTTTGTGACTGGTATCAATCGCCTGCTTCCGCAGATGAATATGAATTTAAGATTGTGCAATGGCGATAACGTAGCATTGTCCTATCTTCAAGGAAAACCACCATGATAGACAATGATTGCGAGATAGAGAAACCAATGGAAAATATGAGCTGACTGAAAAAATGTAATATGTGCAATGTTGATAATGAAATTTCCTAGGATCGATCGTTTTTGAGCCGTTAAATAGAAACACATAAACCTATTAAATATATTAAATACAATAAACCTTTTCGACTCGACCGTTTCACACCTGCTCAGCTATGTGACCGGAACACAGCTGATATCTCAACTACGTTCATAGTTTTATGATCTACTTGCAAAGCACTTGAACGTTACATTCCAAAATAGAACTAGTAAATACAATATAAGGTTAGACTTTGATGTTTACAAATCGGAATGTGCATTTTCTGAAATGTTTTGCAGAATATACAGAATAAGTAAGCATATATCTACACTTGTCAGTCAACCACAACTCAATAAAGTATTATAAGTTATAGAAGGAAAGCTGAGAGGATCCATACGTCGTATTCTTTGAGGACTGTTCACAAAATAAGCAAAAGTGTTGGTGGTGAACGCTAATAATTAATATTCATTTTAGGTGAAGACGTGTCTCAGTGATGTCATCATATTCAAAGAAGACCAGCGTCATGACGATATTTAGCAATCACACATGTGTGCTGAATTCATAGAAAATCTTGAGGTTAGAACCTGTTAGATTTTACGAACTTAAAGTATTTGGTCGCTGATAAGAGGATCATGTTTTCAGCAGGGCCGACTCTTAAAACTAAGAACCTTACAAATGCTGCATATTCATCATACTGCCGCTTCAACACAAGACTGTCAACAGTTGACCGTGATTCCAAGCTTTACTCAACGGCAAGAGCCTATTTCTTTTGACTTGGATGTTGCTAATGCAGTACTTCAGTTGTCTTTCAAGACATAAAGCTCTTCCTCTTTGCATAAACAAGATTCCTACTTAAATAACTTAAAAGAAACAACCTTTTGTTTTTTTTTTGACCGACATCATTTAGAGACTTTTGACAGAGACTTTTCAAACGTAAAGAATGTAAAAATTCCTTCAATATATAATACATACCACAACTGTTTGCCCAGGACTACAGGTGACCCAAAAAATGTGTCCAAGAAGGTCAGCAGCACACGTGTGATTGTATCTGAAAATACTTAGCTTACAAACGAATTTGACAAATCATCACTTTTATTAATGAAAACAAAAAGAGGCATACGATAAGATACGTTTCTCGCTTAAGGTTCCAAGTTTTGTGTTTGACTCATCATCCTTAGGGATGTATGAGCAGAAACATTATAACCTATTACTGTCGATAGATATCGATAAATCGTGTGACCTTCTTTTGAAATAGAGCCATCTCATTAGTGATAAGAAGAAAAACTATCATCAAACAAACTTTCTCTTTTCTATAGGGAGGTATTTTGCTAAGAAACATCTGATTTTACGAAGCAAGTTAGCAGTATCAAAATGCTTCGTTGTTCAATTTACCTCATCAATTTGTTAAACCAATTCTTCACAAAAAAATTTTTTTATGATATTCACACTAACCTCGGATAAGTGTACTTATATTTTGCTCCATTACCTCCTGTTCCTCCAACCCACGATTCGTTTCCTACCGTATACATCCAAAAAAGGTCTATAGTTGGGTGTCCACCATCCAATGGACGAAGTGTAAATTCGTATGAATCATTTATCTATAATTATTTATCATAAAAAAAAAACTTTTCCTATTTGTAATATGGTATACCTGCCCAAGTTTTCTTGTGAGTCGGAATTTTGTTTCATTGCTTAGAAGGTGTTCTAGAAGAGCCGGGTTGTGTTCTTTGATCAAAGCGGCAAAATCAATATCCGTAGTGTGTGGAATGATATCGCATTCACGATACCAACCTCAACGAAAATATAGATTCACTCTGAGGTAATTAGATGTAGGGATATGGATTAATTAATGAAGAAAAGCTGTATAATTTCGCAAATTATTAAGCGGTCATTTAAATCTTTTTAAATGTTTTGAGGTATCAATTTCTATAATGAATGACAAACCACTGGCTGATTAATATGGATTTAAAATATGGATGGATTTAAATAAAGATGGAACGAAAACTTATAGAAGTCCGCTATGTGATTTCAAACCGCTTACAGTCTAGTGCACGTTGAACTTCTATTACAAAATTAATAGAATTAAAATAAAATCAAAAATTGCCAAACATTTTCTATCATACCTAATAAAGTGCCTCCGAAAAGTATCGGATATATGTCAAATTCGATGAGATAAGACATGAAAGAAGACATTGCCTCAAGTGTTTTTTCTAATGGAAGATAACGAGTTTGTTCGCTTCGTACGACAGTCAAACTTCGGCAGTGCATTAGTATAGAGCGTTTCCAGAACTCAAAAAAACGTCCAATATCACTCGGGATTGAGAGGTTCCCGTGGATTTGAAAGGATATTCTAAAATATCCCTTTTTGATCTATGAATTGTGTAAGTTTCCTGTAACTCTGTAATTTTATTGCCGTCCTTTCTACGATTATTAATGAGGGCAATTCTAAGAACAGTTCTTTTTGTAGCCATAAATTTTTCATTATAGAAATGCTGCACCTAATTTTCACTAAACCTCAATTTGACAATAAATTAATAGTTTTTTTTTAAACGAAGAATCATACTGTACAATATTAAACATTTCCTACCATAAAAATTCCTGGTGTCTATCATCTAATTCTTATAGGACTTGAAGCTGACCAAAGATTATTCTGATGTTGTCATAAATACAAATACATTGATATATTTTCAATCATACATTTGTAACCCTGATCGATCGTTTATTCGTTCATATTGTCATATTATGTCGTATACCTCAATAACACGTCAATTACACTCAATTGGACGGTATAGCCATGTTGTTATAATGGCTTAACTACCGAAATTTGAGGTACACACTAAAATTATTACTACGCTCTATAACATTCATACTATAAAAGTTGTATCAATATGAAAACAAGATTGTCCTGAAATGAATCCACTGATTCAAGAAATGTATTGTTCACTACAGTATGAGGGAAAAAATTTACTAATTATGGAACAGAGGAACGTATTTGCCCATCTATATTGAAGTCTACATTTTTGGGACCACGGGAAATCTTCCAAGCGAATAATCGATAATATTCATTTCATTGATCGCTTCTAATTTTGACAAGACAATTCTGCTAGACTACTAAAGGTAGCGATGTACCTTTGACATTTGACATCGCTGTGTACACTAGGCATTTGTCTTAGACCTCATGTGAGTGAATGAAAGAAAATCTGATCATCTTTGATGTCAAAAAGTCAATGATGTGTCAGAAATTGATGCAGAATGTCATATTGACAAATAATAGTATTACCTCGGAATAATCCTTGTCGGTGAATCGTAGAATAAAAGATAGTTTTTTTGTGGAATATTTTCATAATGTATGATATGCTCAGAATAGTTTTGTACTTCAGCAGAAGTTGACTTTTGCATCTCTACACCCAATCGAATAGTCCGTCTTAATATCGTACACTCATTCCGACTTAAGCTCATCAGTAATTCTTCGTCTATGAGGAGTGCAGGAAATGGAGGATCAATCATGTCCAAAAGTTGCGAACAGTCAACCTGCAAATGGAGTGGTTCCTTTTCGATTACAAGCAGATTTTAATTGAAAAGTAATAAAATAATGCCCTTAAATAGAAAACGTTAATTTGATCAGAATTATTTTGAAAATCGAACCAGCATCTCATAGATTTACTCTTGCAAATCGAGCTATGGGAAGAAAAATAGGATTTGCATAAAGAAAAAATCTAAACACTACCATCACTTCGTACTATCAAACAAATACAAACATCACAAAAAAAACGCTGTAACTCCAAGCATTATATTTTTCTTTCAGTGATTTTCTGTAGATATCGCCTTTTCACCAGCTTCTTTCATGCCATGGAATCCAACATAATGTTAATATAATAAAATATTTTCATCCGACGACGTCACTTTGAGTCTCAGATCAGTGCTCGAGGAGGAAAAATCTATGATGAAGTTGTGGTTTGGGCACGAGTGTGGAGATAACCCTTGCCTGGATTGGCGTAATCAGTACCAAATATTCATGAATGAGTGACTGCAGGATTGATTTATAGTCGACGTGGCGCATCTTGAAAAGTATATGATGCAGATAATTCTCAGTTGTAAAGTCAAAATCCTTAAGTGTCAACATAAATTAACTGTGTATGGGCCTAACCAAAAAATTTCGATTATCTTTTGGTATGTTTGGTATACTGACGGCAGAAGAAAAACGGTTTTTCTCGGTGATAATCATTGTGGCATAACGAATGATTGAGTCACAGTAGATCATTTTTCAAAAACTGAGTACGGAAGTCAAAGTTGGAGTATTTTATTTTTGCTCCAATATAAGCATTTCTTGCCGCATCAGTGCGAATATATATAACATATAGCCGGTGTGTCAAATACGAAACTGGTCTCTTGTCTGTCTATCACTGAATCGCCTTTTTGGGAGCTTTTAAATAAAATATTAGTGTGAGGTTCGTGAGTTAAAAGTCTATGGTCACATAAGAATCGGATCACGCATACAAAAATATGAAATAAAGGCAGACCACGATTGTCGGTGAGTGCATAGTGTTAGCTTTCTGTCCTACGTAGTAGAAGGTAGATACGTATACGAACGAAAATACAAAGATTGAGCATAAAAGTATTGCGATCAGACGTCGCTGCCGAATCATCTAAAACAACGATGTCATGAATTTCTCTGAATTTACTAAACAGGTTGAATTGATAATGACGTTGAACTTTTTACTAAATAACGACGTGGTCTGATTGTTTATTTTTCATCGAATTCATTCAAGTGGTGTACATTTCAGTGAACAACCGATCTCGATTTGTTTCGAGCTTCGGGGTTATAGTTCTGCCTTGATTATCCTACGTATTTCGCATATTACAAATTTTTTTGATCTAACGTCGCTCACCGAAGTCATAGTGCTTCGACGTCATCGAAACTGGATAAGAAAAACAATACAGGCTACAGACTATGTGACGTGCATGGCCCCTAAAACACGATAACAATTTGTTTAAACATTAAACTTAATTAAGATGTGAAGACGTTGAATAAAAACAAGTTTGATGTGAGCTTCATCGACAGTGGTAAGAAGAAGAAGAAGAAGAAGATTTGCCACCAAATAAATAAACGGAACTGTTTTTTCATTACAGAAATGAAGAACTGGAAAACGAGTGCTGAATCAAAAAAAAAAATTAGAGAAAATGGTGAAAGGGAATCAGAATATGAGATAGAAGGATCTCTCGCATTGAATTTCTGCCCACAGCATTTGTTTATGAAGACAAACTTCTTGTAAAAAAAAATATATCGCTACAAAACATTACTATGAAGAGGAAATAACAATAGAAGCTTACTATCAACAAGAACAACCACAATTTAATAGCCAAAAACGAATAATCAATTTTGTTTGTTACAAAAATAATGAAAAGGTAGAATTATCTTATAAAACATGGAAACGAATGACATTCTCCTCAGATAAGGTTTCAACTCAAGTTCAGGTGTTGTCCTTCAAGTGCGGTTGAAATTGAAAGATATCCACTTCTTTATTTTTCAAGAATCAAGAATCACAGAACCGGTCTCTAGAAAAGCCAACACGTCTTATCACTTTTTCCCAATAGTACATTATCATTGTTTTAATACCTGGTTTAATAGTGATTTAGAATATAACCTTATCCAGAGAAATTTAGAAAAACTATACAGAATGAATTGATTTTTCTTTAAAATGATGGAAATCTTTGGCTGAATTACAATCCATCATATAAATAAGGGTGCCACACATCATTAAAAAAATGTTCCAATAACGAGAAAATGTATCGTGGATGAGAGACGACTCACTCTGCTTAACAAAGCTTGCTAGAGCAGATAAAAATAAGCGCTGGAATAGTCTACCTCTTTCGTGGAAACGTGTCATTCGTTCGCTGGCTTGATGTTATCTTGAGACAACCAGGCTACTCCATGACAGTACCGCCTACCTTCTAAGACCATTCACCGATCTCTGAGTGGTGGAATGCTTGATTTCGCCATCGAGCGCGCAGCTTCCACCACTGAGCAGCGCCATCCGATGAGAGCACAAAAGAATTCAAGTTGATGGTACTTCGAATAACAGTCAAGTAAGCATATTCTACAATCAGCTAAAAGCTTGACTATGTAGATAGTCATAATATGGATATCGTTTATATCACAAAGTTAGCGATCGTGTGGATCTCTACTATGAACGAAAGTGGCTTATAAAAGCAGTTGAACGAGAAGTTCTCAGAGTGTGAGTTCGAGCCGATTTAATTTGCTTGCGCTTTTCAACACTTTAACAATATATCTTGCATGTCTAGAGTATTTAGTGATCTATTTCTACATAACTGAACCTTATCGTTTATGTAATTAAGGCAAGTTGCTACTATAAATAAAAATCTTAGCTATAATTGAAGTAAGAATTTATTTTATGATAAAGTGACTTTTACTGCTGTGTAAGTTTGTACTTAATTGTTTTGAAGAGTGATAAAGGACGTGCTACTCAGCTCAACAGTAATCAACAGCATTGAATATACATACAGACAATAATAGTTTACAGATGGAATGATGTAGGATTACATCGTGAATGGTTGTACTTTTCGGTATTCGAGGCCTCTTATGCAGAGATTTCTGGTGAAGTGAACAAAATAACCAATGAACCAAAACCAAAACAAAAAACTAAAAAACGCTAACGCGCCGCAGATGACAATGAAACAAAAAGTGGGTAGGAAAATGTTGAATTTTTAAGAACATCTATCACTTTATCCAGTTATGTTAAGTGAAAACTCAATGTCTATTGCTTATACATTGAGAAAAACACTGGTATTCTTAAGTTCTTAGTTGTTATTTAGAATTAAGAACATGAAACACTAGAAGAAATTCTATGTAACTTCAAAAACTATGAATAATCAACCTCCGATAAGACAACAAACTTTGTAAATTCTTTAGTCACTTCATTCCCACACATAACGTTTGCTAAACAAAACAGCAGCATAGCTGCAACACAAATTTTGACTTGATCGTCGATATTCGGTTAACTGGAGAAATTCGCTTACTGTACAGCCGCTAATAGTTTATCGGAATAGTTAGATTTGGAAAAACAAAAACTGGATCAAAACAAATATTGTACGTCCAAGTCTTAGGCTAAGCTGTTTCGAAATCTTTGCAAATAGTACAAAAAATAACAGTACTACGCCTGCTAAGGAAGAAGTCTGCTTTGTCAAGCATTTATAAGTTGTCATCACAGAACAAATCAAGAGCAAAACAATTTTATCAATCAACTTCAAGTTAGGAAGATGTTACTGAAAAAAAGTGCAGTTACGTCACGATGCGAAAGTGCTCGTCCGAGCTGCAAGACGAAAACGTGGTACAACAAGGAATAAACTTGGCAGCGAACTAGAAAATCAAAATGGTTTTTGACTAAGAATGTTTTAGACATTGTTTTAAAGGTAGATTTCTTGTACTTAAGGATTTTTATAATGAATGAATTAGAAGATGAAGTGTAGATCAAAAGCGAGATCATGTTTTTTCGATAGATGATTATTTTATGTTACGACATTAAATGGAAATACGATGGCCAAAAAGTAAATTTAATTGAATGCGAAGACCTGTGAGTGGCAAAAAAGAAATGATTTACATTTCCTCGTTTACTTAAACTGCATAGAATCTACGGGGTTTCTTTTGTGTTGTGCACATCTGTGAGACCTGTTAAAAGCAATATGTGACAAATAGACATGCCCAACAGCAGCCTACAAGATATAAAAGAGGCCAGACCACTCAAAAGGCTATACGACAGCTCCTCAACTGCAAAGCTTTAGCCGAAAAGAAATGAGGGTAATATCGACAAAAATGATCTACCAATAAGTCATTAAAAAAACGATATTCGTTACGTATGCATACAAACGAGTACATAGTATGTGATATAAACAAGAGGTTTCACACTGATGTAATGAAATAAATCGACAAACTATCATCCTTACGAGGACGAACAGATGAAGCATTCCGCTCTTCGTGCTTCACAACGTGTACAATTCATTGAGCTAAATTTTGCATGAACAATGAAATGCAACTCAGAGATAAATTACTGAAATGCGAAGTAAATTTCAAGCAATATGATTATATATGATTATAAGGGTCCGAAATTTACTATTGAGTGTGAACTGTTTATACAAACGTCACGTTTGCGTCGTTCGCCTAAACAATGAGTTGCCATATGATAACGATGTTTGTGAGAGAGCAAAATGAGATTAAATGGAATTGTTTAGCATCGAACAAAATACGAGATTTCTTAGAAGAGTTCTCATGAATGTTGATAAGATAACGTGCTCTAGTGAAACTCTTGCGGTTGACTTAATTTTTTGCTTGTTTCAATATCAAATTTCCAATATCCAACAGTATGGTCATTTTTGGTGAATTTTTGTTTACTCGTCCACGATACAGTCTAATCATGGACTGTAATGATTCTGATATTAATGAAAGTATCAACATCATTGTCGATTCTCTTCTGTATTTATGTCACGTCTTCATAGTTATGCACATTTCCTTCTGACTAAACAATTCTAAACAGGTTTCAAAGTGTCCTCTGGTTAACAGAATGGTTTTGCACTGATTATTCTGAATCGCTATATAATCCTGAAATAATGAATGCGTACGGCATTTTAAGCCGAACGAACTGAACTACACTGTGCAATCGTTATGGAAGTGAATATATAATTTTGAACATATAGGAATCTACATCAATAGTATTTAAGTACAATGTTAAGTCGCTCGACAATACAACAGTCATAAATTGTTTTAGAATCAATGTAGGTGTAAAGTTATCAATTTTTAACTAAATGAAGACTGCTCAACTTAAGTCACTGTATAGACCGGCCTCGCATTCAACTACGTCAACGACTTATGTTGAACACAAATGCGTAGAAACTCGCCATAGGAATTGATCAACGTAAAAACTCCTCTTCTTTTAAACGAGTCTTTCGTTACGCGTAGAACAGGCCTCAACAGTCTTTCAATGGTTTCTTTCTCGCACGACTGTCGTGGGTTGGAGGTAGCGCACTTCTACAAATATTGTGACACCGGCTAGACTCAGCCAACGTCTTTGTTGAGTACTCTAGTGTTTGCAATATTTTCTATCATTACACAATCAATTCATGGATTAGAGGGATTATCACAGCATTTTGTTCATTGAAAAGTACTTTTGTTGTATAATGCCCCTACAACAATGCTGAGATGATGATGTTCAATGAACAGCTTTGAGAAAATTAGTGAAAAAAATTTAAATTTCGCGATTGAAGCTCGTTTTATTTGTGTCAACCAACAGTTGAACAATTATTCTTGATATAAACCTGCACTGACAGAACACTGAACTAAATTGCCTGATTAGTAGCTTTAGCGAAAATATGTTATGAAAAAAAGCAAGCAATTGAAGCAAAAGACCGCAAGAATTTATTAAAATTATTTTTTATTTTATTAAAAAGAATTTTGGAGAGCTCGTAGATCGAGGAAAATGATCCTAAACTCTATTTTAATAAATTGTAACTTTCAAAAAGTTTCTTAAAGCGCTTGAAAGAAAATTTAAGCCAAATGCCACCTATGCAAGTTAACGTTAGGAAAACAGTTCCTAGTGCACTACACGGTGTCAATATCATCAAGAGAATCGAGTAACTGAGGGTCTTTGATGGGTATAGTACAAAATTGTCGACCATAATAGCGGCGACACCATAGAAGAATTCACAAGCAGAAACATATGCTAGTAAACGACGAAGCACATTCGTCCTACTGCTCTGGTTGAACACATCTCCGTTTTGTCTTGATTAGAATTAGAATTGACTTTATTGATAGTCGATGGAAAAGAGTAAACAAAAAGTTGAACTCTCTCATTTTTGATCTCATTCAATCTAAGCGAATTTTAAGAGAGAAACAATAAACTTATTACAATCAAATGAAAAAGTGCAGAAGTCACATAAGCGGAAGTTGAAGAAATCTCATCCAAAAAATTCACCTAAATGTAAATGATTCACAATAACATCGACAACATCAGAGAGGTAGGCAAACATTAATGTAATTCAGGTGGCATTTGTTTCATGGGAGGTAGGAATTTTTTCCGCAGGAGTTTTTTATGAAGTGACTTCTAAACTTCACTTAAAAGCGAAATATTTCACTCAAGTCCGCATTCTAGATCAATTCAAAGTTTGATACGATCTAATGGATCGCCAACAGATATGGAATTAGCTCACGATGTACTTTTGTTAGCCAAGAAGTGGCAAAATTCACTATAATGAATTTCGCCCATATGAGTAAAAGAAACTACTCAAATGGAGTTGTGATCGATCTTACTCAATGGAATGTATCATACTTTGTTTTCACAATAATTACTCAATGATTACGCGAGATTACCAGCATTGCTTTTTCTATAAGAAATTTGTTCTTTTGAGAATTTCGGTAAGTTTATCCATCAATATGGAGTGGCTAAAGTCGCAATCAGAAACTAACCAAAATGAAGAATTAATGATAAGGCTTTGCAATGAAGCAATATGAGAAGACCGTAACGAGAAAAGATTAGGAGGAATAGATGAAGCAGTAGCATTTGAGGTTAGGATCCGTTAGGCCAACCACGGGTTTATCAACTACAAAGTACAATACTCGCAGTCTATTCGAAAATCACATTCGCCTACATATATTTAAGGAAAAGTAGATCATGCTGTTCGGAAACTCCTCAATTCTAAAATCCAACATGCTCTTTTGTCAGCAAAGAATTGCACAATATCAGAATCGGGTGAGATCATATCAGAACATGAAATTGGTATCATTCGAGAGATTTAAATATTGTTCCTTTAATTTTAACATTTAAATCCCACGCGTATCTTTTTATAAACCTTCTTGACCTATGATTTTTTGAGCTACCAGCACACAAATTCCAAAGTTCAAACGTCTACAAAAGCATTAGCATTTGAAACTTATAAAAACTTAACAGCGGACGAAAAATTCACTCTGAAGTGTCCAGAAATAACAAAGACAAATCTGAAGTTTATTTATATTACTATGGTATACGTCATCTATGAGGACTCAACGAAATTCACAAACATTGCAGTGTTTCAATCGATCTAATTATTATTAAATATATCTGGGCTGTTTTGAAGCTTTTCATATGATGTGGATGTAGATGATATCACTTTTGTAGGAGCTGGCTGCAAATGTCTTGTAGTCAACAAGCTCTCCGTGTCGTTTCTCAACGACCATTAAAAGCCAACAAATGGAGCTATGCAATTTCATAACATCAAGAGAATTTAAAGATAAGGAGAAACAATAGATTAATCCCTCTCTTTGCTAAGATGTTGTACTCATTCATTGTCTCCATGGAATAATGGAGGTTTAGTGGGAGCAATCTATATAACCAATAGGACCACACTGTCGCTAAAATAGCGCTGCTTACTCTCGCAGATTATTCCGGACTAATTTACTAAGCCTAAAATGGTGGAAGGCTCCATAGGAGCTGGCCTAAATTCCAACGCACATATACGGTACCAAACCCACATGTCATTGTGATCTCCTCTATCTCTGCTCTACTGACCTGATATTAAGAGTGGTTTGCTAAGAAAAAAAACAGCAAAAGATAACTATGTGATTGCGATAAGGTGTATATCACGATTCAATACGCTACAAAGTTGTTTCATTTTTGCTGTGAGGTAGCGCGATGTCCACATTGAAGTCAGCCAATTCATCGTTAGTTCCGTTTTCTTTCAATATCGTTTTCGCATTGTTACTTACGATATTCAAAGCTTGCTAATGAGGAAAATGCAACAATAGGAAATGTGAAGCTGATCAATTACTAGTGTTTCAAGGAGTTGCACGACATCGTACTTGCTTGCGTCCAATGTCTTATTCATTATACGTTCCCTTAGGTACTATCAGCTGCAGAGACATGTGTCTCAACATGGGCATTACATATCGCTCTCGATTTTGTAGTAACTTGATGATCTACCGACTCAAAATGATTTTGCCAGAATTAGCTATTCTGCGTATTGATGGAACATCAATCTCAAACTATAATGTCTAAATTGAAATCGTTCTAATGACACTGAGGTGATTAATCTTGAACTATTACAGCATTATGACAGTACCAGATGATAGTACATTCAATGATATCCGTATTTCGTTAATTAGCTGCAAAGCGTATAGGAGGGATTTGCTTAGTTACCTATACTACTTTTAACGTAATACACGGCAACCATCCAAGAGCTGCAAGAAAAAATTGTATCAAGAAATCAAGCACTCTCACTATACGACACTATACCAGCATCAGAGTAAACACAGTGACAACGCCTGAGGGAATATAAGATGTAACACGCCGACAACGTCACGCAAATGGAGGACTGCGATGAAATGAAAATGAAAGCCAATTAACCGTAATGACATCATTTCTTTTTTTTTGACATTTAATCAAGTTGAAATGAGTCATTCGTCTTCCTGTATAGTTGCAAGTGGAAAGTGATTAAGAATTCCTCAACGGATTTGTTGAAAAATAAATCAAGCATGTTAAAGGCTTGTGATGTTAAGAGTTTCTATTGGAAGAGCTTTCTCATATGATTCACTGCGCCGTATTGATTTTATCGATCAATAGCAAATCAAAAATTGCTAATACCGTTATCGGCCTAAATCTTTTTCGAAACTCTGCTTGGTCGCTTGGTTGTTTTTCGCCTAATGTTCAGTAACTCTGGTTAAGGACGGCTTATTTGGTAAGCTTATAGATTGCAGTTAGCAGACAGATTGGCCTTTATTTACCAATGTCATAAGCAACTTTTCTCTTTTTGTGCAGCAACAGGGTCCTTCAAGTTTTTCATTGATTTCGAGCTTTGCATTCTGACATGTAGCGTAGTAGAAAGTCGGTACAGTGTTTTAAGACTGGCAGTGGAATTCATTGATAGGAGGCGGTTAACCGCCTACAATATAATTACTAGTAGTTGAACTGCGGGGTTCGGCTGAATCGACGTGCAGGACACAGTGCATGTACACTTAAGTATAAGCACGCATGCACGCATGAATGTACCTCTGTTTATGCAGAAAGCATTAAGCGGCACGAATAAGGAATTTCGTCCTCTCGAAGCAAGTGAATGGTAACTTTTAGCCTAATATTTATTCACTGCTTGGGTTTCGACATGTATCTAACGTGACTAATGACTGTGACTAACTAAGCTGGAATTCTATTCTGATGAGAAGCTGTGGCTAGCTTCAATGCAGGAAAGATTTCGCATGAAACTGTTTGATCTACAACTTTGTTAAATGCAAGCTAAGCTAATTTAAATGTAAAACTAATGTGGTAAAAAACTAAGAACTTGGTGTTGTTAAATATTGAAAAGTATGATGCAAAATTCAACGATTACTACAAGGTGGAAGCAGGGTTGTTGTTGTCCTTAACAGGTTCTTCTATTTCAGTTCAGTGGGAGAACAAACAGATGATAGAATCTTCGCCGGTCGAGAGATTCAAGTGCATAAATTTTCATTGTTACTAACAAAAGAAGAACATAATAGGACAAGAAATTAACTGCAAGTTGAAATTAAAAAGCAACAATACTAGAGTAATACTTACCCTAGTGCACGATGCGTATGTTTTCAGATGTAAAAACACAGCATGAATAGTAGTCTTTGAGTGAAATGAGGTGCCGTTGAAACCATTCATCCTCATACGCTATTGTTTATCAAATACCGATGTCAATAAGCTCTAAATTTTAGAAGCAGTTCCTAAAATTTCCATTAAGACTTTGTCTGAAATTCACCTCTAATAAAATACTACTTTTGTGGTAGTACTTCCAACTAAACTCATTTCTCCCCTCATTAATAATAGGGAAAAATGGTCCGTTTCGGAACCAAAAAAAAAGCCTATCAGCACCGCTGAATTTATAGCGCGACACCGATGACCAGTAATCATTCAAATGTTCGGAAGTAGTTTACATGTTGCTTGGCTTATAGCTTTTTTTGAACACATCATCAAATAGATATGCCTTGACCACATCACATAAGAGGCGGTTGTGTCAGTGACATTACTTAGTTAATTACTGAGTACCATTGCAAAGCGTTTATCAATAACTATCAGATTTTTAGAAATTGTTATTGTTTTCAAAGTCTGTATATGTATATGAGACCGTTATATAATTAAAATAATATGCAGATTTTTTAAAAAAAAAACTTAACCTCTATAAATTTTCTCTATATTATAAGCAGCTCCGGCATATTATATGAACTTCATTTCCTTAGACATAGCTGGATAGACACTTTGTACCTCAAAATTTCATGAGCTTGCTTCAATTTTTGCTTGTTATGATAGAGTATAATCGATTATGTACGAATTGCAAGATGCACCTTAAATTGAATACGAATAAATTAAACGAAGAGGAAAAAACGAAGAGGATAAGCATGAACCTCTTAAGAATCCTATTAATTCAAATCGCTCAACAACAACTGAATTTTTTTCCTTATAGCTTTTTTTTTCATTTCAGACCAAGCTATTTGGCTTAATCAGCTATGAGGTAAGTGCTAGCTATAGTCATTGTTAGTTTTTTCCTTAACTCATAAAATATCGGTCATTTTTAGTACGTGCTTATTTTCGTTGGAGGGGTAAATTTTACTTCAACTGTATTGCATGCATATTATACCAGATATGGAACATATGAGCCGCACATCTTAGTGGTGGTCAAGGTAATTTTTGCTCAAGAGAAAAAAAAGACGAAACTTTTAAAACTCACCACACTTGATAGAAATTGAATAAAATGACTATGAGAGATAACACATTGGTTTATGTCGTAATTATCAGCTTAAATGAATACAGTGCCGATATCGCCTCATCTCGGTCAACGGGCGTGTGTTGATAAGACATCCACTAATCATTAGTGAAGTATTGAGTGAACCAGATCGAGGGATTGCGTAGTGCAATCGATTAGCACAACAGATCGAGCAACTAGAATGCCAGCTTTAGACCCGATTAAGATTTCTGGTCATGGAACTGACTCGGCATCAGTGAGGATGGAAACGGATGATTTCCACTCCAAAAGAAATCCAATTAAATGAATAATGCTCAATCGTTGTGTGTGATTTGACAAATTGGTCCTGTACAGGAATGATCTCGATAGTTGACAGTGATTTCCTATTCTAACTGGGCAGTGTTAAGATTTTTAAATATAAGCTTCAATAAAAAATATTCTAAACTATTGTAAATGATCTCTGAGTTTTATTCTAGTGAAAATCTTTTAAGGTTATTTGGTTTGTTTTGGCTTTAATTGGTGTTCTACGTAAAGTATCAGTATGTATGGCTGCATGCATGGTGTGCAACGTAAGTCTAATCTTCACTGAATAAATGAAAAAAGCATAACATAACAAAGGCGTCTTAGTAGAATTCATTTTTTTTTTGATAAACCTCCTCGTTTTCCTTAAATAACCTCAATTGTGAAGTGTTCGAAGCTGTACTGTAGATCAAAATAAAAACCACTGAAAAAATGACCGCATTGGAAATTTTGCCATACGACAAATTATTCAGTAGAGTGATCTGTCTGTATTCTGTATGGAGCATTTTTTTCGCTTTCGTTTTTAACTATGTGTATTATTGAATGAGAGGGAAAAATGAATTTCATTTTCAGTTAATAAATGGTGTTATTTATTGTATCACCGTATTTGCAGCGCATAATTTCAGAGAATGTAAGGATTTCATCATAAATTTTTTCTTCTCATGTCTTCCTCATTTGAAATCACATCGAAAACTCTTTGTCTGTAGTTTTAATAAGATTATGTAGAGAAGAAAATGATTGTTACTCGAACCGAGTGGAATTTCTAACTCATTAGTTTTGCAGTTATTCATATTTTGAAAACTGTTTTGACTTCTTTATGTGGTGAGTTTTCACTTTTTATAACGTCTACCGGAAACCTCTATCTGTTTTTGGAGTGAAATAGAACGAAATTTCTCTTATCGTCAATGAACTTCATTGAATAGTATGACTATCATTATTAATTAAAATTCTCACCACCCCGAGGGCAATTGGTATGCACCATTTTCGAGAAATGTTCCCTATTTTGATGCAAGAAATTGATCCACTGCTTGTTTGATATCTTCCTCATTATTGGGTTTTTGCTCTTCAAAAAATTTTATGAGGACAAAAGCAAGAGGTAGTCGGAGAAGTCGCTAAGCTAGGAAAATGACACTTCTCCAAAATGAGTTTTTTGTTCGGTTTCAAATCTTATAATATCTTGTTCGTCGAATGCTCATCATAAACCCAACGGGTTAAAGATTTTTAAACGAACAGAACTTTTCGGTAGACCTCATACATCAATTTGGTTGCTATTTTCTTCTAATTTTACTTGTTTACAGTAGTTTGACTGTTTTGAGTTAAATCGTAAAGTATCGACCGTTAGATCATGGTGTGTTACGATAAGAAATCAATATTTAACTATCACTCATTTATAATAGAGATAATAGGAAACTAAATAAGCTTATCCTTTGTTGTATAATATCTTGTCTTTATGACCTTTTGTAATTTCGTTAGTTAAATCCTGAGATGAAGAATCCATCATTTTTCTGAGCCGATGGTGCCACCCTCATCCTCTTTTCGAAGTTTAGGCTTCGATTTTCAAATTACTTATGCTTCTATGTATTCAAAACCTTATGCGGTACAGCACCTCGTGGAAAAAGTGGTTTTGAATTGTATTAAGAATTCCTTTGATTCGGGGAAAGTTGCAATGAATGAAATTTCAAAGAATTCATATGGTCACTAAGCAAAAATAATCGTTAGATCGTTAGAAACATGGTACTTTAATAGAGAGTTGACATAATTCAGGCTTTTCAGGAAGGGTCTTTTTTTGATTAGGAAGAGTTAGGGGTAAAATAACACCTTGATCGGGAAGAATGAGGGAGAGAACAGCACATAGTGTTATCGTAATTGTTCATATAGTTCCTTTTCTGATATGCATGAACTTGAATCGTTTTTCAGTTGAATTGTTCTTCTTTCATATTGAGGATACTCTTCGAATGGTCTATAGCATGAGGAACTAATGATCCAGAATTACGAGGTAGCTTTGTTTGTTCAAATTTCATGGTCTCATTCGATCGTGACATTATATTTTCAAGGATTATGTGGTGCAATTTTGACGTGAAGAGTTCGTCTTCAAAATATATCTCAACGAACAGTGATCGTTGATCTGTTGATGTATGACATATTCTTATAATTCGTCATATGTCTGATCTGATAATAGAGATAAACTTTGTTATTTCTGATCAGGTTTTGCCTCTTTAAAAGTTCTTTATAGTTCTGCTTCCCACATTTTCATTGCTTACTCAAGCTTTACCCATACTGTTTTTGAATAATTCTAACTTTATAGCTTGAATGTTATCTATTTATTTTCTATAAACTATGATAGGTCATAATGATCTTGTTCTTATATTCTTAATGAAGCTTATCGAGAAGCTTAATACTTTGGAGTAGAATATTTATGAAATTATTAATATTATTATTAAATTATTAAATTAAATTATAACTGCCGCTTATTTGAATAAAAACAAAAAGTGTGTCTATTTAGAAAGAGGTTCTTTTTATAGAAGATTTTCCATAGGCGAAATCGATATTTTGGGATATTTTTACAGTATGAACTTCCGGAAAACTACAGTATGCTTCATGATACGTCATACTAAAATAATACTAAAATTTCAATCAAATTTATCGCTTTGAAAAACGAGTTCTTTATTTTATGCTATTAAAACAGCGTATTTTGTTAGTCCCAAAACAGATCATTTCTTAAATACTCTCCTTCTACTTTGAATGCAAAATAGATTTTACTCCACATTGTTAAAATTAATAAAATTTAATCTTAAAAATTAAAAAATTAATAGAAATTGTTAAATTTTTAATTGTATCGAATCTTCAAAAAATTTCTCATGATTCACTGATTCAAAAATTTGTGACCAGGGAAATATTTTCATTTATTTGCCAGCTTGTTAAATACGGTAATCTCATACCGTACTCGTCATTCATTGGGGAATCAATGAAGCTTTTTCTAAATTTCTATTAGACAGTAAAATTTTAGTCAGAATTAAAGCTATGTTTAACATTTGAGTAATGAAATTAAGCTATTTGTAAGCTCATTCAACTACAATTATCACTCAAAGAGTTTCGTAAGCTGAAATAATGAGAATGTTTGACAATGGTTGTTTACTCTGTAAGTGTATCTGGTTAAAGTAAATCCACGAAACAACAGCATGTATTTGCTGCTTGTTCTTACTGTAAGCAAATAGTAAGCAAGATTGTTTGTAAATAAACATAACAACGTGAATAGCAATTAAATGGTGTCAGGTTTGTACTCAGTTCTAGTATACTCACACAATCATTCCGAATTTTAATGCGTCGTCAACATGGACAGCCGAAATTCCGTTTATGACAGCAGCTTTTTAATGTTTACGCACTATCAGGACTCCTCTATGAGTGAGGTATATGGCACGTTTCGAAATTGAATGTACATCAAACCGGCAATGTTTAATGAAATAAGTTAAAATCATTAAAATAACATCATTTGAAATAATATAACAATTTAAAGGATGGATAATGCAAACACAAGAAAAATAGTCGTAGAGACCACATTCAATATTGGTATTGTTGATTCGTTGCACATGAAACCTTTACAGTAGCATGTGCTTATGTATTCAACGTTCTGCTTATGAGTGAAATCGTTAGGTGTTTGATAACATCTGAAACGATATTTTCCTCATAAGTTCAATAAGCTTCATTAAAATTAGGGTTTTATAACGATGAAGTAGTGAGTAGCCAATAAGTTAGGATAGAAAAAAAGTTGCAGTAGCATCATTTATCCCTGTGGGCACAATGGCCTCGTACTCTTCATTTTTGTCATCACCATGTCAATGGAAGTGATTGCATTTCACCACTTTGCACATCGGCTGAAGCTAACCATTTCCAACAATTGATGGAAGATTGGGGATAAATTATACAGAAAACAGTATCGATTGTAGTTCAGACGCGTCTTTTAGAGAGTAAGCTGACCAGCTGATTAAGAACTCATACTTTATGCATTTGGAATAAAATTGATATCAAAGCTAAAATGATGGCTCATTATAAGAAAAAGGACGGTAAAGCTAGGAGGCAATTTTACGACAAAACGCAAACAAAAGCAGCCAGAAGAAGCCAAAATTGGTCGAGATTCTTTCTACTACTGCAACCTCATAACTTTCTAGGTAATGTTAATAAGTGCTATTGAGGAACTATTAGCACTTCTGAAAAACGAATTCACTCACTTGCAAAACAGATCCGGGTCGGAAGCAGATGTCAGAGAACAAAATAATTGTTTGTTGTTTGTGATTGTCTAATTACTGCACTATTGATGAACAAAGTGAATATTTATTGAAGATTGAAACACTAGTTGTATTTTGAATGAAGATTACTTAAAATTCGGTTACTCATGATATTATTATAATTAATTTTATAACATCCCCAAAGATGTTTATTTAATCGAAAAACTTGGAGCTTCAAGCGACAGCGGACAAATTTCTTATATTAGCATGTTATTTTAATTTTTATCGAAATTTCATAAACAGTAAACAAAAGCAGAAAACAAATAACAACGATACCTTGCTGCTGGTCGTTCAACGTCAGAACGGATTATATTTTCATAACAACCTCTTAAGAAATTCACCTCAAGTCCACCTTGAAAGAAAAAATATCGATCTGTCAGCGAAAAACTGTCAACATTTGCTCATTTTTATAAAGAAACACAAAATACTAAAATCTGATGCTTACCGTCGTCTAATATTTTCACTGAAGCCCATTTTATACAGTAATCATTGCAAACGACTGAAGTTCGATCAGCATAGATTCTCATCGGATCGAATGTGCACGCTATCGGTGCTACTGGGATGGCTTCAGATCCATTAAGAAGCTTAATTTTTGTTGTAATAAGAAATCCAATTAGCATAAATAAACTAATGGAATGAGGTGTAACAGATATCCCTCTGATATAATTATAGTGACCTCAAGATAAATCACACTACGCAGAAATTTAATGATTAGCTGTTGAAATCATTGTTTAACATATCCTTACTAGAAGACTGAACTTAAAAGCACCTGAAGCCTATGAAAGTACAGTAAACACGACAAAGAAACTGTAATAATGCAATGAGGGTAATCTTACCTTTAAACCAGGAATCCTCTCCATATAATATGACCAATTAGAATTGCTTACGCATGAAAAGCATTCCACTGAAAAAAAAAGAACCACTTCTATTATAAGTTATGCCTATATAGAAAAAAATATTTATATCTATGCTTTGCGATATTTCATTGTGAGTGAAAAGAAAAGAGAGCTCTCATGATAACGGGACTGTCATGGATACTGTAATGGAAAGTGATAGTGATAAACTCACTTATCAGTCCTTTAACTGTGGTTGAAAAAAGCAATGCAAATCTTACAGTACTTGTTGCTTTCATTGCTGAAAACATTCATAACATTATAAGAGGTCAAAAGATAAATATCCTATTATCGTATCATATGAATAAATTAATTAAGTTAATATAGTGAATAAAAGATGAACGGTACAATCATAGGTCTTTTTATGGGCTCATAGAGGATTGACATTCGTAAATCGTTATTTTTTCGATTCCGATTTGATCTTACTATGATGGTAGCGTATAAATCGTTTCGATAATATGAATAACTTTTTTATTATAGTTTTCTTAGTAGTATTCATGGAGCGATTATACATTTATTATTGTAATATATCATTTCGATCACTTCTAGGTTTATTTGTATAAACACCATCGTCGGTTTACTTCGTAACTTATAAAATTTTTCAAATAAAGCATTATGGTAAAACAGAATAGAAGCTTAAACAGATGAGTACAATAGAACAGCCATAGTAGTGTGTTAGCAAAAACTAACCAATAGGTCAACCAAGATGAATCTCTTATTTGCATATCAGATCTACTCCGTCGAGTCATGTTTCCATAGTGAGCATACTAATCGATTTTGTATCTCCATTGATCTACATGAACAGTTTTTTTCTTTTTTTGAACTCATATTTGATATTAAGAGCGTCTAAAATTCATCACTTTCTTTCAGCTTAATGCTTTATTTGGTAAACATCAAGATACTTACACTACTATTAGAAAAAACTGGCTATTTTTTTAAGCAGATATGAAGTCACGTGAAAATAAAAGCTTATTAAATTATCCGATTAAATTTTCTATTTCAAAATCTTGCCAGTGAATGTTATTTGTAATTTTCATTGATGAGAAGTCTCTGCATAGCGCAAAGATAGGACGGTCTGCTATAATATATGCTAGCCTCAGGGGAAGCCCAGCTTATCATCTATCAGGAGTTGTTAAACTTGTATTAGAACTCTTTGTGAGGATATAAAGACGGCATACATGGTAAGTATTAGTCACTTCTCGTCAGTGTTTAGACCGCTTGCACTTGGTCACCTCGAGGAGGTTACGAATAGTGCATCGCGCACTCGAAAACATTGATCAAAGCCGACACTTATTGTTATAGATAAGCAAATCAAATATGATAATGAACATGAAGTAGATTCAACAAGATGTTTGAGGTTAAAGCAGTTTTTAACTCAAATAAACTACACTTTGAAATGCACAATCCCAAACCGGATGACAATAGAGAGAATTTCTTTTTATGAATCTGTTTACAGAACATTTTCGTTCGTTACATGTAGTGAAAAAAAATCGAAATGCTCAAGAAAGGATGTAAAAAAACGAGTGACTCTGACAATGTGAAATCAAAGAAATTTTTCTAGAATATGAATTTCAACGTGAAATTTTTTCCATTCCTTGTACTTCGCTATTTTCTTCTTGTTACCCTTATAATATGCTAAGATTACCTCAGAGCAGGTATAAGCATTGAGGTAAAAAATTAGGGTTTTCTTTTCGTACAATGATAAGTCGGTGCCTCAGACGATACTTGAACGGGTATCTAATAAATTGAATGCCTGGCATGTTTAGTAACACCGTTGCAATTATGAACTACCCTTACTACTATTTAAATAATATTTTTATATCATGATTTGTGAATTGTCTTCCCGTGAGGTTTTGTGCGTTTGTTTTTTTTGGCTTATCTAGGCGATAGCGTTTATGAGTTTATCGGCACTATCAGTTAGCTGATAAAAATTTAGTCATAAGGCTGGTCACTCTTATCAGAAAAGAAAGAAATGTACAACAACAACAACAACAACAACCTCATTTTCGGCGACGTTGTCACTTTAAAGAATCTTTTTCCAAAGTCTTATCACCACTATTAAGAATTTTGTATTGTGTAAAATTTTTTTCTATATAGTATCATAATTTTCAACAAATGCACTTTATTTACGATGACATAAGGCTGTTTACTCGGATTATTGATTGATCTTTGTATTGGATAAAGAAGGTAGAAATAGTTTATATAAAAACATCCTAGTGATTTTTGTCATACGATATTATTATGGTTCCAATTAAGTTTTCATGAAAAAATAAACATTTGAATGAAAATTTATAAATCGATCATGTCAAAATATTGATGATATTGTAAGATAGGGAATCAATCAATAACAAATTGTTAAATCAATAAGTGTTTTTTAGATTGTAAATTTTTCAATGGATATAATTATAATATGTAATTGCTTAGTTTTTCCTCTTTCTTAAAAAATACAATTATAGAATTTGAATGGAGTTTAGTCGGACTGAGGATAAAAAATATTTAATGCGGACAAAAGTTTGATGATAACAAAGAGAATTTTGTTTCAACTAATTTTCTATTTATGCTTTACAAAAAACAAACAAGCAAACAAATCCGTATAACTACATTTTATTGAGGACGATGATTTTTTTTTTCACGACACTTTTTTATACTAGGAGGATATCAAAGCCTAAAAATTTTTGAAATATGAAAACGATATGTAACAAAGCGAATTTGATTGTAAAATAATTTTGGTCTAATTGTCAAAAATAGAAAAAATTAGAAACGTTTACTAACTTGTTTCATTAATAATTGAAGGTTAGAGGAAGATGTAGATGAACAGAGTTGCAGATCAGTCCGATCAGCCTATGAAAAAGTGAATCAAAAAAACTTACATAAAGTTACTTGATTGACTTCAACGCTATAAAATTGAAAGCTATTCAAATGTGTAGATGAACGGAATTGAAAGCTAATGGATGGTGCAGATGAACATCACTTAATGCTATTTGATGATGTAGTTAGACAAGAGTTAGAAGATCGAAAAGGGTAGATGAACAGAATCGAAAGCGATTTGAAGAAGATGATGATGAAAAATTTATGGAGAAGGTTTAGTTACAACTGAATGACGACATCTCGATGACGACAATGTACTCTCGTTATGGATTGAGGTGTTCTCACCATTATTGTGCTGGTTGAATCAATGTTTACTTGGTTCGCACTCAGTAACACTAAAAGTATAGCAAATTTATGGAACAAACTGGATGGGAGAACGAAAATGAGGGATAAAAAACAAATGTTCTGATTACGCAATTCTTCCATAAACATTCTTCTGCTCTTCATTTGTTAGAAAATGGTAAACATTTATTTACCAGCGATGAAAAGCAAAAAAAAAGGTGTTCTGCTAAAACTACATAACAGATCAATAAACATATATATATATATATATATAATTTACTTATTTACATATTTATAAGTGAGTATAATATATATCAGTTCAAAGATCAAATGTAATACTAATAATACTAAATAATTAGTTCTAATAACAATGCTAAGAAACCTTGTAAGTATTCTAACTTTATGAATATTGATAGAATTTAGCAAATATTTACATATTTTATCCCCTCAGATGACGTAATTAATGTGATTTTTAGTAGGAATATGACTGACATCGATTTTACCCTTGAATACTACACTACTTTTCCTTTTTAGCTTTATACCGAATTTTATTTACGTTCTGAATAAAAATCAATTATTGATTGTTTTTCGTGGCAGAACAGAATGTCTAAGATTCAGAGTGAAAGGGAGAAACGATTACTGTTTCGATGAAACATAGAAATGTTTTTTAGGAAAAAAAACAATAGAAGATCAATAAAAATTCCGTATGGTAAACAAAATAAAGTCGAGCAAACAAAAACGTTTAAACACATCAATAACCATCTTATTTTATTGCATTCTAATCTTCTAAGTAAATAAAATACAAATTAATTCATTGTTCTTATAAAATTGGTGTTTATGTTCAATAAATAATCACTTTGATTCCCAATGATGCTTAGTTAATCGCATAATGTGAAATCTCAAGTGGGACTCGATCGAACCGCATCTACAGATGTACTACTGCCTGTTGTGCTAATCGATTGCACTACCGTAATGTGAAAGGAAAAGCCTCATTGTGTCTTCGTAAAAAAAACTTGAAATATTTTTTGAATGATATTCCATTCAGTAGTTATAGTATAATTTTCCTCGCTAGAAATATAAAAAAAACGCACTACAGAAATGACAAAAATATCCATTTTATTTATTTCAGAGACAAATCGATTGAGAATGAGAGAAAAAACAAAAATCAGCTTACTGATGTTTGTTCAACAGTTTCAAGCACTCCACATATCTGAGTTCATCGTAACAGCTGTAAACCACAGACGGGATTCGATCTTGAAACGCGCGGATTTCTGATCTGCTGTGCCAACCACTACACTACACCATCGAGGTGTCGCACAATCCTTTACAAAATGAATGAAAAAACCATAGCATATCAAAATAAAACTAGAAAAGAAAATAATTTCTTGCAATAGTAAAAATGGCTCAAGCCTAAAACATTAATTTTATTAAAATCTATCGAGGAATTTTCAGACACGCAGCACCATGAGGTGCCGATAGATAAAAGCAAATACCGCTATCCTATGTCTGTGTGCTGATCCAACTTAACCTCACATTCCACAAAAAAAGAAATGACCAACAGGACTCATCTGCTCTCAATCTGGTTCACTCACTGCTCGCGTGAATTTAACACGTATTTGATAACCACGATTTGATAAACACGTATTTGAAGCATTGAGTGGTCGCATAGCAAGGGCCTCGGTGGTGTAGTGGAAAGCACGGCAGACCGGATATCTGTAAGTGCGGGTACGAGTCCCGCCTGAGGTTCCGGGTTTTGCGGCCATCTCAGCACAACTATGGATATTATTTGATAACCTTTAAACTTTTTGTGAAATCGAAGATTCATCGCTTCAGGACCGAAATTATTCTAAAGGAACAAAAAGTCCACTTCAGATAAACAGTTGCCTACAAATGTTAGTAAACCACACCGAGCAATTTACTTTTCACTAGAGGACCAAATAAGATAGATCTGTGGCAAATGAACGTTGTACAAGTAACGAGGATGGATAAGTTCAATATAACCCTCTGCTGAAACATTCGCAGCATGGTTTTTCAATTCCCGCGTGAGGTTAAGAGTTTTGTGTGAGTAACGCAGTGACATGACACGAGTGACTGCTCTACTCTGCACAATTTTCCTTCCTTGAAAATACCTTGAGGTTTTATGTTCTGGTTTCATACAGTTGCTTTTTTTACTAACAATTTTATTAGTGCAGTAAGAGATAAGGCTTCAAGATTCTATAAATGATTCTATAAATGAGTATTCTATAAGTTATTCTTTTGGAGGACACCCAAACACTATGATCATCGACTGAATGGTCGGACTTTGAGTGCACACCACCGAACTATTAAAAGAACGACCGACGGGAAGAGTGAGGTATGTGTGGTACAACAAGACTGACAATGGATGTAGTGAACAATTGAGTCACGTGAAAAAGAACAGGACGAAGAGAAATGCTGTTTTCCTCAATAAAATTGTTTCAATATTTTAAGACCTCAAGATTTATTTGATTTATGAAGCGTCATTTTTTATACTTAAGTAGGTCAATAATTTAATCCGTCATCGGTATTCTGATAAGACGTTCATTTTTTTCTGTGATAACTTGCTTAGTAAACTGTTTGAATGTGACTTTACGATCGGCTGATACCTAAACGAACTGATTAGCATAAGCTTTTCCATTATGTTGAGCCAATGAAATGCATCTTATGAAGAAAATCTCACAAGTTTTCCTATATGAGTATCGTTTATGAAGATATAATAGTGAATGATTCTATCATTATGACCTCAATTTGTTTGGGAAATAGAAAAAAAAGAAACGATCCTCACTATCATCACAGCTCCTTTGTTTACATAATGATCCTGATATCCGGGAGCACTAAAAAGAGTGATCACTTTTTGATCATTAGAGATTTCGTAGCCTTCGTCAACAGCCTAAAATTCATTTATTTTAAATTATTTTAAATGACGTTTTTTGTACCTAAATTTCTATTAAATTCAAGCAAGAGGTGACTTTTTCACTTGATTACTCGAAGAAATGTAACTCACTTAAGGAAATAAAATTATTGATGCCATCATAGCTAATATGATGTTTAAAGCGTTAATAACGATAAATTAATTCAAGCTCACTTAAAATGAATTTAAGCAAAAATGTCTTGACTTTCATCTACCTGATGACCTCGAACGATCATTAGAATTCCCAGTTTAGCGCATCTGTCAGCAATTACATCCGAGCCAAACACTGAGAACAAATTTTGCTGTAAACTATTACGAGAAAAAAATTTGCAAGCTTTTACAAATTGCATATTTTCTTCCTAAAACTCTCACTAACCATAAGAGCAGCCTCGTTCCTCGTTTGCCTTGAAACCACAGCACAAAGGCGATGGATCTGACCAAAGAAGATCCTCTACCAAACCTGATGGTTCTATCATACCTCTTAAATCATCGATTTAAATGAATTAATCAGTGATCAGTGAGAGATTCTGAATAGCGTTGCCATCGGCTGTGTCACTAGGGAAGAAAAAGGATTAGTTATTTAGGAAGAGGGGAACAAATGATTATAAATTGAGTTAGAAGTTATTCTACCAGTTTGAAAAAGTCCTAAATTTAGTTGAATTATTCTACCAGACTATGTGGAAACTACAGTTATTTTTCGTGAGACGCAATTTTTTGATATTTTCTTACTTAATTACCTTTTTATTTTTCTAATATCATCGATAGATTGCAATTTTGGCGAAAGACCACCATGAAGACAAAGCATCTTCTCACAAAGCAATGCCGCCAATGGAAGTTGTCTAGATAAGGGAATTTTTCCACCTTTGTACTACTTAGTTATGAGAACAATCAGATAACCCTCAAAAATGAGTCAAAATCTTCATCAGTAAATACATCACATAAGCAAAACAAAACACCCACGCATAAACTTTGGCAACTGCGTCCATTAAAATGTCGCATTTACTACTGTCAGGAAATCTCATACGTAGATCGGAATAAAATCCATAATTTCTAAAAACATTGAAACTTTTTTAACCAATCAACACCATATTTTTCTACATTAAAAACGACTTGTGATGAATTACTTTTTCAATCAGCTGTATTGATTTGTAGTGGCGTAATTAATATTCACCACACGAATCTGAGTTAATCATAGAACTGGGAGTATCATTGGAAGCTCGAACCCGGATTTCGCATACTTCCTCTATGCTACCTAATCGACTGCGTTAGCAGTTACCTTAGGTCATTTGAGAGCTATTGATCTCTGTGTTGTTTTATAAGTATGAACACTTCACAAACCTATTAACTGATTTGATTTCGTGATTACCTCGAAGTAGATAAAACTGATTAGGAAACTGAATCTGAAGTGCGAGCACAAGGACCAATACTTCCAAAGAATTTCTGCAAATATCCTTCATTTACATGCATCATAAATTTTCGTGCTCAAGCAATCTTGATTATGACTCTTTTTTCCCTCAAAATGTTGTCTTCCCAAAAAAAAATTGAATCCATTCAACACTAGCAATCATGCATGTCACCTTCGAGGTTGAGTCTAATTTTAAATTTTACTTGTACTACAACCTTCCACGATCCACGTAGTCTCCTAGGAACAGATAACGAGTTTCAAACGGCCATCCACATTTCTGAAAGCAACAAAACAGATAACCTATTCGTAATTTTTATTTATTTAACTGCATTCTTTGCAGTGGCATTTTTGCCTTTTTGCCCATTTTTTGCACTTATAGTAAGTGAAGCATTGAGTGGTCGCAGAGTAAGGGCCTCGGTAGTGTAATGGTAAGCACGGCAGACCGGATATCTGTAAGTGCGGGTTCGAGTCCCGTCTGAGGTTCCGAGTTTTGCGGCCATCTCAGCACAACTATGGACAGATAACCTATTCATTGAGAAATGAGTTCTCGTTAGAATTTTAATCTGATTCTAAGTTTCAGTTTTATAAATATTGTTTTTGTTTTTCTATTTCGAAAAAATGTAGAAGAAATTATTAATTGTTAATAATAGTTAATTTGGCCTAAGCATTACTTTATTCTTATTTTTACTAACCATTAGCACAGTATTAAGACTTCGAACCTCAGGCGGGACTCGAGATTTGTGATCAACTCAAAATCGTTGAATAACCTTATCATATTATTCTAATTGATCATAATTAGTAGAGAATAAAATGGCCACCACAAAGATACTAAACAGGTTGGAGTTTGAAAAAGATGACCTCAAATATATTCAACAGATCACCATACTGTCCATGAATATCGCCAACAACCACAATAGGTGCTGTCACCTCAAGCAGTGATGGCTGACGTGACAATGATATCTACAAGAACGTTGTTGATTTATTGATGCTTTGAAAATTTGCAGCTTTTGCTATTAAAGGACAATTTCAACTTCATCAACATTATGAAGATACAACCCCATTGGATTAATAAATAACAAAAAAATCCCTCATTTCATACTCACAAACAGATCCGTTAAATTTTAAACAAGAAAATAGCCAGAAAACAAGATACAAATACGTCTTCCTTTAGAAAGAAATCACGCTCAGAAAAAACGGGTAGCACAGCTAGTCGTCTAGTGCAGGCCTACGGATTCTAGGAGGGCTCGTCAAATTGGAATGGGACAAACTTAGAAAAATAGGCAGGTTTGATATGTGGAGACTGCTCAACTGAACTTTCACTTAGAGTGAAATCGCATTCTATTACTGCAACACGACTAGCTTTTGCTTGTGAAATGAAATGTCAATCATTTCAAAATAAACACAACAACACCATCGCATCAACATAAACATATAAGCGTACCAGAAAACAATGTAGTTTCAAGATTTCATAACGATAAAACCCTTTGTATGAAGAATTTCATTGCTCATACAGACCTATTGGAAAGAACTATCATTTCACACGAGTATAATAATAAGATAAGATAATTGTTGGCGTTGGTGAATCCCTTCTGGTGGGATGCGCCCCCCGCATTCATGTTCAACGTGATATCGTAGAGGTGGTTGAATGCGTGCCTGGTCTATACAATGACTTGACTTGACCACTCTTCACCAAGTCAGTGCCAGTTATCTTACCCAGACTCCTCTGCTACCAATTTACCGACCCCGAAGGGATGGCGGGGTTGGTAGGACTGGGGGGCGGCCACGAACTGAATCGGCCGGCGTGTCACTGCGGCACCTCCACCACTGAGCCACTGCGCCCCCTCACACGAGTATACATTTTAAAAAGTCATAAATTCAGGAAGCCTTTGAAAAAAGTACATTAAATAGCTTGCTTAATTAAATACAAACCTCAGCACGCTGCAATAAATCCATTAGGAACGAAGACGAATAAATGTGTTCAACTGGGCCACTAGCGAAGTGATCACGAATGAGTTGGTCAAGATCCATCTACTATCTAAAATAATGAATTTTTTTTCTAATGTTCTATTAATACAATAAATTTGTGATCATCAGAGGATATTCTACAATTAAAGAGCAAATATCCTCCAGTACTTTTAAGATTTCTTG